>JAPQNM010000040.1:18357684-18397684 GCA_029783475.1 Metacarcinus magister | reverse complement strand
ATTTAATCAATTGTTCAAATCTGGCAAAGTCAAGCCACTCCCTCTGTCACAGGATGAAATATTATTTTTCCTTTCTTCCTCCTCCTCCTCTTCCTCCTCCTCCTCCTCCTCCTCCTCCTCCTCCTCCTCTCCTCCTCCTTCTCTTCCTCTTCCTCCTTCTTTTTCACTTTCTTTTCACTCACTTCTTTTGTTAGGTCTTTTTCTTTCATTGTCATTAATTCTCCTCCCTGACAGCTTTCAATCTCTCTCTCTCTCTCTCTCTCTCTCTCTCTCTCTCTCTCTCTCTCTCTCTCTCTCTCTCTCTCTCTCTCTCTCTCTCTCTCTCTCTCTCTCTCTCTCTCTCTCCTCCTTCCGTCACTGTGTTCATCCCTCCGCAGTGACCGTCCTCCTCGTCTTCGTCACGACGCCTAAGACTTCATTCTCACGTTCAGTCACACTCAGGGATTAGGTGGCCATGCGGCGTGCCAGTCTAAGGTGGGATCAGTAACGCCTCCTTTACTGCAGCTATTAAGTGAAGTCCATCCTTGTATCATTTAAAAGACTCACGAAACTAAGAAAAAAACAGTATGGTAGAAGGGAAGATGGGGAAGAGAACAAAACGAAGGAGGAGGAAGAAGAGAAGGGGAAGGAGTAGAATGAGGATTGATTGCTTGATTAATTACTACTCGTCAACGCAACAGTGGGGTCATAAGGCGCAGGAGGAGGTGGAGGAGGAAGAAGATAATGTGCTGTTCAGAGGAGAGGAAATTGTTGATGCCGGAGATGAGTGATGAGAGAGGGAGAGATGTAGGGAGGTAGAGAAGGAAGAGGAGGAGGAGGAGGAGGTAAGAAGGTGCGTGGGTAGGTGTGAAGGGAAGGAAAGAGTCTGGTTGAGAGAATAGAGAGAGAGAGGTAGACAGGGAAGAGAGGAAAGGTAGGGAAGCAAGGAGGGAGAGAGGTAAGCAGAAAGACTGGGAGGTAAGGAGGTAGGGAGGGATGATGATGTGGTGTGAGGTGCGGGAGGAGGTTGATTAGAGCGCTGCAGGGGTCAGGAGGAAGGGGTCAGGTCTTCTCATCATTACTACCAAGATATATGAGCATCTCCCTTCCCTTGCCTCCTCTTCATCTGGCAGTGTCTCTCCTCATCTTCCATACCCCGTTTTTCCACCACCCTTAGGCAGTCACCGCATGCCTTCCCCCACCCACCCACTTAACATCAAGGAAGGAGAAAGGTTCTGCCACTCTCAAACATACCAAAAAACTATCCTGTATCAGGCGTACCATTACACGAGTGGGTGAGGAAGATGAGGACTTATCAGAGACGCTAGACAGGTGTGCTACAGGTAAGACGCCTTCACAACATCAGACTTTGAGTGGCTCTCGAAACACTACCTCTTCCTTTCCTAAAACCCCGCCGGTGCCTCTACTTCTCTCTCCGCCTCACTTACTCCCTGAAGGCGTAGTCGGCTTACGTTCACCTCCGTTTAGGAACAAAAATTGGTTTATGGCATGAGAACCCTTCAGCGGCTGTTCAGGGTGAAGGGAAAGGCCTGGCTTTTTGTTGCTGTTTCTCTTCTTTATTATTCTAAACCTACGCGTTGGTATGTCGTATCTTGTTTCACATATGTTTGCACACATTCAAAGTCAAATTTTCTCTTATTTTCCTGGATAACTTTATATGTAATGTGTTTTTTGTATTATCATTATCATACTTTCTTGAATTCTGTCTTTACTCATTTTTACCATTTTCTCTCTCTTCTTTCTTTGCTATTCCCTCACATCTGCAGAGACTTATCTCTCCCCCACACTCTGCCTTCCTTCTTTCCCTCTCTAAGTCTTCTCAGGCCTACTACTCTCTTCCTCCCTTTGGTTTTGTTTGACCTTCAGCTTACAACCCCTAGCAAGCTCTCCTCTCTTCTCCTCCCTTCCTCCATCCTTCCCTAAGAGTACCTGAGCTTAAGTACACACTTGTCCCTTACCTATCCACCTATCAACGTGTCTCTGCCTGGCTAGTTACTTTGACTCATTCCTTCCTCCTTTCAACACAAAACATCGACTCTCCTTTGATATTTTATGTAAATTGTTCTTAAGTTATTCCCTGTTTTTTTCTTTTTTTATTTATATCTTATCCATTTCAAGGTTTTCACTATTCTCTCTCTCTCTCTCTCTCTCTCTCTCTCTCTCTCTCTCTCTCTCTCTCTCTCTCTCTCTCTCTCTCTCTCTCTCTCTCTCTCTTTTGGTAGTACATAAGCTTCTCTCACCACTCAGCAACTCCCCTCACAAGGCCTCTTCTGGCGTCTCCACCACACTACTGCTGCTATTCACGACCCCCTGGCCACTACCACCACTACCACCACCACCACCACCACCACCACCACCACCACCACCACCACCACCACCACCACCACCCCCACCTGCCTTCACCCGCCACCTCCGTTGTTGTTGTTGTGTAACCGAGGGACGTTTTTCATCTTATCCACACACAAAAATAGTGCTAGGGAAGGTTTATTATTATCTAAGTCGACCGTAAAAAATAATAAAATTCCAGGACAGAGTTTGTCATTATTTCTGCGGAGACCTGGGCACAAAAAGACGGATTTTCCTGGCCATTGTGTGGGATTAGGTTGCCGAGTGTCACGCCAGAACACTGTGGAAGGAAAATGGGAAAGAAACAAGGATAATTGAAAACCATTAAGGTGGCAGCAGAAAAAGGAGGAAAAAAATGCACGTTTGTGATAAAATACAACGCCAACTTCGCATGTCTGGCAAGTGGTACAGTTTGCAGTGCTTCAGTAACTACGTAACGAGGGAAAAAAAATCCTTTACCACCCCTTTCCCAATTCAGGTAATGATTTCCCCTCCTCGCACCCCCCTCTCTACACTCCCC
Source organism: Metacarcinus magister (assembly GCA_029783475.1). Taxonomy (NCBI): domain Eukaryota; kingdom Metazoa; phylum Arthropoda; class Malacostraca; order Decapoda; family Cancridae; genus Metacarcinus; species Metacarcinus magister. The sequence continues at coordinate 18,394,818 of JAPQNM010000040.1, read as the reverse complement.
TCCCTCCTGACACTCTCTCCCATCAGGCCATCATTACTCTGTGTGGGGAGGAGCACGACAGGTGGGTCAGTTTTTAAACAGAAAAAAAGATGCTCCCTAAAAAAGAAAAAAACATAAACAACAAATAATTCTTACAACTAATGATGATGATAATATATTATTTTGAGTATTTCTTTTCTAATAATCTTCTAAATGTCGTTGGCCTTCAACACACACACACACACACACACACACACACACACACACACACACACACACACACACACACACAGACTAAACCACTGCTTCCGTTCGACAGTCTCCTGGCTTAAAGAACTCGGTAGTGACATCAGCCACACTTTAAAGAAGGCTCATGTTGAGATCCCTGGGGTTGTGGCAGTTGTCGGGATGCAGCTGCTATTGGAGGGGGAGGGAGGGGTGTGTGGAGGGGGGGCAACACGCCGCGTGACACACATAAACAATCGAGTAATCATGAGTGGAGGGAAAGGTGCAGCAGCGGTGGTGTTGAGGAGAGTGAAACAGTGAAGCGCGGCGAGGCAAAAGTTGAGGAAGGAAGTGGAAAATGATGTCACCTTTCTTTTTCTTCTCTCTCTCTCTCTCTCTCTCTCTCTCTCTCTCTCTCTCTCTCTCTCTCTCTCTCTCTCTCTCTCTCTCTCTCTCTCTCTCTCTTTCTTTTACTGATATTTTCGTTAAATCTATTTATTTATCTGTATATTTATCTTAATTGATCTATCTGTTTGTTCATCTGTTAATCTGTTTCTTTACAAAATATGGATAACGCTTTATTAGCTTCAGTAAAACTATAAATACTCATTATAACGAACACAAAGAGAGAGAGAGAGAGAGAGAGAGAGAGAGAGAGAGAGAGAGAGAGAGAGAGAGAGAGAGAGAGAAAGAGAATGCAAACACAAGACAGAGAGGAAGCCAACGCATAGAGTAAACACAAGACAAGATAGACAGGGACGAACATACAAAGGAAGCGAGAACTAAGACAATAACACAAAGGAAAGAGGCTAAAAACAATACATTGAAAGACGACAAAGAACAAGGCAAAGAGCGATGCAAAGAAAACAAACAAAGGAACGGCTGCTTCCTATCCTACCTGAGACATGTAATGATACTATGCTAAAGGAAATACCAAACCACAAACAAATACTAAGGGTGTGTGTAGCAACAAAAAAAAAAGACGTGAACATAAATCAAATGTGACGCACAAGTTTTATAGAATCACATGAGAGTTTGAAGAGTATGATGATAACTGACAAATATTACGACAAATAACACCAGCAGCTCCTCCAATTTTACTTCTTTTTGTAGCTTCAATTATGATTGCTTATCTACCTACAGCAATTGCGTGTTTTTACCGAGGTTAGGCAAAGATGTACGATATATTTTTCTTTACCTCACAACTGCTTCTAGATTCTATTGTCCAAGCTTGTAGATCTCGTAATGTTTGAATATAAAACATTTACTTCTTACACTGAGGAAATTCCAAGTGACTATTCTAGGTTGTAAGAAATAATATAGCACAGTATACGTATGTAGCAAGAAAAAACCTCGATACGTGGAAATAAATATAGTATTAATAATAAGTATGTGGTAAAAAGCGGACATAAAAGGCCACTTATACCACTGACAAGGGTGATAATACTGTCTAGATATACATACACGAATCATATTATCAATATTACATTATACAAGGAAGAATAACACTTAGTATAGCTCAATTTTATAAGTCAACGTCAGGTGAATAGCAATTTGTTGAGATTCATCGCGTCTCTATTGAACGTTGGACAAAACAACAATAATATTATCGACTTTGCCTCTAGGAAGTGTCTGAGTTGAGCTGTTTGTCTATTATTAAGGTTTTCCATTACAGTAACTTATGCTACGACAAACTGTTCTCAGCTACAACGCGATCAATGTGTTTATGTTGATCATCGTTGTGTCGCAGAGATTATAAGTATATGTGTTTTTCTCTCATTCGTTATATATTGAATGTAGAGTTTCAGCGTGGAGTTCTAAGGATAAAATTTCAATTATTCTACAATATTCTCAGTCGTTAAATCGCCTAATGTAATAATAAAAATTTCATATAAGACATTCATCGCTATAAATTAAGGAAAGCGAAAAGAAAAATATATAATCTAAAAACATCTAGTAAAATAAAGAACACATATAACAAAATAATGCCCCCACAATATGATTTTACCGCCACTGCTAAAGACAAATTATCGTACATATAAACGAGCAGCAAGAAAAACAGGATGTGCTTATTGTGGTGAACACTATTATATGACCTTCTATCCACCTCATCCTTTTAACGAGAGAGAGAGAGAGAGAGAGAGAGAGAGAGAGAGAGAGAGAGAGAGAGAGAGAGAGAGAGAGAGAGAGAGAGAGAGAGAGAAAGAATCAACACACTTAACCTTTCCTACACACACACACACACACACACACACACACACACATGAGTACCCAGCTGCCGACATCTGTTCCATATAATTAGGGAGTGTTTTCTGGTGGTGGTGAAAGTTACGGCAGAGACCCGGCGTGGATTTATCAGCCTAATTTTCTGCATGACCCAGTCGCCGAGGGGTTAGTGTGAGGGGGTGAGAAGCTATGCAAGGGCTCGGGTGGCGGCGGCGGTGGGAGGGAAAGTAGAGTAGAGTGCGACTAGGAGGAGGTAGCAAGGCAGTGGGAGCTGGTTGGGGTGGGAGCAATTACCACTCAGAGGAAACAAAGAACTGTGAGATATACTAGAAGTGCTTGTAGCTTATATATATGAAACACACACACAGACACACACACACACATACACATACACATACTAATAAAAAAATGCATTTATTATTAAGTACAGCATTTGGTTGTACAAGCGAAGGGTGAAACAAACGAGAAGGGAAATGAACTGAAGTTAATTGGTGCATGAAGGAGGAAGAGAACAAAACTAAGACAGTTGTAATGGAGGGAAAAAAATATAATAAACGAGACATATATTTTGAAAGGATGCGTAGATGCGAAAATAAAAGTAAGGGGAAGAAACAAAGGAAAATATGCAATGAAAATAAAGGCTAAAGATAAAACCGAACCAATAAGCAGCTCCTACACAGAAAGAGAAAGAGAGAGAGAGAGAGAGAGAGAGAGAGAGAGAGAGAGAGAGAGAGAGAGAGAGAGAGAGAGAGAGAGAGAGAGAGAGAGAGAGAGAAAAACAACAACGTAACAACAGGCTAATGGACGGTCTTCTGTTTACCAAGTAGTCGTCACAAACAGTCTTGAGAAACAACACGAAAAGAAAACAGGAAAAAAAAATCAAGAAAATGCATTCGTTCTAAGCCACTGAATCAAATGAGGATAAAAAAAAAAAAAACTGACTTCAAAAAATATCCAGTAACGCTAATGAAGTAGGAGGATGAGGAGGAGGAGGAGGAGGAGGAGAACGAGGAAGAGGAAGAGGAAGAGGAAGAGGAGGAGGAGGAGGAGGAAGAAGAAGAGTAGGAGCAGGAGAAGGAGATTAAACATTAGGAGGAAGAATGAAGTACTGTTAGTATTACCAAACTCACCATTAAAGAAAATTAGCGAAGTCTCCCTGATTGCACATAACATAATCATGCGTTTTCATTTGCAGATTGGAAACTTGCAACGTTCATGAAGGCAAAAAAAATAAAAGTAGCTGCTAGTAACGTATCAGTAAATCTAGAGAGAGAGAGAGAGAGAGAGAGAGAGAGAGAGAGAGAGAGAGAGAGAGAGAGAGAGAGAGAGAGAGAGAGAGAGAGAGAGAGAGAGAGAGCCAAGATCAACCAACCCAACCACTGCATATATTTACCCCGAGGCTTGGTGAGGTCTGTGAAGAGGGGAAGATGAGGGCATGAGTAGATAAAAGTAGCCAGAAGCAAGGGAGAGAGACAGAGGGGCGAACAGGTAAGAGAAACGGGTTAAAAAAAAAGTAATAATAAAGAGGAAGAGGCGTAGGAGAACAAAGTAGAGGAGGAGGAAAGGCTGGAAAAATGAGGAGAAAGAAAAAAAAGTTAACGGTGATATTGATTTTGGCTCGTATACAAAAATACATCTTAGCAGCATTCGTCACTATAGAGGGTTATCTGTGCACCATCTGACGCCCACTGAGGGGAGTGAGGGGAGAGAAAGGGAGGGAGTAAGGGTAGGGGGGATAAGGCAAAGGAGGGAGAAGACGTTGGGTAAGAAAGAGGGAAATGGGGGAGAGTCAGGGTGTATTGAGGGAGAAAGGGGAGAGAAAAAGAGAGGGGGAAGAAGTTGAGATGGATGGCCGGAGGGATGAGGGAAGGTAGAGGGGTAAAAAGGGGAGCTGTTGAGAAAGGGGAGGAGGAGGAGGAGGAGGAGGAGGAGGAGGAGGAGGAGGAGGAGGAGGAGGAGGAGGAGGAGGAGAAGTGGATGAATGAATATGAAAGACGAAAACCTTTGAAAGAGAACATTTAAATACTAAACACTTTTTTATACGTTCATTGTGTCTAGACAGATGAAAAGGCGGAAGGAGGAGACGAAAATGAAGAGAAAAGGAGAAGACCCAAGAGGAGAAAGGAGAGAAAAAAGACGAGGAGATATGAGGAAGAAAAGGGAAAATCAAGCGGAAAAAGGAATGCAATACAGACATCACTCATAACGGCAAACCAAAAATGAAACTTAGAAAAAATAATCTTAACTTAAAAATCGCTTTGAAATATGCAAATAAAATAGGAAATACAAAAACCAGATGAGAGAGAGAGAGAGAGAGAGAGAGAGAGAGAGAGAGAGAGAGAGAGAGAGAGAGAGAGAGAGAGAGAGAGAGAGAGAGAGAGAGAGAGCAAAAAGAAACCACCACTAATGAAGCATGACGAGTGACCAAAGTGATGAAGGACAAAAATATAAATAAGAGAAGAGAAAAAAAAAGAGAAGAGGAAAAAAAAGGGGAGAGGAAAGGAAGCTCACATCAATGGAAGAGAGGAGAGAATGAAGCTTGTTGTCAATCAGGAGAGACTCATTGAACAGACTCGAGACTCATCACTCACTCACTCACTCACTCAGTCACAATAGGAAAGGAGGAGGAGGAGGAGTTCACAGCTGTGGCTTCGCTTCTACTGACTCCCTTTATACCCATTCATCTCCACATCTCTCTCTCTCTCTCTCTCTCTCTCCTCTCTCTCCTCTCTCTCTCTCTCTCTCTCTCTCTCTCTCTCGTCTTTCCCTCCACACTTTGTCTTCCACGTCCCCTCCTTCCCTCCCTCCTGTTTGTACCTTAATGAGTGACAACTTCTGGTTTATCGCGTCTTGTCTCTAAAAACGAAGCTGCGGCAACAGAATTAGTCTCCTCGTTCACCAAACACTGACGCCGCCTTAACTACACACTTACCACACGTTTTTTTCCTCATAAACCTGACAAAGCAGCGCTCGTTATGCTCGGCCCGAGAGCTTGATGAGCGGGAGGCGGCGGCGGGAAGAGAAGGAAGGCTAAGGTAAGGTGAGGGATTGTTTGTATGAGAATATTTTGAATTTTCTAGTTTGGAAACAAATCCATACGAGTGATTCTAAGTTATATCACTACAATGAAAGACAAGCTTATATTAAATTAGGATTTTCTTTGACTGCATATGTAAATTTAATTAAACACAAACCCACATCTACACACATCCACACACTCAGACACACACACACACACCAGCAAACACACACACTTGGCAATCTAGTACCATCCAACACGCTACGAAATCTCCTTGAAGCCTAAGAGATGGCCATTAATTGCAGGTTATTGGAGGCAACAAGATGCTCACAGATAGCCTCGTCCTGAGCCGCCTCGCCTTCAACCCTTTCACACTGGGCCAAGTCATGTCTGAGTCGCAGGAAGACGCCAGGGAACACGTCCTGGTCACAAACATCCTGACGCACTCAACTCTATCTACAATTACACTGTTTTTACGTCCACAAAAGAACGCTCGTTAACTCTTCGACGAGAACGTTCTCACTGTTTTCTGACGATCAATTCTAGTCTATCCGGATGCTCTAAGTACCGCGTGTGGTAACCTTTCATCTTCCTTACGTCTGTCATTCACCGTGTAAGCCTCACATTATCCCTTCCACAAGACAAACTTCAAGGTCGCAGACACGCTCACATCTCGTCCCGGTCCTCCTCTCACGGGTTGATGCTTATGTTGGCGTCACGATGTCCCTGCCGCCCTACCTGACCTGCCGCACCCCTGATACTGTCTCTCCGACGCCCCTCGTGAACGCCCAAGGGAGGGAGGACAAGACGAAAGGAGGGTAGGAGGGAAAGGATGAAAATGTTGAAAGATTGACGGATGGATGTATGTGGCAGGAGGGAAAGAAATACAAGAATTAGATAAATACGACAAGAGGAACAAAAAAATAGCTGCACCAAAGGACAAAATGACAAGGGCGTCTCGAGGGAGGTGAAGCAGGTCAAGGGGCCGCCAAGGGCACGGCTAGAAGAAAAGTTGTCTTCGATGGATAAGAAAGATAAGAAGGAACGTCCCATGGGAGAGCGAGAGAGAAAAAAAGGAAATATGATAAACGTACGAGTAGGAATAAAGTTACGCGACTGACAATAATAATAATAATAATAAAAATAATAATAATAATAATAATAATAACAATAACAATAATAATAAAGTAAAAATGGATAGAAAATATTAAACACACCACAATCTACTGACTAAAACCGCAGATACAACCACTTCCCGCAAAATAAATACAATTCTATCCACGTTTCTACTTCTATCCTTCACGTTGGCCGCTGCATCGTTAGTGAGGCTTGCAGTGGACAGGTATATGCGCCGGTGAGAGGGTGGCCAGCAAGACTCAGCGCCTCTAAACACTTACCTGTTGGGCGGGAGCGGCTTTGGGAGTGTGGGTGACGTAACGCAGCCAATTACTGTCACATCACTCCCTGCCGGCGTGACGTGATGGAGAGGGAGGGAGGGAGAGAATGTAGGCAAAGGAGGGATGGATGGAGGGAGCGAAACCGAAAGAGGAGGAAGCACAGGAAAAAGGGGAAGGGTACGTGTACTAATAGCTACTCGTGACGCGTGACGGAATGGAGGCGAGGAAAGGTGGAATAAGGAAGATAGAATAAATTGATGGGTGAAGAAATGACGGTGAAGCCAAGACATGATTGAGCGAAGTGAAGAATTGGTTATTACAGTAATCCACACCCACGCACACCCACGCACACCCACGCACACCCACGCACACCCACGCCCACACAGTCACCGAGATTGCGGGGATTCTGTTTCGTGTGTAGATAACGAGGAGAGTTGTAGATTGCGGGGATTCTGTTTCGTGTGTAGATAACGAGGAGAGTTGTCAAGGTCACATAATCAATTAGAGGGAGAAGGATGCCAGACGCAGGTTCATCAGGTGTCACTGGGAGCAGGGAGTGATGGGAACCAAGGCCCCGCGGCGACACTCCTGCACGAGGGGCGTCCCTGCCTTGGCTCTAGTCTAGGATCATGAAAGGAACGTCGTGGGAAGTGGTGTGGCCCCCCAAGGCATTCAGGATTTTCTCTCTCTCTCTCTCTCTCTCTCTCTCTCTCTCTCTCTCTCTCTCTCTCTCTCTCTCTCTCTCTCTCTCTCTCTCTCTCTCTCATGAGGTCATTTGCCATTCGTCACTCAGCTGCACACAATGTACCGACATTCTTCCTTCCATAGAGACCCGCGGACACGCTATCCTTTATGCTTTCTAAACCTTAATCAGCTACGAAAGAAAGAGAAAATACTAGTACGTCAGTAAGTTCACAAACGGACGGACGGACACACACCCACACACACACACACACACACACACACACACACACACACACACACACACACACACACACACACACACACACACAATCCAGGACGAACATACGAAGCCATTGCAAACAGACGCAGTCGGCAAAGTTCACCGCAAAAGAGCAAACTTCTCTCTGGGGACGCCTGGAAGCGGGGACTCACTGCCCCTCACCTCACCTCACCTCACGCTCTATGCCAGGTGTTAGTGGCCAGGAATTACACACACGGAGAAACACGAAGGGAGAAGAGTTTGAACGGCAACATCAGAAAAGTGAAAAACGAAAAGAAGAAAAGAAGAAAAAAAAACATGAGTTACGATACAAAACTTAAAAATAGTCCAGAAAGAAAAAAACAAGTATGCGGTGGCGCGCTGTTCGACATTATAAGAAAGAAGGTCGTAATGAACCGTGGCACTGGCGGGGTAGGGTAGGAGGGAAGCCCTTTGAAGCACTTGAGGCACACCGGAGAAGAGATAGAGGGAGATAGAGGGAGATCAGCGAAGCATAACACCCTTCAGAAAATGTGACTCTCGTAAAGAAGACCATCGATGAAGCCTGACATTGGCTAGACGCGAAGAGAAGGGTGCCGCCGCCTCTAAGTGCCTCTATCCATCTTGAGAGAGCGAGCGAGAGAGAGAGAGAGAGAGAGAGAGAGAGAGAGAGAGAGAGAGAGAGAGAGAGAGAGAGAGAGAGAGAGGTATTGTTTGCCTTTGTAGTACTCGTAGTGAGATCCTTCAAAACCTCTTCACCTTCAACTCCTTCCCTTTCCTAGTCCTTACATCCTGCTCCTCCTCCTCTTCCTCCTTCTCTTCCTCCTCTTCCTTTACTTTCTCCTCCATCGCGGATATTTCTACTTCTATTCATATTTATCTTTCTTTTCTTGCTGGATTTCCGTGTTTCTATAGCAGTTCCAGATGAAAACAAAAATCCCAGATGGTTGTGAACGTTCGTCAATAAGATGAGACAACAGATAACGTTCGTGTTGTGCTGTGTTGTGCCTTATTCTGCATCTTAACATTCTCAAGCACATCTAAACCTTTTTTTTTGCTGTACTCAACAACATGAAAAGTGCACCAAACTATTAAATAAAGGTTTGCCTCAGTCCTGAAGGTCCTTGCAACTTTTAAGGTCAACAACTATCCTCCTTCTCTTCCTCTTCTTCTTCTTCCTCCTCCTCCTCCTCCTCCTCCTATCCTTGCCCTTCACCCTATACTCAGCTCCTCCTCCTTCACTCGACCTTTCACCTATTTCTTTTACTCACCCAATATACTCTCTACTCCGCCTCCTCCTTCCCTTCCTCTTCTTCGTCGTCCCAGACATTTATCTATTTTTCTTATGCTTTCACTGCAAATTTTCATATATTTTTAAAGTGTAAGCTTTTATAAAGTTAGCATATTTTTGTGCTTCATATTTATATTCCCCTTTTTCTTCACTCCTTTCCTTCCTTCTACTCCTCCTCCTCCTCCTCCTCTTCTTCCTCCTTCTCCTCCTTCGCCACTTCCTTTTTAAGGCGGATCATAAATCAAAGTCTGGAAATCAAAGTTAAGTGATAATTCCAAAAAGTTCTTCTCACTAGTGATTAAATACTAATTAAAAATATTCACTTTGAGAATATAAAACCATGGAAAGTTTAATACCATCAGGAAAACTTATGATAGAAAGGAGGAGGAGGAGGAGGAGGAGGAGGAGGAGGAAGAGGAGGAGGAGGAGGAGGAGGAGGAGGAGGAGGAGGGGGAGGAATTGGAAGAGGCGGAGAGGAAGACCTGATAAAATCTTGGCACGAAGCTTATCTATCCTGTTATCGTGGGCGGATCCTCTCTCTCTCTCTCTCTCTCTCTCTCTCTCTCTCTCTCTCTCTCTCTCTCTCTCTCTCTCTCTCTCTAAGCTGTTTGTAGTCTTCCGACCTGACTATTATCTTATTGCCGATGCAGAAGGAGAGGAATACCGTGTGTGTGTGTGTGTGTGTGTGTGTGTGTGTGTTTACGCGCGCGCGCGCATGTGCGTGTGCGCACCATCAGGAAGGGAATGTGTGCGAGCAGTGTGTGAAGAAGAGAGCGAGAGAAAGATTTAGTGCAGAAATTAGTGGAGAGAATGACGTCAACTCCACCCTTCCATTTTTTCTCTTCTTTCTTTCTTTCTTCCTCCCTTCCATCCCTTCCTTTCTTCTCTCTCTCACCCATCTTCCCCCCTTGCCTCACACCTTCCCTCCTTCCTCCCCACAGTAATGACAGATCACCCTCGTTCACGTCTTCACCAGCATCCTCTTTATACCCGCTATGAACGAGTGTAAAACTGAGACTAAAGACAACACATGATATTTTCTGGATAAACCCTTACACGAGGCACCTGTCGATTCCGTCACTTGAGAGAACGGACGGAGGGAGGGAGAGAGGGAAGGAGGGGAGGAAGAAGGGAGGGAAGGAGGTTAAGAGGAGGACGGGAGAGAGGGAAGAAGTGGGGAGAGATGAGAAAAATAATAGAGATAGCCAGGGAAGAAAAGTGCAGAGTGAGTGAGAGAACCGGAGAGGGAAGAGTCGTGGAGGGAGAAGGCAAAAAAATGAAGTGCCCAACTTTTACTATTCTCACACACACACACACACACACACACACACACACACACACACACACACACACACACACACACACACACACACACACACAGAACACTAAGCATCATAATATTGTTTGAAATAGCACATCGACGTAATATTTTATGAAGAGTTTGACCGAGTTGGTTGATGTGAATTTCCTGTCAACACGAGGCAAACGGAAAGGGTGAGGCAGGTGTGGTGGTGATGGTGGTGGTGGTGATGGTGGTGGTGGTGGTGTGATGAAGCTTTACCTACTTACCTCCCTCCTACCCTCCTTCCCTCTCTCTCTCTACAACCTCACAGCGCGCCAGAAAACACACTCACCTGTAAAAAGAAGAGAAAAAACAAATCAGCATCAGACACACGTGGCAAAGAGCAATCAAACACACTCTACCGATGCCAAGTAACACATTTAGAAAGACAAACAAACGGGGGGGAAAATTACTCTCAGTCAGATACACGACACACAGGATCAAACAACACCTAACGCAGCTAAATTATACACTGCACTCAGCTAGTATAGGAAAGACGAAGAAAAGAAATATATAACCACTAGATAGAAACACACCGCTGCATCATAGACTAACGATCAGGAATATGAGGAGGACAAAGGAGGACAAAGATGGTTGCTTGGTGGTGAATAGAATGGGTTGGGAGAGGATAAGGGTGGTGAAGGGTGAGGAAATCATGTTAATTATAGCGTAATTAGAAGTTATGTTGGCAGATGGAAGGGAATGTGATGCAGGGTGTTGATTGTAATAAAGGTGGTGGTGGTGGTGGTGGTGGTGGTGGTGGTGGTGGTGGTGGTGGTGGTGGTGGTGGTGGTGGTGGTGGTGGTGGGTTTCGTGGGTGGATTAGTGGGTGAGTGGGTGGGTGGTTAAGTGTTTTTTAATTACTCTGACGTTGCAAATTTAATAAGCTACACGAAGAAAGACAGTCTGGTGGTGGTGGTGGTGGTGGTGGTGGTGGTGGTGGTGGTGGTGGTGGTGGTGGTGTGAACTCTTGAAACAAAAATAAACACAGTAAAATTGGAAACAAAGTAACATAATAATAATAATAATAATAATAATAATAATAATAATAATAATAATAATAATAATAGGCCTAACAATAACAATAACAATAACAATAACACTGACCACAGACAGACTATTGTTATCTGATACGCGACAATGACCAAAGAATCACAAAAGAAAATAATTATATATACAAAAAAAATGGAAGAGAGAGACAAAGAGGGATAGGAAAAAGAAAACGAGAGATAAAGTTTCCCAATGATGACTGTAACTTGAGAAGGTGACTGTGCTGCCATGGGCGTGGGTGGGGTTGGGTGGAGGGACGGAGGAGTGGAGGGGAATTTGGGGGAAGGGGAGTAAGGAGGAGAGGGAGGGAAGGAGAAGTGGTACTAAGCCACGTGAAGTCGAGTGGGGAGAGAGAGAGTGGGAGAGAAAAAAAAAGAGGGTGGTGGAGGGGAAGACGTTGTAATATGATGTGTGTGGAGGAGGGAGGGAGTAGTGGGTGGGTGGAGGCGTGTCCCGTTACCTCCACCCACATCACAGCTATTCGAAAGGAAAGATGGATTGGTATTCGTTTTAAATAGTGACTTGATCGAAGAAGAGAAGAGGAAGAGAAAATGTGGGATGTGAGAGCAAGGAGAAATGAGCGAGAGTTACATACAAGTTAAGGATAGGAAGGAAGGAAGGAAGGGAGGGAGGTGGTTAATGATTTATAGATAGGTTACGTTAGGCTTCGATGGGCTATAAGAACCAATAATGTATGGCTCAATATGTCCCTTTCTTTGTGTTTAATGATTTACTAACCTTGACAATTGTTCCCAAGACCCTAGACTATTTCTATATATCTTTTTAAAAATAAATCAAGTTTTGTTTTATTAGTATCATTATTATTTTTATTTCAAGTACGTTTATTTCGTGAGCTTAAGTATCTTTTTTTCCTGTTGCCATAAATAATAATGTTGTGGTTTTACATTCTCTTTGTGGTTAATTTATATTTCCTGCCGCACGTTGCACACACCTAATCACCGTGTTTTTTTCTATAACTATCCTTCCTTAATACACTTCCACACTCGTAGCCTTGACAGCATACCTTCACTCTCCTCCCTAATGCCGCTAATGAGATTAATGAAGAGGTAGGGAACGAAGGCGAGTGAACAAGATCAAAGGCAATGCAAAGTCTATATTGCAAGATGGATAAAAAGCGGTACAAGGTTATGGAAATTGTCTTCTTAGTTGAGTCATCTCCTGTCTATTTTTTTTTTATTCACTGTGTGTTGATCCGATAAGATGCGAGATTGAATCGTTATTAACTGGTATTAACTGTCAGGGCTCGCGATAACAGGTAATACATGATACTAATTCTCTCTCTCTCTCTCTCTCTCTCTCTCTCTCTCTCTCTCTCTCTCTCTCTCTCTCTCTCTCTCTCTCTCTCTCTCTCTCTCTCTCTCTCTCTCTCTCTCTCTCTCTCTCTCTCTCTCAGTTTCAAACAAAGAAGCGAAGTAAATTTTTTTTTTCCAACAATTTCCACCACGAAGAGCACGTTTTTTCCAGCAAACATTCTTACACAGTCAACACACGAGGCTCTGTTCCTATTTACCATTCTGCTTTTATATTCTTTTTGTCACTCGGACAGAGATAAATGAGCTGCAGTTTGGAGCTGTTACCCCCACATTTACGGAGCAGTCAACTTCTTAGTGTTATTTTCTCTCCGTCCAACACCACAAGTCTTAAAAATCTTCCTCATTCCAGTACCATTCCAGCGCCACTTTACCCTCGTCATCTCATTTCCTCCTCCCTGCCCTGCCTTACCGGGTTTTCATGGGAGGTGCTCACAGGGAAAAGAGTCCATCCAGCCACCCTACCTCACTGGCATCCCACCTGCTGTTACTAAGATGCAAGTCGACCCGCTGCTGTTCTGCTCCCAGCTAGAGCACCTCTTAGCCTCTGTAAACCCTCCTCCACGTCCTACCACCCAACGCACCTCAGCCTCAAGATGCATGAAGAGGCTAGTGTAGCACATGCAAAACGAGGCCTTCACCGCCATTTGGTTACTGATGCTCCGAGTACTTCAACTTAAGTACCAAGGGCGTGACACTACAAGAGGAGGAAGAGGAGAAGGAGGAGGAGGAGGAGAGAAGGTAAGACAGAGGAAACGAGACACGCGGAATACATGATATGAAAATTGACTTTGCAAAATGTAATAACAATCATAATGGAAAATAATGGATAAAGATATAAACAACATAGTGAACAGAATCAGAGAAAGAGAGAGAGATAGAGAGAGAGAGAGAGAGAGAGAGAGAGAGAGAGAGAGAGAGAGAGAGAGAGAGAGAGAGAGAGAGAGAGAGAGAGGTTGAAAAGGTGGGTCTTGGTAAGTCAAATAACATAAACATACTCATCACCATGGCAACGACTCCCAGCCTCTCCTTCACCGTCTAAACTCTAATGAATCGCCTCTCCGTTCCAACCGCCCCCAACGAAAAAAAAAATAAATAAATAATAATAATGATGATAAAAAAAAAAGTTCCAAGTGACGGGCCAGTTTGAAGGGAATGCGCAGATATTCCATTACCTTCCCTCTCAATACCTTCCCCATTCCATCCCATTAAGTACTCTACCCACATACTCACTCCATTCCGCTTCTGTTTTCAATTCCCTGATGTATTTGTCGATAAATATTGATACAACTGATTCCCTCTCCTCCTACTTTTCCTCCTATTTTTCTTTCTTTCTTTTTTTTCGATTCGCGGTTCACTACGCCACTAAATTTTGTGTGCGTTCCTTGCGTTCATGTGGAGGAGAAAAAAGTCACAAGATGGCTGCTATATTGTGACATTGTGAGAAGGTAATGGAAGATATAGAAGAAGAAGTGGAGTTAAGCAAAGGGATTGAGGCTGGAGGCTGTCTACTCTCTGACCAGACGAGTTTATGATCAGCATCAGAGGATCCCGTCGCCCCAGGTGCTCAGGTAAGTATTTGTTGTAATCAACCGTTGCATGATCACCTGTCTGCTTTCATCCTCAGTCACGAGATGAGTCCCTTCTTTCTTTGCTTTATTACATCCGCTTTTAGTACCTAGCTCAATGTAATCCTCTTATTTTAGTGATTTATTAAGACTAACCACGACACTCCTCGCCCTGACCTCATGCACTCCTAGCGGCAGTAATAAGACGTCGCTGCCTTGCACTCTCACAGGAACACGAACACAGGAAGAAGTTCAAAATACTGAACAAACTATAAGTGCGCGGAAGAAAAAAACCCGTGTATTTATTTATTATTATTTTCTTGGATACGCCCACTCACCCTTAACGCTCCACCTGCACTATTACTCAGGATCCTGCCCACATCCGCTCCAGCTCACCCACAGACACGCTCGTCATCCGCTTCACCCCTGAACTTGCCTGCTTAAAGCTCCTCCTCTAGTGAGCAGTGGCCAGCTAGTTCCCACGACCTTCAGGAGTTCAAACCCTATCGGATCCTTCTTCCTACCTCCTTCATTCGCTCTTCCCGCTGGCTAATCTGCGGCCACTCATGGGTATCCTGCCCACTCTCCACTCCTCTACTCACCAGACTCTCCTAGTCCACTAGTTTAGCTTCATCCTCTTCCTCTCCCACTCCTCCTTCACGCTGCCCTTGGGGAGGAGTCACCCCATAATTATTGTCACATTTTTTAAAGCAAGACAAATCTCACGTCCTGAAATCTCAAATATATTCACTTGATGGATAAATAAATAAAAAAAAAACTTAGTTCCCATTAGTTGAAACCACTCTGTATTATTTTTCATTTTACAATTTTCATTTTATTTTTTACATCTTTTATTTACGAGTTATGTATTTTTGTCTTTTCTATTCTATTTTTTAAGATTTTGTTGCAACATTTTTTTCTTTTTCCGCACTGACTTACCGTATGTTTAGTCTGTCTGTCACACTTTTAACTCCATTCTCCAATATCATCACCATCACTACAACTACTACTATTACTATCCTCTTCTTCTTCTTCTTCCTCCTGCTGCTCCTCCTCCCTGATGTATCCTAGCACTCCATGCCCCCCGCTGCAGAACAAACAGCCGCAACAACACACTCCTTCATGAACAATAAACACGCTTAGCACCCCGGGACGCAACGCCAAAAACCATCAAGACACCCACTTTGGCATTCAACTCTCCCCGACCCCACCATCATCCCTCACCTCCCTCCTCCCCAGCATCACTAATCTTCCTTCTACTCCCTCCTCCTCCTTCCCTCTGCTACTAATGGGTCATCAGAAAGCACAGTTTAAGAGGTGGCAGAAAACGGTTCTGGTCATGTGAAGGGTGAGAAGCGACCACCCCCCGCCAGTGTTCTGCTAGCGGGGAGCAGGTCAGCAGGAGGCCTTGATGGGTGGAATCATGCAAGACAAACTTTGGAACTATTAATGTGCCCTGTTGTCTCCCTGCCTCCCTCCCTGTCTCCCTCCCTGCCTCCCTGCCTCCCTGCCTCTCTGTCTGCCTCTGCTCAGGGTCACTGTAATCACAAGTGTGTTCTAGTGTATGATTCCTGAGACCAATCATGAAATTTGATGAATTGATGGATTGACTGAATAATCAATAGCAATGCTCCGCCTCAACAGCGAGGTCATGTGACGCTGTAGTAAACATTATGTTGAAAATTAAATACTATTAAAACGGAAAATAAAAGAAACTACGATAAAAATGCAATGCAATTAGAAATAAATAATATAATGTGATAATAATATTACACAATTTTATTGGTCATTAAAGAAGGTGAGCCTCCTCCATAAAGATAAGTAACTCATGTCCCGGGGAGACACACATCTTCCTCCCAGCATCAGAGTGAGACTGGAAAGTAAGGACGAATACTTTGAAGATCATGAATTTTGTGTGGGTGAGTTATTAAGACGAATTTATAATAATCATGATAAAAATAACAACAATTATTATTATTATTAATATTATCATTATTATTACTATTGATATTATTATTACTATTATTGAAATTGTTGTTGTTGTTATAATTATTGTTATTACTGCATCAGTTTCAAAACAGATCATTGAAAACTAGTTTGCAACAGTCCAGTTGAAGTTGAAATGTTTAGTAAATATTTCAACCAATTTACAATTTTATGACAAAAACAATAATTTGGAGTCACATTTTAATGCTGAAAGTATCCTTGTGCTTCAGTATTTGATGATAAAAGAATAATAGTAATAATAATGTGCCGGAATTTGACATTTCTGCGAGTATAATTTCATGAATATATATGTCCTCAATTACTGGCGGGAGACTGAGCTTTCCCCTTGAAACACAGTACTGGCGCGGGTGGCGGGTGGGGATGGGGGGGGGAGAGGAAAGGGGGAGGAGAAGACCATGGAAGGAAATGAGTAGAAGCCATTGGAGAGGGAAGGAAAGGAAGCAAAGGGAGGAAGGACTGCTGGAATGGCATGAAACAGACCAAGAAAACAAATAGTGATCGTCGACGTAATAGTTTCAATGGAAGGGAGATTAAGACAATAGTGGAAAGGGGAAATACTACCAAGGAATGTGTGCACTTAAAACTGCATACAGCGTACTTAAACCCCCCACTTTTATCCTCTTTAATGGTTGTGATGGGTGATTACTGCTCCCCTCTCAAGACCGGACTGCTGGGGGTGTCAGGGTGAGGGGAAACAAGAGAGAGGTCGTTTGTCACACCGTAGACTGGCCCTGAGGGGGACACGCACGGGAAAGGGAAGGAGGGAGTAAAGGAGGGGATAGAAAAGGAGATAGAGAGAAGGGAAGGGAAGGGAGAAAGGGACAGAACCTTGAGGGAAAGGTAGGGAAGTGCAGCTTCAATGAGTGGGAAATTGAGAGACGGTGTACAGGCCTGCAATGGTCCTGTGCGTGTGTGTGCGTGTGTGTGTGTGTGTGTGTGTGTGTGTGTGTGTGTGTGTGTGTGTGTGTGTGTGTGTGTGTGTGTGTGTGTGTGTGTGTGTGTGTACTGGTGCGGGCCACGTCTAGGGAACATGAACCAGCCTAACTTGGCGTACTCAGTTTGCATCGCCTGCCAAACACTAACGTTACCTGAACCGCCTCACCTACGCTTCGCCACAAACTTTTAGGCATCCACTAAATACTACCGCCGAAGAGAGAGAGAGAGAGAGAGAGAGAGAGAGAGAGAGAGAGAGAGAGAGAGAGAGAGAGAGAGAGAGAGAGAGAGAGATAACAATAATTTTCTGATAGTTGTAATTATCATATTCCTTATACGAACAAACCGATGACTATGAAATGAGAAATATTTATACAGCAAAGTGCTTCTCTCCACACCAAAGGCGATACAAGAAGATAACAATAATAACAAATGCATGAAAATGTGGAATCCCAAGACTTAGTGTAAATGAAAACTTACGAAATAACAAGGATAATGTAAGAGAAGAAAAAAAAAGAATAATGTTTTAATCACAAGAACTGGATTGCCACATTAATTCTTAAACATAATATTCTGTTGACGGGAATTACAAACCAAACTAGATCCTTGCAAGATATCTCACCTCACTCGCTTATCACTTCAGCACAATGCACGTAAAAACACACACGGAAATTGATACACATTAAAGATATAATAAGATAAAACCAAGTCCAATTAAGAAGCCCATTTCACTCTTGTTTATATTTATGAGACATTTATTATTCATATACAAAAGCCAAAGGAAAAAAAATATATATATATATAGTAATAAACTCGATTCCCTCTTGAACCACTCACACAACAAAAACAACAACAACAAAACAAGTATTCAGCGGTTATTAAGTGATAAAAATAAACTACTTGGCTGTAGCGTAAGTAACTACAATGAACTCTGATACGCACAAAAGCCTTTACGCAAGAGTGACTTCAACATTAATTTACGTATATACAAAAATTAATGATAAATAAATAAACTAAGAACAAAAAATACAGAATTCTCGGTTCTCTCACAAGTGTTTCCAAGGATGAGGAGATGGAGGAGGAGGAGGAGGAGGAGGAGGAGGAGGAGGAGGAGGAGGAGGAGGAGAAGGAGGAGGAGGAGGAGGAGGAGGAGGAGGAGGAGGAGGATGGCGGAGGAGGTGGTGGTGAGAGATAACTATAAACAAATTAATCTTATTTTGTGTGTGTGAAGTAACGATCACCACTGCTCTCTCTATCTCTCTCTCTCTCTCTCTCTCTCTCTCTCTCTCTCTCTCTCTCTCTCTCTCTCTCTCTCTCTCTCTCTCTCTCTCTCTGGCTCATTTATATATTCATTATGTAATAAGCCACATCTATTACTATTATAATATTTCCTACCCAAGGGATATTTTTGTTAATTTGAAACTTATGCAACCTTATATATATATTTTTTTTATCTTTTCTATTTTTTTTTCTCTTAGTTGCTGAAATATGCGTCAGATTCTTGTCATCCACTTTTTACTTGCATAATTATCATCCTTCACGCCTATCTCAATCATCTGTTGCGTCCGTCCTTTCACATGTATGATGTACTCATATTGTGAATAAAAGTTATGAATCTGAATCTCTCTCTCTCTCTCTCTCTCTCTCTCTCTCTCTCTCTCTCTCTCTCTCTCTCTCTCTCTCTCTCTCTCTCTCCTCTCTCTCTCTCTCTCTCTCTCTCTCTCTCTTCTCTCTCTCTCTCTCTCTCTAGGACGATCTCAACTCATTTACTTTCATCATTCTTATATTTTTCTTTTGTTTTCTCTTGCACTCTTCATGTCTTTATATCTTTGTGTCTTTATTTACTTCCATGCAGCGGTTTTCTTCTTTGTTCTTTGTTACCTTCCTCCTCCTCCTCCTCCTCCTCCTCCTCCTCCTCCTCCTCCTCCTCTTACCTTCCTTCTCCTTTTTCTTCTCCTCCCCTTGTGTTAGGTCAGGATTGTATGTCCTCCCACCTTACCCTCTTTCCTGTCCTCACTACCTCCTCTCCCTCCCCTTCCTTCCCACCTTCCCTCCCCCATCATCCTTTGTCCTTTTCTTCCTTCATCCAATGTCAAAGGTTAAGTGTGGGAAGGTACAGAAAATTACAGTAAAAAAAGAATGCAAGTGAATAGCGGGAAAGGAAGGAATAAGGTGATGCAGGAAATATAATATCAATAATTTACGTGTGAATGTCAGGCAGTACAGATGAAGATAAGAGGAAAAAGGTTAGAAGTACTAGCCACTAATAATAATAATAATAATAATAATAATAATAATAATAATAATAATAAAAATAATAATAATAATAATAATAATAATAATAATGCTACTGTTTTGTATTATAATTATGATAATAATAACGAAATAAGTGTTCAGTTATAAAAATATCCCCAAAAATGTTCATTAGCTCATTATTGGTGAGGTTATTGAATTATCTCTCTCTCTCTCTGTCTCTTTGTTTCTCTCTCTCTCTTTCTCTCTCTCTCTCTCTCTCTCTCTCTCTCTCTCTCTCTCTCTCTCTCTCTCTCTCTCTCTCTCTCTCTCTCTCTCTCTCTCTCTCTCTGTTAAACCCAATCCCAGGCTGGGTCCCACGCCCCTTCCTCTACTGCAACACAGGTAAACAAACTACCAAGAGGCTCACCACTTAGGCTGCAACATTATGCATCCTGTTTGCAGACAAGGAGAGTTGCACAGCCTCTGCACCCGGCTATCGGATGGGCGTGGGCGTGGAAGGGGCGTGGATGCGAGTAAAAACATGCAAGGGTAGTGGTGAAGGGCTGGTGAAGGGCTGATGAAGGGAGGTGGTTGGGCGTGGATGTGTTGAGGAATGAGTGCAGAAAGGGTGATGATGATGGTGGTGATAGGAAGGATGAGGAGAAGATGGACGGTGATTATAAGTGTGTAGTGGAAGTACTGTTGAGGTGAAGTAATAATTAATACGAATCCAAACCACAATAAACTTTCCACTGGACGTAAACTGGTGTACGAAGCTTGTGTGACGTTTGTAGGCCAACCCCAAGGCAGCTGAGCGGCTCTTTGATGTAAAACGCACGCAGAAGAACGCACTTGAGGCTACATTCTTGACTCCTCGCACGAATTTCAGCCGGCAGGAAATATCAACGTCAGTCAGGATGTGAAAGGGACGGGTGACTGACGGGACGACCCACCTGTCCACCCATCCCTCTTCAGGACACTCCGCAAGAAGGGAAAAAATGCTTTAATAACCCACCGAAAAACTCTTTATATTCCTCCCACCAGGTTGTGACATTGTGAGACGCGACGTTAACTTCCTCTGGCCAACACCGAGGGAGTTAAGTGCAGTCAGCCATGCGGAACGAACGACTGACTGCCTTTAAAACGCTATGATGATAAAAATCTTCAGGGAGCTTTTTCGATCCTTTGTAATTACTAAGGTGGTCTACTGCGTGTCTCGTCCAATCACTCCATTCACCAAGGTTCCTGAAGGCGCAAGATCTTAATTAGTAGTCGGTGCACAGCTTGTGGGGAAAAAAAATAGTTTGGCAAGCACTCACAGCCTGACGAGGAACATTATGATCCATTCTCTTTGCAATTCTTCGGGGAAAGTTTATCTCGCTGGCAATTCGCAGGTGAGTCAGCATCGCCTGTCCATTCTGTACTATTTATTATCTTTCCCCACACGATCTTCCCCTTTCTTTCTTTCTTTTCCCCTTGTTCCCTTCCCCTTACACTTCCTCACATTTCACATTTTATCCATTCCTTTCACGTTCTCTTCTTTCCACCTCACACTTGCATTCGTCACCCTCCTTCCTCTCCTTCCCACTCGATTCGCAGCTTTAGAGAGCAGACCCTTCAGCCTGGCACACTTCCTATTCCCCGACCACTCGAAGCCAGCCGAGTGTTGACCTAAGCGTGTCGAGGTAAGGTTGGCAGGTCCTGATATCAAGCCAGCGACAAGGAAGGTGAAAGGAGATAGTGTTATCGACAGGAGATGAGGCTCCGGGCAGACAGGGAGTGGCGAGGAGTGCACACGCTAACGAAGCACACGCACAGGCAACAACACGCAAACACACACACACACACACACACACACACAAACAAAAACAAAAAACTCAAAACAAGATAGAAAAAAAAATGTGGTAAAATTCAGATAAATATGCGTTTACTAATAGCAAAAACACAAGGTAAAGTATAATTATATATTACTCTTTCAAGCTACTGACAATACAATCTTTCAAACTGCAAATTCAATCCGGTAAGAGAGAAGAAACTAAATATTCCTTTTTATATTCTCGAAATTTCACTAACACAAGACATAACGCAAGCACCGACATCACCTGAGTTAGAGACAGTCACGAGCACTTGAAGGAAGAGCCGACCCGCCAGGCAGCCAAGGAAGCAACGTCAATTCCACTAAGTCAGCAGGAATCTCCCTCCACCTTTGTTCTTCACCTCCACACCTGCTGACTTCCTGCTTCCTTCTCCTCGCTGCCTTCCTTTGCCCTCCCTGCTTCTTTTACTCCCCACCTGTCTGTCTGTCTGTTTGTCTGCTGTCTCTATGCCTCTCTCTGACTCTGACTCGCTCTCTCTCTAATACACACACACATACACACACACACACACACACACACACACACACACACACACACACACACACACACACACACACACACACACACACGGTAGTCAGTAATTTTTTGCGTACAATTTAATTAGTGAATTTATACTTCATGAAAATCAACACATATTGCCTTCATTAAAATAACAGAAGATATATTAATAAATAAAAACAAGAAAAACTGGAAAACTTAACATGATGTATGAAGGACTTGTACAAGACTTTCCAACACGAATACTGCATTTTAATGAGACTCTCTCTCTCTCTCTCTCTCTCTCTCTCTCTCTCTCTCTCTCTCTCTCTCTCTCTCTCTCTCTCTCTCTCTCTCTCTCTCTCTCCATCACACACACACACACACACACACACACACACACACACACACACACACACACACACACACACACACACACACACACACACGAGAGTCTTTATGAAGCAATGACACACATTTTCAACATTTTTCGCATCAGCAAACTTCATTATCGACTCTTTAACAGCTTAATCGCGACGTCTTGTCAGGGACGGAGGACAAAAGGTGACGGGGGGGGGTGTGAGGGGGGAAGAGGGGGAGGGGAGGGAGACGGAGTGAAGAAATAAGAAAGAGAGAGAAAGAGAGAAAGAGAGAATAAAAAACGAACGAACAAGGAAGTGAGAAAGAAAAAAAAGAAGAAGAAGGCAGAGTCATGTTAACCATAAGGGAATAGAATGGAGTGGAGAAAATAATAAGAAAAAAAATTAAACACAACCTATAATGTGGAATGTTGTTGGGTGTGGCGGGGGAATATTTCATTAGTTTGTTGGTTTGCGTCGTGCATACTAAACAAGATGAATCCTGAGCCTCACCACAACCTGATTCATCATTACTTGGTGTGTGTGTGTGTGTGTGTGTGTGTGTGTGTGTGTGTGTGTGTGTGTGTGTGTGTGTGTGTGTGTGTGTGTGTGTGTGTGTGTGTGTGTGTGTGTGTGTGTGTGTGTGTGTGTGGGTCAACAATACCTTCTTGTCTCATATCATCATGCAAATCTCCCTTTCCTTTCCTTAGCCTGTGTCCACGCCTGGGTAAAGAGAGAGAGAGAGAGAGAGAGAGAGAGAGAGAGAGAGAGAGAGAGAGAGAGAGAGAGAGAGAGAGAGAGAGAGAGAGAGAGAGAGAGTCCCAAGGGTATAACCAAACGCTACCCCATCAGTAACTGGCTGCGTTGACAGGAGGAAGAGGAGGTGAGTCTGTCTCCGAGGCCCGACCACTCACCCTAACCACACTCACCTCTATCCTCCTCCTCCTCCTCTTCCTCCTCTTCCTCTTCTTCTACTTCTAAACCATCACCATAACCACCACACCCTAGATGCCCAGCTGACCATCACCGTCTCAGCCTCCCTCCATCCTACCTACCTGAGCACCACCACCACCACCACCACCACCACTTCCTCCTCCTCCTCCTCTGCCCTCATAAATACCAGTGGAATCTAAAGTATGTGCATGTGATAAAAGCGCCGAGCTACCATGACTTAGTTGCACGAATTATGATTTCTCTTCATGCCTCCTTAAAGTAAAACGACGAGGGATTTCTGATACATTAGAAGGAAATTTGATGTTGATATTATAACCTTTATATATATATATATATATATATATATATATATATATATATATATATATATATATATATATATATATATATAGTTGATATTATTAAGGTTCTGGAATATAATCTATTTACAGTAAACAATTCCAGCGAGCAAACTTCACAAGAACATTTTAAATCATGTTACCGCTTTAATTAATGAATCCCTGATATTGATTTGCTGGATGACAGGAAACAAGGGAATCTTACTTTCACATTCGAGGCGGATGACAAGGTAATTGCATCAAATTACAGGCCGATTAATCTTACATCATCGCTGACATGAACGAGGAAAATTATGCGATAATCTTGTAAAGATTCTTCCAGATAATCACACATTATTGGACAATAACTTACATCTTTACACGACAAAACCTTGCTGGACAGATTCACTTCGCTTCTTTCACAAAACACGTCTGATGCACCAAAAATGTGTAATTATTTCAATATTAAACGATCAATTACTTCCAGTGTGATTAAGGCAAGAGAATTATGGGAAGGATGAAACTAAACTCCCTGATCCTGGCGGCAAACTGTATCAACTTGAGCATAAGACACACATCGGACATTCCAAGGTCAGTTTGATGCCGGCAGTGACGCCACACGCCGGCGGGGTGACGCGTGCCTCAGTTATGCTGGATTTCCGTCAGATTCGTAAATTCGTCTACGGTTACTGATCGATGCTACAGTCTTAATTGGTCCATTACATACAAATTCCTGTATAACTAAATGTTTACAAGATTAGTTTCGAGTAGTAGTATTTCGTGTCAGCATTAAATTATTGCTATGATATCAGAGTTACTGTTATTTTGATAAACATTAAATAAAAGGCTTATAAAACTTTTCTTATATTAAATAATCATCCATAACTTGATTTTCATTACCTTATCTTTTCAATGCACACAATTAGTTTTCCTCGACGAGACATTAAAGAGCAACTAAAACATTATGTGAACTGACTATATATTTTTAGTTACGTGTCTTTCTCAGTACAACGTCAATCACTTCCACCTTCACCTTGCCACCACCACCACCACCACCACCACCACCACCACCACCACCACTAACAACAACAAACATCACCACCACTACCGCATGACCACCACCACCACCACCACCGCTCAAGAACAACCATCTACACCATTACTCTCGAATTATCTCCACTTGTATCAACACCACCACCACCACCACCACCACCACCACCACCACCACCACTCCACCACCACCACCACCGTCTCACCATCATCACCACTACTCATCCCTTAGAGCTGTTAATTGGCAGGTGATCAAAGAGTCAAAGCGTCGTAATTCTAAAGTCAGCTTGACCTCAATACACTAAGGCAGATATTTAATTAACACTCGCCAAATCCGAATTTCAACGCGCCATTTCAGATTATTAACGTGTCCAGATTGAAAATGGTGTTCGTATGTGTGTCGGTATATATGTGTATGTGTATGTGTTTGTGTGTACCTGTGGAGCTATGTGTGTGTGTGTGTATGTGTGTGGCTGTGTGTACGAGTGTTTGTTAGAAAAGCCCAAAGCTAACTCCTTTCTCCTATCTTTCTTTCCCCTTTTTCTTCCTTTCATCTTCCCCTTCCTCTCCTCCCTCCCTTCCCTCCCTTTGCCTTGCCTTGCCTTGCCTTTTATCTTCCTTTTCCTTTCCATCCCATCAAAGTATGACATCCGTTTACTAAGAGAGGAAAAAATACATTCACTGCCCGCCTAGAATAACTCGCAAAACTTCTGGGTTTACTTGTGTGTATCTACAAGCCAATACTCCTCATTGATGAAGCCTCGAGCACGTGAGTTTGGAGTTGTGAGTAGAAGAACGATATATTCAACAGGTTCTACGCCGTCCATTGCCTTGATGATTGAAGTTTTGAAGATTTTTATTTTCTGGTCTCTTTCCATTTCAGTTCGTTTCTCCTTAAAAATAAAAATTAAATACATCGCAAACTGCAGGCTAGAATGGATGGAGAGAAGGAGAAGAAAGAAACCAGGAGGAGAAGGGAAGGAAGGAGGAGAATTGTAGGAAGGGAAAGGCAGAGAGAGAGAGAGAGAAGAGAGAGAGAGAGAGAGAGAGAGAGAGAGAGAGAGAGAGAGAGAGAGAGAGAGAGAGAGAGAGAGAATGGAGGATGGCCAGGCTAGTCCAGACTTCACTATCCCCGGCTTGTAATTCCCTCCCCCACAGATCAATATTAATGTCTATTTGAAGTATGGGATTCTGACCCCGCGAGCCTGAGGTCAGCGGCGGCAGGGTTGGGGCGGCGCCTCCGAACACTCACCTCGGTAAAGTATACACAAAGGATAAAAATTATGTGAATAACCTTCCGATAAGCTTTTCATAGTTCTTTGCGCCTCGTATTTGGCGATGGGGTGTGTTGTTGAGCCTCGCCTTCCCCGCTTCACTGCGCTTGGGTAATACAACACACACTGGGCACGAAGGACTCCAAACAAAACATCCGCCCACGAGCAAGGCAAGTGTGGTCAACTCAGCTGAATCTCTCATTGGTATTCAGGACGGCCGCGTTTTACCTGTTATCTGATTGTAGTGAGTGTTTTCTCAAGAGTCTGATTTCAGCCTCAGTCAGCTAATAATGCCACGGATAATGGGAAGGCATGGCCGGAGGTAGTGTATCCACGTCCCAGCGGTAGCGAAGAGGAGACTCTCAAGAACCCATCATGAAAGTATGCTATCAGTGAAAGAAAAAAAGCGGTGAGGGTATAGAGGGAGGTCTGAGTGCTTCCAAGATGAGGAGAGAGTATAAAGCAGCCCGTTATCTCTCCGCTCCCCTGCTGACCAAACATAAACAAGAAAGCTACTGCTGAATTTATGGCACCGAGCCTTGTCCGGGATACATATCTAGGAGGCACGTCATGTATACTTACATTAGGGGACCCCTCCACGTAGCCTTAGGACCAGCTATGCCTAATGATGACAGCTGCTGAGACCCTTTTTACCTGCCTCTTGCCCTATGTTTGACCAGGAAAATAATAAAGACGTGTGCGACAGTGTTAGAATAATAATGTTATGGTGAGTTTGAGGAGGCAAGAAGAGTGCAGTTTCCGTTGTAATACTTTAAAATAAAGAGAGAGAGCAGAGGTAAACAATACTAGAAGTAAAACAAGTAAAGGCAGAAGGGATTCTTGAAAGTAATGGAACAAAGCAGAGTAATTCAATATTATAAGTAAGGTTAGTACAAGGTGAAAGGGGGAAATAAAGTACACAAGTTGTAATAAATTCTTGATAATACAATGAGATATCAACATCCCACGAGATAAACTCTGGCGACCAAAAATCTTAAAAATGTCAAGCAGCAAACACTAACTTTAGCAGAACAGAGTGAAAACGTCAGCAACGCGTAATCTAAACACACTCGGATTTCAGTGGTACTTGTTCTATTAAACTTTACTGAAAACATAAATTACTTCTTGAGCATTTTACTTTAATTTTACCGATAGAAGAAGAAAAAGAAGACTCCGTTACTATTTCATTATACGCTGCACGAGTCAACAACACACAGCCTGTTCCTTGCCCTCCACAAACAGTAAACTTAATGCGCAGGTAACAAAATAGAAACAGGTAAACGCTGAGCCAACTCATTATCGAAGAACCCAAGGAAACAGGGGGCGCCGCACCTTTGAACTCTATCTTCCTATCACCTGCCTCGTCTTCCCCATACTTCTCTTCGATCTTCTCCTCCTCCTCCTCCTCCTCCTCCTCCTCCTCCTCCTCTTCTAGCACCGCACCCGCTGCATACTCAGTGTCAAGGAAAATAAATACCCACACAGCCACAAAATACGAAGAGTGATGGGTGTTAAGTGGCTGGCTGAGGGACTTTTTATTGATGCCAACACTCGATACGTTGTAGCACTGCGGGTTCATGAGCAAAGAAACCACCATTCTGACGCAGTGATAAATCTTACACTGCAAATAACACATTTCACACACTCAACTTCAGGGTGAATAACATGATGTATAAGAGTTAACTACAGTGGTTGTCGTAATACAGAGCAAGAGTTGTGCCAGTCAGTGGTCAGATGACAGAGGATGGACATGAAACACTCGAGGAAAGGTTACACGCAGCACGGACTCACCAGCAACAAGAACTCGCCCACACCTTCCTTACCCGACCTTGCTGTCTTGGGCGGAGGCGTGAGAGAGAAAGTTTAGAGAGCAATGGTGAAATGAAAAGGAAGAAG
Organism: Metacarcinus magister; assembly: GCA_029783475.1. Lineage (NCBI taxonomy): Eukaryota > Metazoa > Arthropoda > Malacostraca > Decapoda > Cancridae > Metacarcinus > Metacarcinus magister. Next base: position 18,367,068 of record JAPQNM010000040.1, on the reverse strand, counting down.
AGAATAGGGAAGGAAGAAGGTGGGATGGAGGTAGAGATGATTTATTTTTCTCTTCCTTTCTTTCATTAATCCAAAGTCTGCCACGCCCTATCCGACACACACACACGCACATGCACACGCACACGCACACACACACACACACACACACACACACACACACACAGGGAGGTTGCGTGAGACCACCTGTCGCCGCCCAGCGCTGGTGCACACAGGGAGAGGCGGGCATGTAAACGTGAGAAAAGGTGCACACAGCTGTTTGTTACACACGCAAAGTCCGGGACACACACACACACGCACACACACACACACACACACACACACACACACACACACACACACACACACACACACACACACACACACAGACTTTATACGTCGAAAAGTTAATTTTATTAATGAATTTCACAAATATACTTAATGAAGCTTATATTTCTTTTTCCTTCTGTCGTTATCGGTTTATTAAATTGATCCTAACGCTTTCCTAACAAATTTTCCCTTGTAAGCACAACAGAAACATCGATAAACATGTACACACAAGATACCTAATCGCAAACACACTTGTACACACAAATACATGAATAAATAACAATACAAATATAACCTTGCATGGAAACGCTTCACCGGTGCTGCTTCCTCACCAAAATCGATGTACTTTTCCAAGCACATAGCTACGAGGAAGAGGAAGAGGAGGAGGAGGAGGAGGAGGAGGAGGAGGAGGAGGAGGAGGAGGAGGAGGAGGAGGAGGAGAAGAAGGAAGAGGAGGAGGAAGAGGGGAAAAGGCAGAAATAGAAACCTAAGAAGGATAAAACAAGGAGTAGAATGATAAAATAGTAATGCAAAACAAAAAAATAAACAAAACAGAAATAGATAGCAAAATAGGAAGCAAAATAAACAGGAGGAGGAAGAGGAAGAAGAAAAGGAAAGGAAAGGAGGCGGCGAGGAACGATATTGTCTTCTCAAATTTCTTCTCCCTCCCCACCTTTGCCCTCTAGACTACCTCCAACAAGTTCATGACGGGCTCCGCTAAACTGGCTTTCGGGTGGTCCCAATTAATTCTGTAATTAACTTAACCGAGACTGAGACGGAGGCCGGCAGGTAAAGGGGGAGGGAGAGGAATTGAAGGCTGATTAAGGGTGGAGATGTGCGAAGGAAGGGAGGGAGCGAGGGTAGGAAAGGGAAGAGAGGGATGGGACGGAAGGGAGGAAAGGAGGGAGGGTAGAATGAAAGGCTGATATGGGAGACTGACATGAGGGAGGAAGGAAAGAAAACGGAAATAACTGGTTACAAGATGAGGTGTGTCAGCTAGAGAAGAATGGAGGAACAAGATAAGGATGACGACGAAAAAAAGAAAAAAGGGAAAAAACTGCAGATTGAGAGAAGGAAAAAATAAAGAAAGAAATATTAAAAAGACACGACCAGACGAGGAGGCGAGAAATATTACACCAACAACTTCTCATCAACGAAAATAACGACAACAAAATGACAACTGATGGAAGAGGAGGAGGAGAAGGAGAAAGAGGAGGAGGAGGAAGAGGACCCTGGACGAGTTTCACCACTGACGCCACACTCCACCAGCCCGTTAGTGAGTAAAAGAAGGGAGGAGGAGGAAGTCACGACCCCCAGCTGGTGCGTAGCGGGTGTCCGGGGGGAGATAACCCACCATGGAGCTCAACTAACTCGGTCACGCCATAACAACTATAACACAGGCGCCAAAAGAGAGAAAAGAGAGGGAGGCGTGTGAAAGAGCAAATCACAAGGGAAACCAACCACACAGAGACACTTTCACGGAGTTATAAGACGAGAAAATAGATGGATAGGAATAGAAACCAGGAATTTCTTCAACTAAAACCCACACACGATGGTAAAGAATCTCACAACGAAACACAGACGGAGAGACATGACAAGACAAGCACAAAGACTAGCGTAGCAGGCCCTGAAGACCCCCGCCCCGCCCCGCCCCGACCCGCTGACGCCTGCCCATCACTCCCATGAAACTCTTTGCCCGTGCATGAATAATACTCGGCCATACCTCAACAAAGGCCGACCGTTCCTGAACAATCTATGACCCGGTGCAAAATGGGCCAACAATGGGGGCGGCGGTTTTTCCCACTAATGGATTTGCATCAGTGAACTCATTAATCCGAATCACCCTTCATATGTAGATCACATTGTGCATCACAGAGAGAGAGAGAGAGAGAGAGAGAGAGAGAGAGAGAGAGAGAGAGAGAGAGAGAGAGAGAGATATATATATATATATATATATATATATATATAGAGAGAGAGAGAGAGAGAGAGAGAGAGAGAGAGAGAGAGAGAGAGAGAGAGAGAGAGAGAGAGAGAACAGATGGACGGTTGTTGTGAAAAAAGAAACAGGTGGAGATAAATACAAAAAAAATGATGAAGTGAAAGGGTGTCTTCTCTGATGACTAAATGGAAAAGAGAACAAGAAGGAGGAGGAGAAGAAGGAAGAGGAGGAGGAGGAGGAAGAGGATGTACACAAAAAAAGCAAGAAAAAAAAACCCTTGGCCAAGACGGGTCCTAATCAAGACTTCAAAAGAAACGAAAGAAAATATACACAGAACAAAACAGAACAAAAAAACAGAGATAAGACAATAAAACCAATTTAGACGAAAATACCACAACTCCCCTAATTTTCCCTCCCCGTCCTCTTCCTCCTCCTCCTCCTCCTCCTCCTCCTGGTGCTCATCCTCCTCCTCCTTCTCATTTTCTTTAATTGCTTCCTTGTAAATCGCTTTATTCTCCTCCTCCTCCTCTCTGACTCCCAACTCCATTCCAGTTCCCTTGGCTTCCAGTTCTTCCTTCCTCCTCCTCCCATTCCCTGCTGATTTCTCTCTCCCCCAATTCCCCCAAGACGGTAGGAAGTGTTCATTAGCCGTGTAGTGTCTTAGGGACCCGTTAAGATAATTTTCAGAGCTCCTGCAAGGCCAATGTATCGCCGCTGGTAGGGGGACACGGGCCTAGAGGGGCGGGAGGAAGGGGGAAAGGATAAGTAGGAAAACAGGATATGTAGAGGCTGAGGAAGATAGAAGGACGTGGAAAATTGGAGGGAGACATTATTGATAGAGAATGGAGAGGAAGAACTGTTGGAAAATGTGAGGACGTGAGGAAAGGAGAAGAAAAGATGGACTAGAGATGGAAAGAGAGAATAAAAGAGAGAAAAAAAAAATAGCAAGATATCCAGGAAGACAGAAAGAGGGAAAGGCTGTGAGAGAAAAAACATGAGGTTCAAATAAACAACTGCTGGTCTGGACTCCTGCTCCCAGTGGTATAGTGGTAATCCCAGTAATCCACCGATGGATTTATAATGATCCTGACGTTATGGGGCCCCCAGAGTCCCTTGAGGGGAGAACAAAGCTTTGATGCTCCAGCGTGGGCAATCAAAGCGCCGGTCTAATGCATCAGTCGAGTCGTGCTTACCAAAACCCGCGGCGGCCAGTCAGTCGCTCTAGGAAGTAATGGGGATAAACCAGCGGGGCGAAGAAAAGGAAGGAAGGGACAGACAGGCAGGAAAGGAGAGAGAGATAAGGAAGACAGGAGGCTGGGAAGGAGTGGCAGACGAGTACTAGGGAAAGCGAGAAGAAACGAGAGGCAGGAAAAGAAACAGGAAAAGTAAGGAAAAAGAAAGAAGAGAGTGAAGAAAGACGAAGGACTGAGAGGGGAAGCAGGGCAAGGAAGTACAGAGAACGTGAAGGGAAGGAAGGAAGGAAAGGAGAAGCTAATATTTACCTCTTACGACTCTCTAGTTTCCCACAGGTGCTCTTCCACGCCATGAGACGCCAGGAAGGATTTAGGAGGAGGCAGGAGGAAGGCAGCCCAGAGAGGGTCAACTGCATGTGAATCTCAACAACCTGCTGTAACCTTGCTCGTCCCACACCCACCCTGCCTCCCCTGACGAAGAGATAGATGAAGGAAGGGAGGGAGGGAGGGAGGGAGGGAGGGAGGGAGGGAGGGTGGGTAGGAGGGTGGGCAAGGGTCAAGTCAAGATGGAGGGTAGATGGAAAGGATTTAGGCTACCGTTCCGCAGCGCCACTACTTTACAGCGGCCCTCAAGCTCCCTAATTATCCATCGAGATAATGGCAGAAGGGAGGACCCGTTTTTAATAGGTTTTGATGCGGGGAAGGCGAGGGCGAGATAAGAAAAGATGCATCTCTACCGCGGGGCCACTCATGACTCACCTAAGAGAGAGAAAAAAGAAAAGGGAGAGAGAGGAAGAAAGAGAGAAAAAAAAAGAGGAGGAAAAAAATGACATACGACAACGGTACATATAATTAGTAAGCTACAAAGGCTACTGAGGTTATTTTCCCAGTAGTTCCTTTACAATCCTAAATTACTAACAATTCATCATTATTTTCCAATCCAATGACTTTTTTTTTTCCCCCGGAGCCCCCGACCATCTGCTCTCCACACTCCCTAATCAAACCAACTACGTAAACATAATGAAGTGTTGCCGTCCCTTGCCGTCCCTTGCCGTCCCTGAGAAGGTTCACATTACTGCAGCACTCCGGGAACCTTGTATTAACACATTCCAATAACAGAAACCAGACTTTCCTTCCAGCTGAGTGAGAACATTTTAAAGTTATCAGTACCTTACGTTCAAGCTTTTTTATTCTTTCCTTTTTTACTTAAATTTCATTCCACCTTTCTTCTCCGTCCTTCCCAGGCTCCTCGCTGTTTCACATTTATCTTTCGTTTTGTAATAGTTGACGGAAATTAGAGTTATAAGTTCAATAAGTGAAAATTGTTAGAGCATCATATTAAAAAAAATTTCAATAAATGCAATATACTACCTCCATCAAGCGAGTGTGCCTCCTCCTCCTCCTCCTCCTCCTCCTCCTCCTCCTCCTCCTCCTCCTCCTCCTCCTCCTTTGCTTTTATACAACTGAGCAATCCATTACCTTCGCCAATAACACGACAGCTTGAGAAAAATTTCCTTAAGGTTGGAGGAGGAGGAAGAAGAGGAAGAAGAGGAGGAGGAGGAGGAGAAGGAGAAAGCACTGACTGACTGACTGACTGACTGACTGACTGACTGGCTTTAAAAGAAAATAATAACAAAAGACAAACCAAAGAGAATGTATTAAAACCTGTCCGTAATCTAAAGTGCATAAGCCTATACATTTTAGCACCGTAGGCCTAGGTGAAGGAGGCTAGGGCGTGGGAACTGCCCCGTGCCTGATGTAGTGGGCGTGGGGGAGTGAGGTATGGGCGATAGGGGAAAAGGAGGATGGGACGAGGCGCGTAGGGTAAGGAAGGAAGGAAGGAAGGAAGAATGGAAGGAAGGAAGGATGGAAGGAAGAAGGGAAGGGTAAGCTGGCCAGGCTATCTGATGCACCGCTAATGTCCCAAGGTAGCCTGACCACCGCGCGCATGCATAATTAATGATAGATGCTTACACAGGTATGAAAACAACGCCCACACACTCCCTCCGACATGAGCACACACACACGCACACCCACACACACACACACACACGCACACCCACACACACACACACACAAAAAAAAAAAAGTGTTCGATAACATCTGATATCAGCGATTTATACAGTTTTTCCTTTTTTTTTAATTGTAAGAAAACTGGTTTCAGCTAAACAATCCATCTTAAAATACTTGTTCGGGTGTATAGACTGAGCGTGGAGACAAAAAAAACTCGAGGCAGCTCCTTGCTCTTCTTATCTTCTATTTTATCATACTCTGTGTCATACTCGTATTCGTAGCAGGGACCACCTAGCAGCATGAGGCTTGTACCGGCGTGGTCTTAATGTGACTCTCCATTATAGTTTCTCTTGGTCAGGGGTTACGATTTCGTGAATGTATAGCATGAAGCTGCTCTGTGTCCTTAGCGTGGGGCAGAGAAGGGGAGGTGAAGGAATGAGAGGAGAGATGACAAGATATGAAGAAAAAGGGAGGAGGAAGATCAAGAAAAGAAGAGAGAAAAGAAAGAAGATAAAATGGAATGAGCAGGAAGAGAAGAAAGTTGTGGCAATGAGAAGGGAAGGAATGAGAATGAGGATGAATATAATCTCTCTCTCTCTCTCTCTCTCTCTCTCTCTCTCTCTCTCTCTCTCTCTCTCTCTCTCTCTCTCTCTCTCTCTCTCTCTCTCTCTCTCTCTCTCTCTCTCTTCTTTGTGGCAAATTGTACTCCCTCCTTACTTTATCTATATGTTTGTATGTGTGTTTATTTTTGTTTTTATTTACTTACATGGAAATAATAAAACAAAGAATTTTTTTTTTTTTATACACCCAAGTCTTAGTTGAGTTACCCGCTTCCTACAGCCCTTCCCGTTCTCCCCCCTTGAAACTAATGCATTCTCTCACATCCCCTCCCTCTTTCCCTTCTTTCCCTTCGCTCCTCTAGCCCTTTTTTCACGTCCTTTCCAACTGACCAAAATGAAGCCTCCCGCCCCTCACTCTTCAGGACGTTCCAGGCTTCCGTACTGACTTGTTTAGGTGGAAACAAGCCTTTTAACTTTGAACGAAGGGCTTTTAAAGGTCTTTCCCTTATATGAGACCTCCTTTCTGTGTATGTGTGTGTGTGTGTGTGTGTGTGTGTGTGTGTGTGTGTGTGTGTGTGTGTGTGTGTGTGTGTGTGTGTGTGTGTGTGTGTGTGTGTGTGTGACCTGCCACCTGCCTGACGAAGACTCTGTTTTTTTGTTTTTTTTGTGTTGCTAAAAATATTATCCTCGTTTTGTCCTTCTCGGCGATTTCCAAGATAAAAAAAAAATGTTTGGCCAAAGTCTGTTTTCAGAAGCCCGTCCCACCAGTTTTTGACAGAATTTATCACGTTTTCTTCAGCGACTGCAGACATTTATGGAGTCTCATGTCTTTTGTTTTTTGACGTCATGCTTTTCCTCCTTTCCCTTCCCTCCTTCCTTCCTTCCCTCCCTCACGTACTCACACCCTATCACTTTTTCTCTCTCCGTTTCGCTTCCCTCCTCCATTCTTTTCGCCACCCAGCAGGCAGCAGCTACAGACCTCCTCTTAATCTTCCTTTCCTTTACTGAATTATTTTACACTCCCGTTATTATTTTTTTTTTCCTCTTCAAGCATTTCATAATTCAGGAACTCTGTCTGTGGCCTTCTTTTATTTTCCTTCTTAATTAAACTCTCTCTCTCTCTCTCTCTCTCTCTCTCTCTCTCTCTCTCTCTCTCTCTCTCTCTCTCTCTCTCTCTCTCTCTCTCTCTCTCTCTCTCTCTCTCTTAAACACACCTTAGGATCCTCAATGTGTGGTACCTGTGTTGCTGTGTATGTGTTATGTGTTATGTGTTGTGTGTTATGTGGTGTGTGTATGTGGTGTGTGGTGTGTGGCAATGGAAGTAAAAAATCAAGCAAAAACCGAATAAAAACAATAAGAAAAAACTAAATATGTTGAAAATGTGAATAGTGAAATCGGTCTGAAATCAAAATTCAAAATTAAAACTCTCACCAATTCATCAATACTTCATATCGACGCTGTGCCTCCTGCTGCTGCCTTTAATCGACGGTTCAGCTGCCACCAACAACATCAAATGACCCGATTGACAACTTTCCCTCCACCTCCCTCCACCTCCCTCCCTCCACCTCCCTCCCCTCACTCTCACAAAATCAGCCGCTATTCACACCAACTTTTCACTTCCACTTCTTGGCTAAACCTCCGTCTTTTGAAACGAAGATAGCGATGTTGATGTTGCTTTTGCGCCAAGAGGAGGAGGAGGAGGAGGAGGAGGAGGAGGAAAACGAGGAGAAGAACGACACGATGAGAAATGGTAAGAATTAAAGAATGTGAAAGAGAGAAATTAGAAATAGGAAACCGGAAATGAAATATTGAATCCTGAATGATTGCAATATTAAAGAATTGCAGCATTACGAGATTGCAGCAATGAGGGTTTGCAGAACTCTGGCACTGCAGGACTGTAAGGGGAAAGGGAGGCCAAAGGGATAAAACAAAGGGGTGGAGGAGGGCAGGACAGGACAGCAAGATAGTGAGAAAGAAGAAAAGGGAGAATAGCATCAGTGAACGAGGGGAAAGGTTGTGTAAACAGAGGGAATAACAAGAAAGGACAACAGTATACATGAAAAACGTAAGAGAAAGAGAGAGAGAGAGAGAAAGAGATAATGATAAGAGGGAAGAAGGACAAAGGAAAGGAGATAGAAAGGGAACAGAAGGAGCTGAGAGGTTGAAGTAACTGTTATAAGAGAAGGAAAGTTAAAAAGAGAGAGAGAGAAAGAAAGTGAGAGAAAAAGAGAGAAAGAGAGAGAAAGGAAACGTAAAGGGAAAGAGAGCGAGGGAGGGGAAGTGCAAGAATTACAAAAACAAAGGAAGTCATTGCTTGGAGCCACACTTAACGGAACACACACGAGAAAAAAAATGACCCTGCCCTTCGACGCCCTTGTTCTGTTTTGTACTGGGAATAGGACCAGAGAGAGAGAGAGAGAGAGAGAGAGAGAGAGAGAGAGAGAGAGAGAGAGAGAGAGAGAGAGAGAGAGAGAGAGAGAGAGAGAGAGAGAGAGAGAGTCCTCCAAACTTTCCACATAGTATTTCCTCCTTTCCTTTCTTTTCTTCCTCTCTCCCTCCACTGCAGAAGACTTGCAAAGAGTTCTCTTATACATTCCCCTTCATCGCTTGTCTCACAGGACAACGCTCATCTTACATCCTCGAGGGGAACACTGGAGGAGCAGGAAGAGAAAAAGGAAGAGGAGGAGGAAGAGGAGAGGAGGAGGGAGGAAGAGAAAGAGGATGCTATTACATCTCACAATTTTTACTTCTTTCCTTCCTCCTTCCATTCTACATAACTCTGAATGTTTCCTCGTCCTTACTTTTATTCTTTCTTTTCTTCCTTCTTCTCCTCGTCGAACTTCCTCAGTCTAATCACCTTGCTCTCTTAATCATCGTCTAGAACTGACAATCCAGGTGTCGGTAAGTATCTGTAAGCCTTGTCGACACTGGCGCCGGCATCCCGCGGAGCAAACATGGGCAAGCGGGAGACACACTTCTTGTACACCGTAAGGTTTGATTGGACGTTTGTGGTAAGATAGGATACATAGCTATTTATTTTGCTGTCGCGTGGCTGAGACCAATTATTCACTATATCTCAATGTGGTTTAAATTAATGTGTATGTGTGTACGAATAGAAATAGCAAGGATTATTCATGTCTGCCTGTCTATTAGTTTGTATGTCTATCAGTGTGTATTTTTCTCTCTCTCTCTCCCTCTCTTTCATCCATCTGTCAAGCCCTAAATCGAATCCTTTGGTTCTGATATTGTTTTGGAAGCTTAGGATAAGATCACTGCGGCTTCACCTAATATGTATTGGATCTGGATAACTTGCTAGGCCCCTAAGAAGCCTTCGAATCCCCTTCCTTGAATCCTTTCTTCCATTATCCCGGAG
>JAPQNM010000040.1:18350184-18352684 GCA_029783475.1 Metacarcinus magister | reverse complement strand
TCAGTTAAACATGAACGTTTATTACGAAAACCATGCTGTGAGGGTTTTATTATATCGTTGTCTTCAAGGAATTTCACCACATTGTCACGAATGATTGTCTCCATTAATTTACATACAACTGATGTCAGACTGATTGGCCTATAATTTCCAGGTTGTGACTTGTCCCCCTTTTTGAAGATTGGTGTTACATTTGCACGTTTCCAATCTGATGGAACTTTACCATCTCTTAAGGATTTATTGAATAAGATTGTAAGCGGTTTACTGATCAGAGTCTGTTTGATTACTCCTGTAGTGTACATAGCCTTCCTTTGACCTTAAATGCTGCTGCATCAAGATAAGGCTCATTAGAATTAGGTATATAGAGGCAGAAAACAATTCAATTCCCACCGCTCGCTCGGTCATGACCGGCCAATCAAAATCTTCACTACTGACTCTGTCACCGGTGCCAATGGCTATGGAAGTTATTTATTTTCATTCTTAAATGCTGCTGCATCAAGATAAGGCTCACTAGAATTAGGTATATAGAGGCAGAAAACTATTCAATTCCCACCGCTCCCTCGGTCATGACCGGCCGATCAAAATCTTCACTACTGACTCTGTCACCGGTGCCAATGGCTATGGAAGTTATTTATTTTCATTCTTAAATGCTGCTGCATCAAGATAAGGCTCACTAGAATTAGGTATATAGAGGCAGAAAACTATTCAATTCCCACCGCTCGCTCGGTCATGACCGGCCGATCAAAATCTTCACTACTGACTCTGTCACCGGTGCCAATGGCTATGGAATTTATTTATTTTCATTCTTAAATGCTGCTGCATCAAGATAAGGCTCACTATAATTAGGTATATAGAGGCAAAAAACAATTCAATTCCCACCGCTCGTTCGGACATGACCGACCGATCAAAATTTTCACTACTGACTCTGTCACCGGTGCCAATGGCTATGGAAGTGATTTATTTTCATTAAAAAATGTAATGCAGTACTTTTATTGCAATGTCAAGCTCCATCGAGAGGATATGATAGCCATCAGTAACCCGCGTATACTCCTACACACGACACGTTACCCCATAAGGAACACATATTGTCTTAACGTCCACGAATATTCTTGTAATGACTGTTACAGCTCAAAGCAGTTCATAACTAAGCCTTACGACACGTTTAACCATCTTACAGACCCTCGTGGATGTCTAGAATTGACCTCAACATATGGTGTATTTCTGTCATTTTTTCTACTCCGGGAAATTTTTTGCAAAATTTCCTCTTCGATTTTGTTTTTTTTAAACTATGTTGTACATGGGAATAATGTAAGACTTTCAGCATAGTTTCAGTTAATTTCACCAGAAACTTTTATTGCTATAAATGAATTTATTTGGGTTAAAACAGATGATAAAATCAGTATGGTGGATCTAATACTTTACCAATGTTGATGGAAAAGATATCAGATATTCCTTATGAAATTACCAACTAATAAACAAAGCACTTTGTTCAATTGGTATCTTAGCTTAGAAGCTAATATTGTTTGTTTAATGATATCATTATTTTAGTAGATAACTATTTTTCATGAGATAGATACCGATCAAATATAACAAAGAGTTATATTGTGAAATTATAAATATTTTTCTCTTCTTTTTAAACCCTATCCCATTCCAATCCTGCGTCTAGTTTCTTTTTTCATTATTTATAATCTACGTAATTTACGTGAGGACGTAATATATATTTTCTTAATATTGTGTTTATCAGTACTTGTTACATACCATAAGGATCAGAAAAAGGTGCAGATTTTGAAGCATTGCTTGAAAATTCAATACGAGTAAAACGAAAGGAGTTACAACTAGTTTAAGTAGAACATATGATGAAAACAAGTTTTTATACACTATTTCAGGATGGCAGAGTCTGTTTGATTACTCCTGTAGTGTACATAGCCTTTCTTTGACCTTCTTAAATGCTGCTGCATCAAGATAAGGCTCACTAGAATTAGGTATATAGAGGCAGAAAACAATTTAATTCCCACCGCTCGCTCGGTCATGACCGGCCGATCAAAATCTTCACTACTGACTCTGTCACCGGTGCCAATGGCTATGGAAGTTATTTATTTTCATTCTTAAATGCTGCTGCATCAAGATAAGGCTCATTAGAATTAGGTATATAGAGGCAGAAAACAATTCAATTCCCACCGCTCGCTCGGTCATGACCGGCCGATCAAAATCTTCACTACTGACTCTGTCACCGGTGCCAATGGCTATGGAAGTTATTTATTTTCATTCTTAAATGCTGCTGCATCAAGATAAGGCTCATTAGAATTAGGTATATAGAGGCAGAAAACAATTCAATTCCCACCGCTCGCTCGGTCATGACCGGCCGATCAAAATCTTCACTACTGACTCTGTCACCGGTGCCAATGGCTATGGAAGTTATTTATTTTCATTCTTAAATGCTGCTGCATCAAGATAAGGCTCACTAGAATTAGGTATATAGAGGCAGAAAACTATTCAATTCCCA
>JAPQNM010000040.1:18340184-18342684 GCA_029783475.1 Metacarcinus magister | reverse complement strand
TCTTCCTTCAAAACATCTTACCACCACCACCACCACCACCACCACCACCACCACCACCACCACCACCAAGAGCAGAAGGAAACGCCCCAAAAATCTAATTTAAATACCTTTCCTGGCAGGCGGAAAAGATGAGACCATAAAAGTGGACTTGGTCTGGGTTAATTTCATCACGCTCACGAGGGAAAAAAAAAGAATGAAAGTAATCAACCTTTTTTCTCTACACTGACCCTCGAAAACTCTTCATCTCCCCGACACCCTCTACCACCACCTCCACTCCCTCGGAAACACCCTGGGATCTGCTCCAATTTCCCTTTGCCGCCTTCCTGCAAGAACCTCGCTGTTTTCCCCTAGTTTTAGTGGTGGTATTTCACGCCTCCTTCGTGCCCTTCCAAAGTCCCCTCGGTCGTGTTTACAAGCACAAGTTGTTTAGTTTTGGGATTCTGTACATCATAATCCTGTTGTAAGATCCTTCATCACGCCTAGAGGGGAAGACGGGAAGGAGGGGAAGGAGGGAAGGAGGGGAAGGAGGGAAAGAGAGACGCCACTAGTGAAGGAATGAGAGGAAAGAAGGAAAGAAAGTAGAGTAGGGAGACTTGAGTACTTGTTGGAATAAGGGGAAAGAAGAGGGAGAGAGAAGGAAAGAGGGACTTAGGATAGAGTGAGGGAGACGAAAAAGGGGACCACGAAACAGAGGGGATGATGCCTGGAGGGATGAGAGAGAGAGAGAGAGAGAGAGAGAGAGAGAGAGAGAGAGAGAGAGAGAGAGAGAGAGAGAGAGAGAGAGAGTGAGAGAGAGAGAGAGAAGCAGCACTATAATTGGAGAGACGCGAAGAGAACGATTGTACAAGGGTCAAGAAAGGTTGTGAGAGAGAACGAGGGAGGGGGAAGGGATGCCACAGAGGAAACTTTTAAAAGAAATACTAAAATATAATAAAAAAAAACCTGACACTCTCTTGACAACAGAAACTAATGAGCCAACAGAGAAAACAAGAGAAAAAGAGAGAATTGACTAAAAAAAAAAAATAAGAAAACCATTTAACACAACTAGTTCATGAATTTTAACTCCACATTTTTTTAAGACCAAGCTGTTAGCGGAGGGCGCAAGACTATGTAAAATTGATCCTGAAAATTCTTGGCTCCGTAATTAAAAGAAAAGTGAGGGAGGTGAAGAGGGTGAAGGGGAGAAGGGAGGACTAAGAAAGAATCCACTTCCTCACCAATATAAGGGAAGGAAAAAACGCCACTCCAGCACAGAACAAGGAATGGTTATCGCTCTTACAGATTATTAAGTCCAGTAATTGTCTCTGTAACTAACTAACGCCTTGATATTCTGCAAAACTGAAAGAGAAAGAGAGAAAGAGAGAGAGAGGATAATACCCCTATACAACTACATCAACAAGGCCTCATAACACTTACATGATGTTGCGACTTTGGCTGTTTTGCTGAGCGTGAGTCCCCGGGAGCTCCAAGCAATGCAGTGACACCCGTAGCCTGAGTCGTCGAAGTCCTGCACACCCTCCACCATGCTCCGCTCCACCTCCATCTGCACCTCCATCACCCGCACGCCCGTCATGGGATCCACAAAAGAAGTCTCTGTTTGGGACTCAGGCGCGGGAGGTCCACCATTACACTCGAAATGCACTGCAAGAAAAAACAAGGGAGAAGTTATATTAGTTATGTGTATATGACTGGGTTTTTTTTATGGTGTAATTGTGTATTTAATTATGTTTATTTCCACTTCTCTGGTTTATGTAATTATTTTTGAGGTAATACATATTTTTTTCACGTTTCTTTTTGCTTAAATTAGGTTTTTCTGTTTTTAGTGTTCCTATATTGAGCATATCTTGTTTATTTTAACCCCTTTGTGCAAAATAAACTACAACTTCATTCCTTGCATTAGAATTTCATTAAGTTTGTTGTTTTATAAGTTATGTATTAAGCTTTATAAACTTTCTTGACTTTCTTGACTTTGTTTAATTAACGTTTTGCTTACAATCTGTGATGCAAGAGAGACAAGGTAAGAAGGAAATAACAACACATATAACAAGAAGGAAGAGAGAGAGAGAGAGAGAGAGAGAGAGAGAGAGAGAGAGAGAGAGAGAGAGAGAGAGAGAGAGAGAGAGAGAGAGAGAGAGAGAGAGAGAGAGAGAGAGAGAGAGAGAGATTAAACGACGAGATAAAATTGAAAAAATGATAGAAGCTTTCATCAACCTTACACAAAAATGAGCCAAACAGTGATGATGAAAGTTAAAGAAAAATTTGAGAAAACACAAAAAAATCCTCGTGACACAGACACACGACGGACATGAATAGAACATCACACACACACACACACACACACACACACACACACACACACACACACACACACACACACACACACACACACACACACACTAACATCAAAGGACACGAAATGCATCTCAAATTAGTGAATAGTAACAAAATAATCTCACAGCTGCATATCCTCCTCCTCCTCCTCCTCCTCCTCCTCACAACA
>JAPQNM010000040.1:18312684-18337684 GCA_029783475.1 Metacarcinus magister | reverse complement strand
GAGAGATAAAAAAAAGAGAGAATAGACAGAGAGAGAGAGAGTAAAACAAATCATCATAACAATTTTAGTCATGTGTGTGTGTATGTGTATGTGCGTGTGAGTACGTGTGCCGTTCTACAAGCACACACACACACGTACGTACATTATTATCTGCATAACCCGAGGCGTACCTTTGAGAGCGTGGGCGGCGCGGCAGGTGAGAGTGGCTGGTTTGTTCTTGATCACGTAGGCGGCTTCTGGGTCCTCTAGGATGATGGGCGGGGAGTTGTCTGGCACGCCCGTGAGTGGACCGTCACCCTCCTCCTCGCTGCCTTCCTCTGTAAAGAAAACAATACCGGTCATTTCATTGCTTAAGGTGAAGGGAGATAAATAAAGGTGATGTAAAATTAACCTGTGTATATTGTCTTTTTTTTCTGTGTGTTAATGTGTTCGTGTGTGATTTATTTCTACACACACACATAAAGGTGAAGGAGGTTATATTACGTATAGTTTCTGTGTTGAAATATCGTATCTATTTATCTAGTCAAGGATGATAAATAAATGTTTTTATTATCATTACTGTCAAGGGAGGTTATAATCAATTAATCTCTCTCTCTCTCTCTCTCTCTCTCTCTCTCTCTCTCTCTCTCTCTCTCTCTCTCTCTCTCTCTCTCTCTCTCTCTCTCTCTCTCTCTCTCTCTCTCTCTCTCTCAATACAAAAACACATCAATAACCCTTGCTCGCAGAAGGTCATGCAGTGGTCAAGGAGTAAAAAATATACCATCCAGTTAGTGTCATCGATTGTGTTACTCCGGCAGCCTGATCCTGTTACCAGCTCGTCCCTTCCTTTCCCATCCTATCCCGTCCCTTCCCGTTCCGTCCCTTTCTTTTCTGTCTCGTCCCGTCACATCCCTTCCCGTTCCGTCCCGTTCCATCCCATCCCTTTCTGTCCCATCCCTTCCTGTCCCACCCCTTTCCATCCCATCCCTTCGCATCCAGTCCCGTCCCGTCCCGTCCTATCCCATACAGTAGCAGTAGCAGGACCCACAACACCCACACCACACCGCCCACACCACCCACAACACCCACCCAAATGACGTCTGTCCACCCAGCGCACACCACCCGGTAACGAACATAATAATAATAATCTGGCAGCGATAAATGGCATTACGGATGGATAATTGGCTATTGCGATGCTCGTTAACCTCTGTATCTGTTACTGTACGTCCATATGTGTGTGTGTGTGTGGATGGAAATACACACACACACACACACACACACACACACACACACACACACACACACACACACACACACACACACACACACACACACACAGTACAGCTTATAACTGCTACTACAGAGTCACCAAGTAAAGCTGAGGAAAGATTGAACATTCTTTCAATATAAATTAAAAAAAAATCCTAATGACTCTCTCTTCTTGAAACTTATAAATAATTACTTGGTATCCTTCAATATTTTTTCCTTCTCCGTAATATCTTGCTCGTGTCATCCGGTGGTGATGGAAAAGGGAGAGAGGGAGGAAGGGTAGGAGAAAGGGAGAAAGGATAATAGTGAAGAGGGAAGAGGGGAGGAAAGAAAGAAAGAAAGGTGGGAAATGGAGGGAAAAAAAAAAGGTAGAAAGCGATAAATGTAAAAATAGGCAGAGTGCAGGGATAAAAATACCTGATCGATGACCGACAGATGGATAAAAATGGACATCAATTGAGAGAGAGAGAGAGAGAGAGAGAGAGAGAGAGAGAGAGAGAGAGAGAGAGAGAGAGAGAGAGAGAGAGAGAGAGAGAGAGAGAGAGAGAGAACAACAAGGGGGAAAAGGCAGTATAGGCTTGGGTACAAAGAGTGTGGCTAAAATAATAGTGTGGTGAGGGCGTGTGAACGTGGACGAGGAAGGAACAGTGGCAGTGAACGTGAGGGACGAGGGATGGCAGGGACGAGGCATGACAGGGAACAAAGAAAACAGAGAGAATACAGAAATACTACGATGAAAGAAAGACAGAAAGAAAGAGAGAGAGAAACGAATCTGGAAACTGGGAGAAAGAGGAACAAATAATGGCTGGAGAAACAGGAACGGGATGAAAGAGAAGAAATTAAGTTATCATGAGTGTGCGAAGGAAAAAAAGAACACAACACAGTGCTCCACCTCGGCGACGGAACAGAACAGATGAAGTTTTCCGAAGAGATGGAATCCTTTGGTGGGGAATAAATTTTAGACACTGACCTTTCTTTCTTAATGCCACAGATTCTTGAAAAAAATCTCAAACCCCGCCTTGTGATAAATATGATGCGTGTTCCAGACTTTGTAACCTAAATGTGAGTAAAGCCTGAGTTTGATTATTTAGAGATTTATTTAGGGACTCGCTGAACGAACACTTGAACCTCTAAACACACACACACACACACACACACACACACACACACACACACACACACACACACACACACACACACACACACATAAAAACAAGAAATGCAATAAAGTGACAATCCCTCCAGATCCCTCCTACAAAAGTCTACACGTTTCCCTGACAGAAGGTATTAGGGAACGCGGATTACTCTTAGAACAATAGGGTTCCTGAGGCTGCGTTAACACTAAGTCACCTGCCCCATTACCTTCCCACGACCTTGAAGACTTCCAAACTACTACGACTGACTAATGGAACTTCAACACAAAGATTCACAAAAAAATCTCTTAAAAATACCATTACTACCTGATGGAATGATGCTAGACTTCCATGGTGTGTGTGTGTGTGTGTGTGTGTGTGTGTGTGTGTGTGTGTGTGTGTGTGTGTGTGTGTGTGTGTGTGTGTGTGTGTGTGTGTGTGTGTGTAAAACGTTGCTACAAACTTATCAATGAAAACTATTATATACGTAGTAGTACAAGTATTACAAACAACAGCAACAATACTGGACAGCGACAGTCATCCAGTATTTGACAAGTGACTCCCTTCCCTACCTCCCCTTCCTCCTACCCCTTCTTTACCACCCCTTCCTCCTTCTCCTTCTCCATGTCCTCTGTCTGTCAAATATTTAGGTTAACTGACCTTTATTTCTGAACAAACTTCTAGTCCCTTGACTCATCACTTCTTGCTTGATATTTTAGTAGTTCCATCTGTCTATTTTTTGTGATAATTCAGCCACAGTCACTCCTAACCAGCATGACAAGTGACTCCTCACCTCACCGTCACATTAACTTTATCATCCTTACACCATCAATATCACGGTAGCAGCAGAAGTTGAGTTAAAAAAATTCAATTCAGCATCACTCTCCCTCATCTTTTTAGGAAGGACATGAAGCTCACAACTCTTGGTTACACACAGCCTTCAGCCGCACACACAGACTGCTCTCAGTACTGGAAGTCAACATAAGTGAATGGAGTGGCATGGTGCAATTTTTCTCTTTCTCCTTTACTATGTCCTTTCTCCCTCCTCTTTCTGATTACGTCGCTGCCCGTAAAACTCATCCCGGCGGAGGAAAGGTCCAGCTAATGAATGGAGCGTCGGCGATGCAATTATAATCTAAAGACAGAAAAGTTACGTCACAGGCTAATTCGCTATCGGCGAGTAAATCCTTCCTATGGGAGGAGGGAGGAAGGCTTAGGTGAAGAGAAAAGAAAGAGAGAGAGAGAGAGAGAGAGAGAGAGAGAGAGAGAGAGAGAGAGAGAGAGAGAGAGAGAGAGAGAGAGAGAGAGAGAGAGAGAGAGAGAGAGAGTAAGGTCTTACTTCACAACCAACATTGCAGCCAGAGAATGAAGAAATTGCAGCTTCATCAGAATAATAATAATGAAGAAAAATCTATGCAAGGTACATCAAGGTTAATAATAATAGAAGAGAACACTTTCAGCATCCATTGTGAAGCATCAACAGTCAGGGATCCACAGAGGCAGCCTTGTCTTGCGCCCTAATATCGACGCTACACTATTACATCCACTTATTACAACTATCCCTCATGGTCAGCGTTTATTAATAGTGCACTATGCTACCCCCACTCCACCTGGACGTGCAGGAGAGGAGGAGGAAGAGGAGGAGGAGGGTGATGGTGTTGGTGGTGATGGTGGTAGTATTTTTTCCACTAATATGTCTCAACTTTGCCTGAATAACAGACTACATCCACAGGCAAACGAGTGCACACACACACACACACACACACACACACACACACACACACACACACACACACACACACACACACACATACACACGAACACACCTTCAGCGCCTCCGTCTGCTCAAACCTTTCATTACAAAAGCTTTCATTATTATCTTCTGTAATTTCCCGAAACACACGGAGTCCAAATCCTCCTCCTCCTCCTCCTCCCCCTCTTCCTTCTCCTTCTCCTTCTCCTCCTCCTCCTCCTCCTCCTCCTCCTCATTATTATTTATTTTTATCATTATTATTTATTTTTATCATTAATATTTATTTTTATCATTATTATTTATTTTTATCATTAATATTTATTTTTATCATTAATATTTATTTTTTATCATTAATATTTATTTTTATCATTAATATTTATTTTTATCATTAATATTTATTTTTATCATTACTATTTATTTTTATCATTAATATTTATTTTTATCATTAATATTTATTTTTATCATTAATATTTATTTTTATCATTATTATTTATTTTTATCATTATTATTTATTTTTATCATTAATATTTATTTGTATCATTAATATTTATTTTTATCATTAATAAGAAAAATTTGAATAAAATCGTAATTTTTTTTAAAAATCTATAAATCGAACACTTAGAAAAGACCTCGGCAGTGTAAGGGTTAATACTGGCAATAAGTTATGTTTAACCTGCCATTACCACCGAAACGAAGGATGCGAGGGGATTTCATTGAAATGTTCAAGATAATCAAAGGATTCGATAATATCAATACAGAAGATTACATTACTTTTGATTGATCAAATATAACAAGAAGACATCATTCTTTTAAGATTACTGGTAAAAGATTCACATCAAACAAAGCCAAGCACTTCTTTTTCAATCGGATCGTTAACGTTTGGAACTCCCTGCCCGCCAATGTCGTCGACAGTAAAACAATTACTACGTTCAAAAATAGACTTGACAAATATTTAGAAGCCAATCCACAACTAAAATACTATCCGTTAACGTAGCAAACTTTGAGTAAGTTCATCCTGATGTACCTAACTTACGAAATGTCGATTCAAAAGACGTCGCTAGTGGCCTGACATCGCTTGCCAGGAAGTAGTGGTAGCAGTAGTGGTAGTGACAGTAGTGATAGTCTGGTCTTGGTTGGCCTTCCTTTCCCTGCCAGCCATGGCTGGGGAGAGAAGCCTTCACCCTTACTATCCTGTATCCTTCACTCTAGACTAGATAGTGTACTCACAAACAGCCTCGTAAGGGCCAGCAGGCCTGTTGCTGTTTGTTCTTCCTATGTGTTCCTATGTGTTCCTCCTCCTCCTCCTCCTCCTCCTCCTTCTCCCGCCCAATACCTACGCTGCACGCCCCCACCACCCCCCTCAACTTCTCCACTGACCCGATGTGGGATTACAGGCAAAGAAATCTTTCCCCGGACGCGCTTCACAGTGTGGTGTTTGCATGTTGGACGAAGCTGTTGTTGCTTGCCGCCCCGAGCCATGAAGGATGAAAAATGAGTGAAGGTACAGCTTGCCGTCCCGCCCCCTCCTCCACCTTGCCCTGCCCCGCCCTGCCCCGCCCCTCCCCGCCGCGCTAAGTACTCATTACACTTGCCTGTAAATGGTCCAGGTAAATGGTCTTAGTTTATGTCATTAGTTTATGGTGAGTGTGTACGTACAGGTACATACATACACGTGTGCGTTACTTTCACATCAAATCTTCCATAATGTATAAGAGTGCTTTCTTTATATATTTTACGTAATGGTTTTTTTTTTATTTCATGGTCTTTAAGTTCTTTCTACAAACAACGAGATAATGCATCCGCCGCCCACACTCACGGATTCCGAGGCAAATAATGCACGTTCAAGCCAACCGCTAATTGCCAGCCTCCAGCGATGCACCAACACACCGACCGTCGCTTACACGCTTGTCTGCCTGTCTGTCTGTCTGTCTGCGCGTTCATTAAAACTTCTACAATTGATTTTCCCTTAATGATATTGCCTCAAACTTTGCCCAAACTCAACCATCACGCCCACATATCACGTCCCAGACCAATATATCTATACCTTTTACCTCCCTGGATTTTTCTTTATCCCTCCCATGTGGATATCCCTTTTTTTTTCTTTCTTACAACTTAAAAACCAATGACGTTGTTTTTAAGGGCGTGATGTGATGGTCCCGCGTGCCCGGTCCTCCATCATGGCGGGCCGGGGTCAGGTCGGGGTCGGGGTCAGGTCGGGGCCGCAGCGTGAGGGAAACGGTGGTCAGGCACGTCAAGGATACGAGGAATTATGTGCAATTTTCTGACCCACAGCAACATTACCGGCGACGCGTACGAGAGGTGGTCGGCGCCTCTCTCTCTCTCTCTCTCTCTCTCTCTCTCTCTCTCTCTCTCTCTCTCTCTCTCTCTCTCTCTCTCTCTCTCTCTCTCTCTCTCTCTCTCTCTATCTATTTATCTATCTGTGTGTGTGTGTGTGTGTGTGTGTGTGTGTGTGTGTGTGTGTGTGTGTTTGTATTAGACAACAATGTTAAAAATAATTTCCTTAAACTCAACACATTGCCTTGTTGGTGTTTGATCAAAATTAAACATACAAATCCTAATCCTCAGCATATACAAACAATTAAAAAGAAAACACACACACACACACACACACACACACACACACACACACACACACACACACACACACACACACACACACATTAAAAACATGTACTAGCCATCACCACTACCATTTTGTGAACGTAACCTTGAAAGCCACCAACAATGGGTTCCTACAGGTCTCCCTCGGCATCAAAAGAGGACTTGATCTAACAACAAAGCAATATTATGAAGGACCACGACCTGCTCCACCCCCCGCCACCCTCGTCCTGACCCCCGCTACGCCGACACACCACCACCACCACCACCACCACCACCACCACCACCACCGAGGGAACAGGAGTACTCAAGGACAATAGTACCACAAAACCCATAAGCTAACCTCCAACCCTTCGACCCCATGAACCTCACAGCAAAGAACTACACACACAAACCCCTTCCCCCTCTTCCTTTCCTGCCGATAAGTGGTTTGTGTTCAGCCTGCACACAGTCTCCTCGTCGCCACTGAATGTTCTCAACAAACTGAACACGAAAACCAACAATCAGTCTCCCAAATAGCTCCTTCCTGTGTGGTGACGGCGCGGGGGACATGCCTCGCGCGACACAGTAATGCAACGACAACACGATTATACAGTAAAAATAGAGGGGAGTGGCGGGCACAATGGAAGCAACTCGCAAAGACAAACATAGAGAGGGGACAAGGTCTCCACCCGGCGGTAACAGAGCGGCGACCTGCTGCCGAGGAGTTACAGAAGCGACACTCCAGGATTACATTCAGGATAACACCGACGACAGCGTACAAGACATGCATGCGGAGGAGATAAAAACTACTTTATTCTTTCCCTTCCTTCCTGAGGCTTGTAATGAGTGTGATAGAGGCGTCTGACATCCCCTCATCAGTGTTGCCATACGCTGTCCCTCCTCTGGGTGATGGTGGTGCTGCTTCCATAAGATTAACTACTTGCATCATCGCTTACATATAAAAAACTTTCTTCGCACAAAGGCTTCGACAGTAGAACACACCGGCATGATAACAGGCGGGTACAAATGGCATGCAGTCTAACAAGCGACTGGGTACACGCTGCCCATTCAATTATCTGACGCGGATGGAGGGGCACTGCCAGGGGCACGGCGAGGGGCGGCGTGGGTCGGCGTGGGGCGGCGTGGGGCGGCGTGGGTCTTCATTAATTTACCGAGGCAATCGGGGATTAAAAATGTGCTCGAGGAGAATGAGTCGAGCGAGGCAGAGACCCGCAGGTCAGAGTCGGCCGTTTTGGAGCGACAGAACATTAATCAGCCTCTCTCTCTTTTTCTCTCTCTCTCTCTCTTTTTTCTCTCTCTCTCTCTCTCTCTCTCTCTCTCTCTCTCTCTCTCTCTCTCTCTCTCTCTCTCTCTCTCTCTCTCTCTCTCTCTCTCTCTCTCTCTCTCAGCAATATTGGCAGCAAGTTTAATAAAGATCTGACTGAGCTTTTCCTTATCTCTCTTTTCTCTATAGACTCGTAGTACATCACATCCATCCATCCGTGCGTCCTGTGCCTTCCACTTTATTTTTTAGCCTATAGGGCCGGGCAGGTGAATTCAGTGGTGCTTCCGCCGCTCCCTACACCCGATTCCAATATTCGAACGTGATATTATTTCCGTGGACGATTAAATAAAGCAGAACGTTGGTTACACATATACGATTAATCCATTGGACACGGGCGTAACCTGAGGCATCACTGAGGCGAAGGAAAGGATAGGGTGAAGCCCAGGCAATGGTCGTCCACACCCAACCCAACCCTAAAACAAGACACGAAAAGAGAGGTGGAATTAGGGGAAGGAGAAAGAGGAGAAGACGAAGATAACGCAGAAAAAGAAGAATAGAGAGAAAAGGAAAATGACAGACACTCAAACAGAGACACAAACAAACAGGCAACGGTTAGACAATAGAGAGACAATGAAAGGTAAAGACTAAGGCAGAAACATGCAGAGACACAGACACAGACAGACTGAGAAGGAATACAAAACTATTTATAGGGAGGGCTGTGAGGTCTGCGGCTTCCCGAAGTTGCCAGTATCACGCGTCGAGGCCCAGATAATAGCTGCTTGATTACACCTCAAACAATAGCGAGACGAACCCTTTCTCGGGAGTCGGTCAATAGTGAGGTTGAAGACGGCGGGGTCGGCGGTCACACTCCTATCCTATCCCTGCCTTGCCTCCTCCCTTCTCTTCTTCCCTCTTCCCTCCTCTACTCCAGGAAACTTGACCTTTCCACTCCTCCTTTCGCTTCCCTTCCCCTCTTTTTTTCTCTCGCTCTCTTCGGGTCACCTGGTCTTTGAACTAAAAGCTAAACAGAAAGTGAGCTGAAGGAGAACTTTGCTTTCCTTAAGTTACAGTATGTAGTATTTTTTATTATTAATCGCGACTTTTAGAAAAAAAATACTTCAAATGACTTATTTAGACACGAATTATGTAAATTGAAATAGAAACCGCTCGTTATTGTGGCAAGATAGATAGAAGGGGGAGGGGGCGTGGGCGGGGGAGGGAGCGGGTCAGGGGTGGGAAAGGGGATGATAATACTTCTTGGGGGAGGGGGAGCAAGGGTTGTGGGTTGTGTCCTAGGGTGGAAGGCGCGAGGGGAAGCCGTCCTAAGATCCAGCACATCAACTCCCCTCCAGCTGGTTACCTTCATCTCCCCTCGTTTATACTGTAACTTTTCCCTAAATATGAAGAACAATCCCTCTCACCCTCCCCTTCCCTTCTTCCCCTTCCTCCTCCTCCTCCTCCTCCTCTTTTTTTGCGCCTCCTGTTTCCCTGGATAGAAATTAAAGTAGAAAAAAAAGGAACAACAAAGATGAGACGGAGAAACTCGAGGCAAACACGCTATGGAGGAACAATGGAGTGGTGGTGGTGGTGGTGGTGGTGGTGGTGGTGGTGGTGGTGGTGGTGGTGGTGGTGGTGGTGGTGGTGGTGGTGGTGGACTCTACATATCATTATTTCTAAATCTACCTAAGGTTTCACTAATGACTTAGAGTGAATGAAATAATTAACTAAATGGAGTACGTAAGGTAGCTTTATAAACATTATTTAGAAGGAAAAAGTACTTAATATGGCATTACTAATTCAACTTAAGTAATAAAATATGACTATTAAAAAAATATCTGAATATCATCAAGTATCATTTAAGTTATTTGAAGAGAATTAAATATCTATACACCTATTTTTAGTTTTAAGTATTAAGTAAACGAACGGCATAGAGAATTTCATCACTGTTACTATGGAAGAACACACACACACACACACACACACACACACACACACACACACACACACACACACACACACACACACACACACACACACGATAAAAACACCTTCCCTTCCTCCCCTTGTCTCAGCCCCACACATGATCCTTTTCCTGAATGGTCCAACGATTTTTTGTCATTATCTCACACCTTCGTGGAACATTTTCTTCACCCAGTCTCTCATTTCCTCAATTTTGTCATATTACAACATTTCCTTCTGGCTCTTCTTCTTCCTGGTCCATTTTTTTTTTTCTTTCTTTTTTTATTATTACAACTTTTCGCTTTCATATTTTCTTCATAATTTCATCAAGTGTTACAATCATGTTCTATTCCTGTCCATAATATCTTACATTATCATCAGTATCTTCTGTTTTCTCCCGCGATATAATAATTTGGATCTCTCTCTCTCTCTCTCTCTCTCTCTCTCTCTCTCTCTCTCTCTCTCTCTCTCTCTCTCTCTCTCTCTCTCTCTCTCTCGCTCAAAAAACAGCGGTGGGCCTAAGCCATTATGAGCCGCTGGTCCCCAAAACTTATGACGGTCATTAGGGCAAATAACACCACCATCTGCTCTCACCTCCCCCGCACCGCGTCGCCTTCAAATATATCGATACTACGTCCAAGAAAAAGAGGTAAGAAAAAATAGTTATATTGAAGACACAAAAGGAAAGAGAGAGAGAGAGAGAGAGAGAGAGAGAGAGAGAGAGAGAGAGAGAGAGAGAGAGAGAGAGAGAGAGAGAGAGAGAGAGAGAGAGAGAGAGAGAGAGAGAGGCATTATTTTCCTTCATCTCTCCCATCCCTTCCTTTCATTTTTTCTTTCCTTCCTTCATTTATTACGTCAATTTCCTCTACCCACTTGTTTTTCTTTTTTTTTCTTTTTTCTTTCATGCGGGTTTGTTTTTTATGTTTTAACTCTTTCTCCCTCTCATTTTTCTCCGCTGTTGCCTGAATTGTTATGATTTTCTCTTCTTTTTTTTTCCAGGGAGTAAAGATGATGGATGGTATTCTATACAATTTCGGGAATGCCTGCTATCAACTCTATTTTTTCCATGTATCCATTTTTTTTCTCTCTCTCTCTCTCTCTCTCTCTCTCTCTCTCTCTCTCTCTCTCTCTCTCTCTCTCTCTCTCTCTCTCTCTCTCTCTCTCTCTCGTCCCAAGGTCTTTCTAAAATCAAATCTCTGTCCTCTTCCACCTCCTTCCATGTCTTCTCGTCCACTTTTTCTCTCCACACACAGATTCCTCCTCTCACAAGTCTCCAAAAGCTTCCTTCAACTTGAATTTCCTATCACCTCAAAACTCTCTTCCTCCTGTCATCCGTTTCTTTACAGAGTTACTTTCCTTTCGTAAGTGTGGGTGATATTTTTTTCTTATCTCTCTCTCTCTCTCTCTCTCTCTCTCTCTCTCTCTCTCTCTCTCTCTCTCTCTCTCTCTCTCTCTCTCTCTCTCTCTCTCTCTCTCTCTCTCTCTCTCTCTCTCTCCTTAATCTAATTTGGCTTTTTCCCTTTGCGTCAATCAGCAAGGTACAACAGGGAAGAATAACAAGAAAACACCAATATAAATAAAACACGAGTGGATGGGTGTGTGTGTGTGTGTGTGTGTGTGTGTGTGTGTGTGTGTGTGTGTGTGTGTTTGTTAAGGGGGAGGAGAGCCGGGGTTGGAGGTTATGTGTTGGGGGTTGGTGGTCCCTTTCACCCCTCCTGGTCCAGCGGTGAGTGGGAAGTTTAATAAGAAAATCTGGGCCGCTGCAGGAGAAGAATGTTGAGGAATGTTTGTAGCACTTCTTTCCCTCTTCCCTCTTCCCTCTTCCCCTTTTAGACCCGCTAGCTCTTCTTCACTAGCCTTTACCCCCTTCACTCCTTCCCCCTTTCCTCCCCTCTTCCTCCCTCACATACGCTCCCTTCCTGATATTGTGAGTAGCCTAAGGAATCTCTCTCTTTCTGACCTCCTCTTCCTCTTCCTCCTCCTCCTCCTCCTCTCTCGTGTCTACCTCTCATTCTTGCCGTCAAACTCAGATATTCTTTGTGTGATCTTTTTACTCCTTTAATTTCGTACGCATTTATTTTCCCTTGGGTTGTGCTTTCAGTGTGTGTTCTGTGTGTGTTTTTTAGTCTTCATGGTATTCAAAAATGTTATGTTTCCCGTCCTTCTAATTTCAAATGTTTTACTATACTAACAATTTCCTTTTCCTTTCTCTATTTACATGTTTTTTTCTCGTTTATATTCCATTCTCCCCAATTATTTCTTAGTCTTTATTATTTTCGTTTTCTATTCTCTTCCTCCTCCTTTGTATTCCTCCACATCTTCTTTCATGTGCCCTTCCACCTCTTCCTCTCCTCTCATACAGAAGCCAGCTAAGTGTCGTCTCAGGTCAGTGTATTCCTCCACCTCACTGGTAATGACTTCCTCCACCTCCCTCCACCTCCCTCCCTCCCTCTACCTCTCTCCCTCCCTCCCTGCAGCTCTCTGTGCGTGCTTTCCTTCCCTCCATCCTGCCTATGCATCTTTTTCCTCCGTGCCTCCTGCAAGACTTCTTTTTCATCAGTAATATTTTTTTTTTTTTGCGTCCCACTGTCTTTGAACACTAATAAATGAGTTTTTTGGGACATGAAGGGAATGTTATTATTAGAATTTTATATTATCATCATATTTTTTTTTGTTCAGAGGTTTTCTTAGTTGGATGTCACCGAGTATGTGTTTGAAAGGGCAGGTTGTGTATATATAGAGTTACTACTTCAACTACTACTACTACTACCTCTCTCTCTCTCTCTCTCTCTCTCTCTCTCTCTCTCTCTCTCTCTCTCTCTCTCTCTCTCTCTCTCTCTCTCTCTCTCTCTCTCTCTCTCTCTCTCTCTCTCTCTCTCTCTCTCTCTCTGTTATTGCTACCAATTTTATTTTCGTTTCTCTCAGCTACACAAGTCGAGTTTTCTGCTGGATTTTCTTCAATATTAAAGCATGAAAAAAGGGACCGACTATCACACAGTTGCGGATTTCTCCTCCGACCAACACACGATGGATCCTAAAAATAGAGCTAAACTAAAGGCTTTTCAAATTCACTTCACTTCCAACTTGCAACCATCGCTTCAATTCAATACAATTTTTCCCCGATGCGCTTTAGTAAAACAAAACACAAATCCAACCCAACCACCTTACTAACTGAAAAAAAATATATATATAGAATCAACATATAGAAAAATAATATAAACCAGTAAATAAAGTTAAAATCCACGGATGTAGATAGAGAAAAAAAAAGTTACATATATCAAGTAATACAGCATAGTAGTATTTCATAAAGGTATGTTGGGTTTGTATAACTCGTGTATTGGGTTTTTATTTTACACTGTTTCTCTTCTCTTTATAAAAACCTGAAGCCAGAATAATGAAGAGGAATGGCGGGTTTGGTGGGCAATATAGTTACTTGATTGACTTCAGTGAACCCTTGGGTGCTTCTGGTGGCGAAGGTCAGGTGAAGAGGGGAGGAGAGAGGGAAAGAGAGGGGAGGGAGGGAGCTGAAGGGAGGCTGTGAATAGGAAACAGGGAAGGGAGAGGATACACGTTATATCCCTGTGGATAAAACAAACTTCAGGGGTGAGAGAGAGAGAGAGAGAGAGAGAGAGAGAGAGAGAGAGAGAGAGAGAGAGAGAGAGAGAGAGAGAGAGAGAGAGAGAGAGAGAATTTTTAGCCTATAGACAGTCACTCATTTTTCCATCTCTCTCCTTAACGTTCTTTTTCCCCCATTCCTTCCCCTACACCTTCCCTCACAACACCCATCACCATTGACATTTACGCCTTCCCTGCCCCTGCCCCTACGCACCACCTAATCTACGCCCCGCCCCTCCTCACACTCTCTACGCTCAACGTCAACGCAAAACTACCACAAACTAAACCTCTGACAAATAAAAATCCTTCGAGCTCCTCCTTCCTGGCAGACGATCACCACCATCACTCCTTCCCTTCCTTCCCCATCCTCGGAGAAAAAAAAATCATATACGTATATATAAAGTTGACGGGAACTCGACCATATTTTTTCACCTACATTGGCCGCGGCGTATTGGTCTTTCACCTTGAACTTTAAGCAAAAATATTGGGAAGAGGTAAAAGTGGGGCTCAGCACGAATAGGGGAGGAAGGGGAGAAGAGAGAGAGGGTGGAAGATTGAAGAGAGAGAGAGAGAGAGAGAGAGAGAGAGAGAGAGAGAGAGAGAGAGAGAGAGAGAGAGAGAGAGAGAGAGAAGAGGCAGACATGTACGGTCTCTAACAGCCTTCATGACATTCCAGAGGCGAGGTTGGAAATTGTAGTAATTTTGTAGGACACCCACGAGGCGTTCTGGCCATGTGCGTCACCATCCTACCCACCACCACCCTCAGGCCTTCCTCCAGAATCCTGCACGACCCACCAGTATCCTGCGGCGCCGGCAAGATGACAGTGATCAGGGGTGTTTGGGTTCCTTCGGGTGCCCCTCAGGAAGGAAGGAAAGGTTGGAAAAGATGAAGTTTATGTTACTTTTTTTTCTATCCCATCAACGACACTGCTTATAGATTTTGACTCGTACGTTTTATTTTTCTTCTTAAAGCACGCTGCTAGACTAGACTGGAGCTCAAGAGGTTAAATTTAGCTTTTATAATACATGGAAGAGAAAGGAGGTGAGTGTCCTTGGAAAATCTGTTATGCTGCATTTGCATCTTCATTGCCTCACTCCGTTATGGTTGTCGAGAACGTAGCTTTAAGCCGACAATTCTTTACGCATCTCAGAAAGCAGCCTCAAGCGCCGCCAAGTCAAGGTCAGCCACGGCGCTTTAAGGTCCACATCAAGACCAGGATTACACGCCAAAGTCATTCCGACAACTGATACTTCACTCAGACCTTTTCCATTCACAGCAACAACGTGACCTGCGACTCTCTTCAAGTATATACTCTCACCCTTCTCGACCTCCCTTCAGCCCTGAGGGGAGGCTTGCCGGGGGTGGAGAAGGGGAAACAGATGGAACTGTTAGCCTCAGGACCACCACGTGCAGCTAAGAGCTAAGCGAGTCGTTCTTGGGGCTGATATTGACCTTGAAAGGGAAGTCTTGAAAAGGGGCGCCTGCTTAAAGGGGAAGGAGAAGGGAAGACTCAACGAAGCGAGGGGAAAGAAAGCACTGATAATCTTAAAGGATGTGCTGCCTTGCATTGTAAACAAGGCCAGGGGGCGTCAGGATAGGGAACGGAGGGAAAAGAAGGAAAAGAAGGGGAATGAAGGTCTGACTGAGGGGTGGAAGAGGCCGTCTGAGAAAGAGTAAAGCTGTTAGAACCTAAGGGCTCCCTCGGGCTTCTTCAGAGTATCACTGAACCACCACCACCACCACCACCACCACCACCACCACCACCACCACCACCATCTCTTCTTCCATCTTCTCGTTCTTCATAAAAAAAAACGATCCAATCATTCTGTCTTTTTCAATTCACCAAAAAAAAACATTCTACCTCTCAGCTTTTTTAGACATCTTCCTTCCTTCTTTCCTACCTTCCTTCCTTCCTTCTTTTCTTCCTCCTCTTCCCTCTTTGTCATCTTCCCCTACCACACACACACACACACACACACACACACACACACACACACACACACACACACACACACACACACTCCACCCACCTAGCACACAGAACCGACCTAATTAAATCGACTTTGTCCACTAATACGGATTGACTCCCAACGGCAAAGAAAATGGAAGAATAAAGGGTCGACTCCCCTATACATGCATCACCCTGAGACTTAGGTGTGCGGAAGGAAGGTAAAACGTGGAAGCAAAACAAATGACTCACCAACACTGTACATCAATACCATAAGGACGATTTATCAGTAAGGGAAGACAGCTAGTGAAGAAGGTAGATGAGAGAGAGAGAGAGAGAGAGAGAGAGAGAGAGAGAGAGAGAGAGAGAGAGAGAGAGAGAGAGAGAGAGAGAGAGAGAGAGAGAGAGAGAGAGAGAGAGAGATAGTCAGATATAAAAGATGGATTGGATAGAGAGATGAATAGATAATGAAGTAAAGAGATGGAATTGCAATCTAAGCGAAGAATCATTCATGAGAGGAGATTCAACACACACACACACACACACACACACACACACACACACACACACACACACACACACACACACACACACACACACACACATCTATCAAGGCGGAAATGTCAATTAACTCAAGTCGACTACTACATCAATATTTTTCTCCCCAGTACGTAGTGATGAAGGGAGATTTGGATGGATGAAGGGAAAGAGTAAGGAAAGGAGGGAGTCAAGAGCAGGTGTGGTTTTATAGGGGAGGAGGAGAGAGACAGGAAGGAAAGGGACGGAGGCAAAGGCAGGTGTAGTTTGGTTTTCATGTTGTCTCCCTCCGTCCCTTCCCCAACACAGGTAAGGAAAGGTGAGAGCCATACAGCGCCGGCCGGATGCTGTGGCAATTACACGCAAGCGAACAAAAGGTAAGAACGATAGGCTGACCAGGTAAAGGGGAGGAAGGGGGAGAAGGGAGAGGAAAAGGACATGAGGCAAGGAGAGAATGGAGGGTGAGGGAGAGGGGGAATAAAAGGTAGTGTTTCTATGTCAAAGGGAACAACTATCGGACTATCTATGAATGTAACTTTCACTTGTGCTAATATTACAAAAAAAAATAAACACCAGGTAACTATAGCCAGGTAGACACAAATACATTGCAAGAGATAAATGAGAGAACTTTGAAAACACTGATGTATCTTATGATGAACTTCCATTATTATTAGATTGTATTTAAGATGAGGTTACAGACGAGGACGTGAGCGGCGAAGAGCAGGGGAGAACGAGGGGGAGGAGAACATCAAGGCGAAGCGACCACAGGCAATGAATATGATTTAATCCCCTCACGTAAAATGCTAATACAACCCTCTTTTACCATCACCATCACCTCCACCTCCTCCTCCTCCTCCTCCTCCTCCTCCTCCTCCTCCTCCTCCTCCTCCTCCTCCTCCTCCTCCTCCTCCTCCTCCTAGTGACAGCATCAACAGTACACCAGCGCCAACAGATTAATGGCAGAAGCTAGCAGCAATAAAACACTTAGACGGGACGGGACAAGGAGTCTCTTCACTTCCTCTCCTCCTCTCTCGTCCCCTTGCAAGATCTGTGCGTGCGTGGAAAAACAGACGGAGGTGATTAAAGTAAGCAAACAGCATGAACAGAGAAAGGAGAGAGGTAAAGGAGAAAGGAGAGAGGTAAAGGAGTGGGAGGAAGAGAAGGAGAAAGGAAGGAAGGGAAGTCGATGTGATATGATAAGGTAATTTAGTAGGTTGATGTAAAGTGTAATAAGTTTTGTGGTTGCAAGTTCTCTTTGTTTGGTTCATTCGTTTCTTCGCTTCTCTTTCCTTTCTTCGGGTCGGTGTTCAGGGCCGGAGTTTCGCCACTGAAGGTTGCATCACGATCCTATTTATTCCCAATGAAGTCATCCATAAAATATTTTCATGCTCTGATATGTATCGTCGAGCCCCGCCCAGCCCAGCCTAGCTCTCTCTCTCTCTCTCGCTCTCTCTCTCTCTCTCTCTCTCTCTCTCTCTCTCTCTCTCTCTCTCTCTCTCTCTCTCTCTCTCTCTCTCTCTCTCTCTCTCTCTCTAACAACGGCAGCAAACAGCATTAAGGTCAGAACGAGGTGGTGGTGGCACTGTTACCAGGAATCCTCAAAGGTCCTCCTCCTCTCACTCATGTTCCCTCCCCTAAAAGCGCTTCCCCCAAACCAACTCCAGCTGTCACCCGCCGGCAGCGTCACCACGAAAGCAAGAGCGGACAGCACGCACGTTTGAATGCCAGCGGCCGCGTTTGAATATTTAATGCGAGCGAGCAAACAGTCCTCCAAACCAGCTGGGTCACATCACATCAACAGCCTAATAAAAGTTGCGCCCGGGAGGAGGTGTTCATAGCGTGTGATGGGAAGGAAGTCAGGATGAAGGGAAAACATGGCATATGATTAAGGGAAAAAATGTATGACTGTGTGTGTGTGTGTGTGTGTGTGTGTGTGTGTGTGTGTGTGTGTGTGTGTGTGTGTTTTACGTGTTTATAATGCTTTGGGAGGTTCGAGGTAACGCGACTGAGAACACGGACGGGATTTGCAAGTGTTTAAATGTGCGTAGAGCGAAGCGTATGTATGTATGTGGAGAGTGGAGGGTGAGGCATTCATCCATTCAGACCTTGGTTGTCATACACTCTCTCTCTCTCTCTCTCTCTCTCTCTCTCTCTCTCTCTCTCTCTCTCTCTCTCTCTCTCTCTCTCTCTCTCTCTCTCTAACAGTACCGCATTAAGTTGTCAAGAAGCGCCATATACGTACATAATAAACTTTTTTCACGAGCACTAACACTTGTCTTCCAGAAATAGCCAAGTAAATAAGCATGAAAGACCAAGTCAGAAATACCGCGGACACAACACACAACAGACTCGACGCTATTCGGTGAAATATTAAAGAAAAAAGTTACTCCCCTTGACAGTCTTAAGTGAATATGCACATGACATACAGTACAGTGGAAGTGAAAGAGAAAGTGAAGAAAGAGGATGCCTGAATATGATCACAGTCTTGCATAATATGAAGGAAGCTGGACAGGTATTGACAGGCAGGAGGAAGCAAGTGCAGTTCTCCTCCGTCTCTTCCTTCTACTTCCACCTCCACCTCCTCCTCCTTTGCCTCCCTCTTGCCAGCCACTGCCAGTCACCACCACTACCACCACCACCACCATCCCCTCCACCCACACCGCAAGCACTACCACCACCACCATCCCCTCCACCCACACCGCAAGCACTACCACCACCACCACCACCACCACCACCACCACCACCACCACCACCACCACCACCACCACCACCACCACCACCACCACCACCCATGTTCAGGCGCGAGTATTGACCAGCTTTAATGATCTCTGTTGACGAATCTTGGGGGATGAGGAAGAAAGAGGAGGATAGAGAGGTGGAGGACTGGGAGGAACAGGAGGCGAAGAAGCAGACTGACTGAGGCAGGCAAAGACGAAAACAAAGAAAGCAAAGGAAAACCGACTAACTATTATAAGTAATGTTGATCAGTAAAGACACAAAGGAGTCACCACGACAAGACAAAGAGGCAATAAGGTTCATAAACGTGTATAATATGATGAAAATGGAAGCAAAGTGGGAAAAAAAGACGCGTTCGAGTAGCGACGATCAAGAACAAGAAGTAAGCAAGGAAGGAAGGAGAAAAAACCTCTTCAATTCGTCTTTCTTGTCTTCTCTCCTTCCCTCCCTCCGTCATATTGTCCACAGGAAAACATAAACCTGGTTCTTCCTCACTCTTACTCGCACCTCCCTCAGCCAAGTACCCTCCCTTCTCCTCACCCTCGCCTCACCCCTCCGTGACGTGTGGCTGCTGCTGCTTCCCGCATTTTGAGAAGCGCAGTGAATGGGGGAGACTATGAATTGCCTTCGCCTTGCTACTCCTCTCCTCTCGTCTTTCCTTTCCTTCTCTTCTCTTTCTCCCCTTTCCTGCTACACTTTGTCTTCGTTTGTCTTGCCTTCCTCCTTGTTTTTATGTGCAAAAGAAAGATGGAAGAAAGGGAAGGTCTGTAAACAAGATGTAAGGCAGACAAATAAAAGAAATAAAAAAGGATGAGGACAGCAACTGCAGAAATACATGACAGGTTATCTTGTTTGAGTGCATCTCCCTCCCTCCCTCCCTCCTATCTTTCCTCCCTCCCTCCTATCCTTCCTTCCCTCCCTAGGTCAGTCGTCCAACTCCTTTCTCTTTCCTGTCCTTTACTTGTGTTCTCTTGACATATATTTTTTTCCGCAGTTTGTTTCAGGTTCATTTTATATAAATATTTATAAGTATTATTATTACGTCCTTCCACTTCCCACTTTTAACTCGTCTTCCACCTCCTCTCTTCTCTTACTTCACTCCTCCCTTTCTTTTTCGCGGCTTCAATCTTCCTTTCCCTTCACTTTTCAAACCCCAGACTCACACTCTTAACGTTTTTCTTTCCCATTTTTATTTAAGTCTAACAATCCACGCAGCTTTTTCATTTTATTTTTTCCCTCTCACGCTCCAGACCCCGTTTTTAAATCTGATTTTCTTTCGTGAGTCTCTCTCTTTTGTCTTCATTGCGTCCCCCGGGAAGGCCCACCGGTGATCAAGGTTCCCGCTCGCAATGGCCAGCCAGGAAATCCTCACTTTGTACCACTTACCGCAACGCCTGCACTCTTGTAAACTCCTTCCACCCATCACCGCTCTTAGGTAAACAACACTTGTGGGACCAAAGAGTGCACGAAAATAAAAGGGTAAAAGCACCTACATACAAACACAAACACACACATACATACATACATACGTACAGCGTGTGGGTAAATGTGTATTTTTAATCCAGCGTCATTATTTATACTCTCCCATTAATCTCTCGACATCATTATAGACAAGATTTATATTTTCTTTTCTCCTCATGCTTAAACATTTAATATCCTATGCTCTATATTCACCACGCTCTCTCTCTCTCTCTCTCTCTCTCTCTCTCTCTCTCTCTCTCTCTCTCTCTCTCTCTCTCTCTCTCTCTCTCTCTCTCTCTCTCTCTCTCTCGTCCTCCCTTCCTCCCACTCTCTCACTTTAAGTAAAAATGTCTATGCAACTAATCATGTGCCTCGGCAATGCATCAAAACCTTCAGGTAATAATAGCCAAGGGATTAAAAAGACAACAGATGCAGACACACAAAAGATCTATTCGTGCGGTTCTCTATTCATCCATTTTCTGCTTCGTGGTTAATGCATTGTCTGTCTGTCTGTCTGTCTGAGCTTCTTTAATTGTAGAAACACCGTCAACAGGGTGAGGGTGAGGGTGAGAAGGGAAAAAAAAGGGACAGGTGTGCTTGACGGTTATTTTTCACGTTATCTCACCTGTAAAACGTGTTGAGCGCAATTACCTGTGTGTGTGTGCGTGTGCGTGTGCGTGTGTGTGTGTGTGTGTGTGTGTGTGTGTGTGTGTAACTCGGGAATTAGAAAAAATGTTGTTTGTTCTACCTCAGTTACGTAAAAGGAGGAGAAACGAGAGCTGCTAATTCCGTAAATGTTTTGTAAATAGGCTTAATTGTTTGGTTCTGTGCGTGTGTGACCATTGGCTAAAGCTGAGGACTGTGGTGGTGGTGGTGGTGATGGTGGTGGTAGTGGTGGTGGTGGTGGTGGTAGAAATGGTGATGGGGTTGGTGGGCCGATAAGCTGGATGGGTCAACGGAATGGTGGAACAGCT
This sequence comes from Metacarcinus magister, assembly GCA_029783475.1. Lineage (NCBI taxonomy): Eukaryota > Metazoa > Arthropoda > Malacostraca > Decapoda > Cancridae > Metacarcinus > Metacarcinus magister. The sequence continues at coordinate 18,316,433 of JAPQNM010000040.1, read as the reverse complement.
ATGGGAATCATTGGTATTGGTGGTGATGGTGATGAGAGTCAATGTATGTATAGGTAGTGTTTGGTGGAGGCTTTAGAACTGTGGTGATTGTGGCGAGTGAAGGGAGGCAGGAAGGTGGATGTGTAAATAGTGTTACTTCTATGGCAGGGGAAGATAAAACTATCCATGAGCGATTGCACTGTGTTTTGTTTTAGATTGCATTTGTTTTGTTTTGTGATCTTATGTTTATATTCATCTTAGTATTTCTTGTTGGACTATTGTATCTTTTATTTCGCTGTGGTCAATACATTATCAATTTATCTATCTATCTATCGACCGGATGGCGTTCACCTCCCTGACCGGTGGACGAAACAACAAACTGGACATAAATCACTATACTTGCTTATCAATAACTGACGCGTCTCCCAAGGTAATGTTCTGAACCTGAGACATTTTACATGTACGTGTGTATCAAATTATTTACAAATGCTAGCTGAGACGAAAGAAATATTGGCATACAAAAAGTGTCACTTATAGTTTAATAGTTACATCTACGTATAAGGTTGTGTAGGTAATAAATAATCCAGCTTCAGGGAATTATATTTAGTGTCTCGTCCAAGAGTAACACAGAAGCGGCTCAGGTAACCCATAACTAACAGATTCCAAGGATGACGTAGTGTGTACAGGGTGTAGCTGCACCAGGTTGTAGCTGATGCATCTGTTCCAGCATGGTAGAGTGACGCCCACAGTGAAACAAGGGACAGAAACACTAGAAGAGAAGCTTGCCAAGTGACGGACAGACAAGTTACAGACTGTGACGGGAGTAGACAGACAGACAGACAGCAAGAAAAAAAGACACAAGCGACGTTGAAAAAAACTATACACTCACCCACTCTCTCTCACACACACACACACACACACACACACACACACACACACACACACACACACACACACACACACACACACACACACACACACACACACAAGCAGAAGCACAAACACATATTTTGGGATTTGAAAGTTGAAAGAGAAATAAAGATCAGGCAGAGGTAAAGCCTTCACGTGGAGGGCTTTGTCACGACCCTGAGGGAGGAAGAAGAGAAACAAGGAAAGGAAATGAAAGCAAAAACGAAAAGGAAAGGCAAGGAAACTGAGGACATGAGAGGAGACTAAAGTGGAAGACGAGAGCAGAAAAAATGGATAAACTGAAAATGAGAAAATAAGAAAAAATAAAACATGAGTGAGAATAAAAAAAAGAAATATGGAGAGGGGAAAGACAACGAGAATTGCTACGAGGATAGACGTAAAAAAGACATTAAGTATTCAGAATCGCAGCAGAGGAATATTTAGTATCGATGTGCAAGACAATAATTATATAAGGGAGGAACACGTTGTTATTTGAGGCGACGGACGAATCAGTGGAGGCTTCGGCTTCACTGAGTTGAGGTCGAGACGAAATTAAACAAACATTCTAAGCTGACAGGAACATACAGAGATAAGGGAGGAAGAAAATAAAAGGAAATGACTAAATGCAAACACACACACACACACACACACACACACACACACACACACACACACACACACACACACACACACACACACATGTTCTTTGATACAATCTTTCTTTCTCTATTTCACATCAAACATTTCCTCCCAGCACCTACCTGAAAGAAGAAGAATACCAGTCAAACTTTCCCCAAAATATTGAAGTTCCTCACACACAGCTACCTACCTCACTTTACACTGCAGCCTCTCACCCCAACACCTCGAATTTCTCACGCGTCAGCTTCTTACACTCGGGGACAAAAAAAAAACTCACTGATAACAAACAGCACTACGTAGACCCACGAGCCTACAAGCCTTCAAATCCTTTAAAATCTTCCCGAAAACAAGATGGTCACAATATAAAGCTGGATCCATCATCTAGAACGACACTGGATCAACACCGAGTGGGACGCCAGCCAAGGTTTTGTGGAGGCCAGGGGAGAGAACGGCTCGCCCGATATCAATTTGCGGTGATAATTGTTACGGCCGAGTCTCCAGGGAGGGAGGAAAGGAGGGAGAAAGTGAGCGAGAAAGGGAGGCAGAGGGGGAGTGGCAAGGGTACGCGGGACAAGGGGAGAAGAGAGAGAGAGAGAGAGAGAGAGAGAGAGAGAGAGAGAGAGAGAGAGAGAGAGAGAGAGAGAGAGAGAGAGAGAGAGAGAGAGAGAGAGAGAGAGAGAGAATGACAGACGAGTGAGGGAGAGCACATGAAAAGGGGTTAAGCACGGAGGTTGGCAGGGAGGGAGTGAGGTTGGCAGGGAGGGGGAGTGAGGCAGGCAGGGAGGGGAGTGAGGGTGGCAGGGAGGGGAGTGAGGGTGGCAGGGAGGGGAGTGAGGGTGTCTGTCTGGTCGTTTGGACGGAGAGGCGCGATTAAATGGAATGCAATTCAATAATACATGAGGTTGAAAAAAAGAAAACTGATTACATAGGATTACTTAACAAGATTTTTTCCACTTGTTTCTAAATATGGATAAAATATATATATAGAATCCGACACACCAGCTCACGTTACAGTACAGAATCTATATTATTAAGATAAGAAATTCACCTTTTTGTGTTGAACTGCTGTTACGTCCAGCCACTTGCCTCCAAAATGTCACACGTGTCTTACAGTTGGCAACACGGAGTAAACATTTAGCACTTAAATTTTACAGCAACTTTTAGATTTAACATGCAGGTGAGAGAAAAAGTTAGAACTCTCTCTATTCATGACATCTCTTTATTTCCTACGAGGTGAGAAATAAGTGCTGTTAATGAAGAACATGTTTGTACCTCACTCACTCAGCGCAGCTCAACTCACACGTCCGCCCCCCTTGAACCCTCGGTGAATACTGAAAGCAGCCGGCATGCAAATTTTACATCTTTCAGGACATACGAAATGGGGGCAAAAAATCTTTAAAAAAATTTTCAGAACTTTTTACGTCAATTATCATCACTCCAAATATTTTCCGTCGTCACTACACTCGTCGTACCCTGAGGCTTCCATCCTGAAGGAGAGGGTCACAGGCGACAAGTTTCCTTCATCGTGACCATCCTTCACCTCAAATTGAAGGAAAAGGAACCAAGTTGCACTAACATTCAACTTCCCTAACTCCAGAAAAGGAAAGGAAGAGAGACGCTGCTGGGAAGAGTAAAGAAGAACTAGAGACGTGAGACAAGAAGTGAGACGAGAAGAAAAAAGCGAGAACGAAGCATGGAGGAAGAGACACAGAAAAGGAAAAAAAAAAGGAGGAAGGGATGCAAGTTAACGAAGACAAAGGGAAGACAAAAGAGGTGCAAAGCATATAACACCTCTTAGTGAAGACAAGGACGGCAGGATAGAATGTGAAAGTGAAATGAAAAATGAAAAGTTAGAAAAGTGATGTAGAATGGAAGCATATGACGGGAGGGAAATGGCAGGAAATAGAAGGGGAAATAGAGGGTAAAAGAGGAGGGGGAAAGATAGGAAGGGTGAAGGGAGGGCATGCAAATTACAATAGTTTCCCCCCTCTTCCCCCCCTCACAATCACGGTCAATAGAAGAGGGGAGAAAGGGGAGAGAATATGTTGCAGTCTCTCTTCCTCCCTCCCTCCCTCCCTCTCCCTCCCTCCCTCCCTCCTCTTCCATCGTTCGCTCCTATTCTCTCTCCCTCTCACTAATAAGCTCAATGAAGGAGATGAAGGAGAAAAGAAAAAGAGGAGAAGGAAAGGACAATAGCGAATGAAATAAAAAGAATGTCAAGG
>JAPQNM010000040.1:18287684-18307684 GCA_029783475.1 Metacarcinus magister | reverse complement strand
GTGTTCACTCCTATTAGAAATGTATTTTGTTATTGATTATTATGGTTGTATACGAACTACGGAACTTATGAAAAAATGTATACATGAAACACCAACAATAATTAATAAAAATCCAATGAATGTTAATGACTAAATCCGTAAATAAACAAATAAATAAATGAGATAAAAAAAAAAAATACGTGAATACTAAAATAAACAAATGTATTAAACAAAACATAACAGAAATAATATAACTAAATCATACCAAATTAATGCCATGCACATTTACCCAATTTAGCGGGAAATTTGTGTCCAACTTTATATATTATTTTTTTTTATCAGTGAGGTGCACAACAACCCACGTGAAGCATTATAAAAGGACGATTACGTGGAAAATACTGTGGTGATCCGGCGCCCCCCCTTCCCCTCACCCTCTACCCCCCTACAGCACCCCCAACCCCTGCCCCTCATAACACCCCCAACCCCTGCCCCCCACAATATCACATAGAACGACTGCTAACGTTATGGCATGAGGCACAGAACGGCGGGAACTGGCTGCCGAGAATCGTTTACAGGGTCGTGAGTATAACCGAGTGGGTAGTGGTTGTGATTTTTATTCATAGATGGCGTCTGTCTGTAAGGTTAGGACTTGAAGCCTCTGAAGCCATAGTAACATCCTTTCTCCAGTGTTTCGTTCCTCTTAAATGCTTTGAAATACGAACACAACATCCTCTTTAAAAGTACAAAACAACGTGTACTTAAGGGGAAATAAAACACCTTTAAGGAAAATTTTGTGTTCATATTTTCCCTTTAAGTGTATGGATGGATGGATAGCGAGGAAAATTATACTTAGTCCATCGGTGTGGCGCTCGTCTCCTCGACCCTCTCGTGAAAATTCCACCACATGTCCCTGAATACTCGTGTTTCCAATGGTGGCATGAAGAGGGGGGGGGAGGAGAAGGAGGAGGAAGAGGAGGAGGAGGAGGAGGTTCACCCTTCTCACTGGTGTCCTATCGGTAAGGCTTAACCGGATGTCCCCCATGCCGATATGTCCCTCCTTCCTCCCCTCTCCATGCACGGCATCCACCCTATCCACCCCATCCCTCCACCTATCAGCTGGTAACACGGGACGATCGGGAAGGGAGAGAGAATGGCAAGGAAGGGTGAGGGGGCGGGCAGGGAGGCAAGGCAAGGGTGATGAGGGGAGGGTGAGGGAAGGGAGAAGCAGTGAGGGGAGAGACGGGACACAGTTGTCTAATCTAAACGTGACAGCCACATCCCGGACGCTGTATACAACACACACACACACACATACACATACACATACACACACACACACACACCTACACACACAGGGTTGGATCAAAGCTCTTCGTCGCTGTACATAAAACACTCAGACCTGTGAACCGCTTTTACTGGCGATAAGGCTTTCCAGTGCCAATCACACACACACACACGCACACACACACACACACACACACACACACACACACACACACACACACACACACACACACACACACACACTCAAACATAAGGACTGCTAACTGATCTCCTTTTCGAAGTTTTTTAATAGAGGGTCCGTGAGGGGAAAACTTCAAAGCCACAGAGGGAGGGCGAGGGGAGACAGAGGAAGGGAAGAGGAGACATGTCGAAGGAGAATGTTCTTGTTTGAAGCTGAGAAGGACGCGAAGAACCAGACTGATGGTTCGCCTATTTAAATCAGGTAAAAAATGTAAAGGCAGTTTGGACGTCAGATAAAATATTACCTAATCTTTTAAATGTTCCTCCAGCCATGAGACGGAAGAGTCATGCGTCAAGATTAAACAACATGATATAATCCCTCATATACTAAGCTTAGGGAAACATGGCAAAGGCAAAACACAAATATTTAGGGATTAAAGAAAGCTTAGTTAGATGACATATTAACTTTCTTTTCTATAAACTCGTGTATGAAAATAAGCTGATGATGGAAAAAGAATGACTCCCAATGCATATGTCATGTATAAAAAAAAATATATTGCAGAATATTACAAATTGTCACTGATAGATAACGAACGAGTTGACGGTTGATCAATGATTTTGCTCAGTGGATAAAAAACCTGATACGTGCACAGCCAAAACTATTTCAGCTTAAAATCAATACATCATCCTGCAAAAATTCGTGGCACAGAGACTCACTTTGCTATTTTTAGGAATAATTAACCCGCACTCATACTACGTTAATTTACCAAGATTGAGGTTGAAGTTATTGAATGTTTTACTAATGCTGTTTCCTCTCACATGGATAAAGTTTTCAATATTTCCATCCCTTGCTCTGACATCACTGCTACTGTGCATACTTAAAATGAAAAGAATAAACATCATTGACAACCAGAGTTCTCGTTTCCACCCCCAACCCCATCCCCAACCCCCACCCCCAACCCCATCCCCAACCTCATCCCCCATCCCCAACCCACCCTCTCATCCTCCCTTCAGTCTGTGGAATACATGCACTTCTGTCTGATGCTGATCACCACGAGTTCAATAAAAGAATGTTGTTCCATAATTCTGTGTGTGTGTGTGTGTGTGTGTGTGTGTGTGTGTGTGTGTGTGTGTGTGTGTGTGTGTGTGTGTGTGTGTGTGTGTGTGTGTGTTATCCTGTTTCACATCCACAGATAAGATTTTTTAGTACCGTCGCCATCAATACCAATCCCTGTGTGTGTGTGTGTGTGTGTGTGTGTGTGTGTGTGTGTGTGTGTGTGTGTGTGTGTGTGTGTGTGTGTGTGTGTGTGTGTGTGTTTTCAAGGGATGCACCGTTCCGAACACACGTGCAGGTGTCCCCACACGTGATGCTGGCAGAGGGAGGGAGGCGGCGCGACGCTTGCTTGAATATGCATTTCCACATTTCAATATTCAGAAGTATTCAAATTATTTTTCAAGTCCGACTGCTCCGTGTATACAGTCTTTTTTTTCTTCACTAATACGACGTTTGACGATATGAGAGAGAGAGAGAGAGAGAGAGAGAGAGAGAGAGAGAGAGAGAGAGAGAGAGAGAGAGAGAGAGAGAGAGAGAGAGAGAGAGAGAGACGTAACTGATGAAAGCACGGGCGTGAGAACCGCCATTCCTCACACAGCTTAAAAAGGCGCAGGTGTCCGAGCAAACAGCTGACGTCTCCTCAGGGCAAGGGTACACACGGTCCAGCACCCCTTCCCCTACGCGCACACACACACACACACACACACACACACACACACACACACCACACACACACACACACACACACACACACACACACACACACACACACTCTAGACTGCACCAGAAAGTATTAGATAACCAAGAGGTGATCACACACACACTCTCTCTCTCTCTCTCTCTCTCTCTCTCTCTCTCTCTCTCTCTCTCTCTCTCTCTCTCTCTCTCTCTCTCTCTCTCTCTCTCTCTCTCTCTCTCTCTCTCTCTCTCTCTCTCTCTCTCAGGTGTTCTATTCAAACACTTTACCCCTACACCTGCGGGGGAACACACCTGTCCCTTCGTATTAATCATCACCACATACACTACTTACTCATCCCACACACAATCTAGATGGAAGATATCACGATTTATAACACGAGCACACAACGTTTAATGACAACATAATCGACGTATTAAATATCAACAGACTTTGAACTACGGATCCAATTATTATTATTATATTTATCCTGTGCTCTCGTCCCACGGTCCATTCCATTCCAGTCCATTCCAAACCAGTCCAGTCAGTTCAGTCCAGTCCAGTCCAGTTCATGCCACTGTGTCTACTTGATTAGCACCATCGTTTAGGGCAGTGTATATGTAAGCGTGCGTACGTATCCCTAGGTATCCACGGTGGGACAAGGGACGCGACCAACCAACTGCCTATCCGTCACCCCACACAGATCCAAGTGACCCCGGGGACCAACCGCATCCAGAAACATGACAGATAGGCAGGTAGACAGGCAGGCAGGCAGGCAGGCAGGTAGGCAGGTAGACAGGCAGGCAAGCAAGTCAAACCAGCAAAAATCGAGGCAGGCAACACTACAATTGGAAAAGATATAACGTGAAAAAAAAAATCGAACGCACCAATAGAAATATAAAAAACAATGGATATTCCACCACAGAACCATCAGCACCGAGAGATAGAGATAGAGATAGAGATAGATAGATATAGAGAGAGAGAGAGAGAGAGAGAGAGAGAGAGAGAGAGAGAGAGAGAGAGAGAAAAAAAAAAAGAGACTGGGAAGGAGAAAGAGACAGGGACACAGGGTCGTAGGGAGGGGCGGGTAAAGGGAAGGAGAGACGGACGGATGCTAAGGGGAAACAGGGAAGGGGTAAAAGGGGTAAAGGGATAAAAGGGGAAGGGGTAAAGGGGATGGGGGAAGGGGGAAGGGGTAAAGGGATCGGTACAAGTTCACTGGTAACCGGTCGTCCCTTTGCCGCGCGATCAAAGACACGGAAGGGAAGCAATTCAATGGGACGGTAACGAAGGTAGATTGTTAGGTAATATTTACACTCGGAAGGTTACTGACTGTGTGTGTGTGTGTGTGTGTGTGTGTGTGTGTGTGTGTGTGTGTGTGTGTGTGTGTGTGTGTGTGTGTGTGTGTGTGTGTGTGTGTGTGTGTGTGTGTGTGTGTACGTGAGTTTCGGCCTAGTAGTGTGTATGTGATTATAAAAAAGTTTGCGTGATGTGAACGTATCAATAATTCGCCCCATGATATAAACCAACTCGTCCCTCTCTTCTTCCTTCTCTCCCTCCCTCCCTCTCTTCCTCCCTCCCTCTCTTCTTCCCTCCCTTGACGATGCGGGGATGAACGAAGGAAAGGGAGATGAGGGGAACCACGATGAAAAAAAAAGGTAAATGTGAGGGGAGGTGATGAAAATGTGGTGAAGGGGATGGTGGAGAGACAGACAGACAGACAGACAGACAGACAGACAGACAGACAGACAGACAGACAGACAGACAGACAGAAGGAAGGAGAGAGTTGCGAGACGAAGGAAGGAAAGGAAGACAAAGAAAGATGATATAAGAATGAACATGAAAGAAAATATAATAGAAATCGGATAAGATGCATTTTTCAATTGACATAAAGAAAGGGTGAGGATGGGAAGGAGACATGAGGGAGTGCTGACTAAGGGGAAGGAAGGGGAGGGAGGGGAAGGGAGTGAGGGAAGGGAGGGAAGGAAGGGAGGGAGGAGTGTGCTGTGGTCGTGCTCTGTACTTGCCAGTCAAATTAGAATTGCATGAATGAGTGACGAGGAAAAAATTATGTAAGTGTTGTGATGGCAGTAGTGTGTTTCATGTTAAGGAAATGAGGAGTACGAATGTGTAATTCTCTCTCTCTCTCTCTCTTTTTTTCTTTCTTTCTTTATTTATTTATTTCTTTTCTTCTTTTTATTTCATTATATCTTTCTTTTTGTTCATTTTGTCTATTGATATCTCTCGCTGTCTCTCTCTCTCTCTCTCTCTCTCTCTCTCTCTCTCTCTCATGACCCATAGTGACCTCCACCCAAGCACACTTACTGCACCTCCTCACGGTCACACGCCTCACCTGCCCGTCCAATTAATTAACCTGCGACGTACCTGGAAAAGAAAAAAAAATCATTAAATAACATATATCAACTTATAAGGGGAAAGAAATATATATATACAAAAATAATCTGAATTGCAGTTTTATTTAATTTCTATTTATCTAGTTGTAGTACTAAATAGGATTTAAGCCAAAATAAATCAATAAATAATTAAAATAGAAACAAATAAAAACTCGTGTTGCACAGTGTCTATATATGTATTTTGTTATTATTTTTTGGTTTTTTTTATTCATCCAGTTTAGTTCTGGTTTCCTGGATGCTCTTTGCTTTTATTTACATATTACTTCCGCCTTCCAAACCATTCCAAATGTCAAGGCTTCTTTTTTTTCTGTCTTCTTTTTTTCTTTTCTTTTTGTTAATCTGAGTTTCTGTGCATCATTTAAGGACCGTCTCTTTATTTCGTATTCATGCCCTAGGATTGTTTTTAGATTTTTTTCGATCGTCTCTCTCTCTCTCTCTCTCTCTCTCTCTCTCTCTCTCTCTCTCTCTCTCTCTCTCTCTCTCTCTCTCTCTCTCTCTCTCTCTCTCTCTCTCTCTCTCTCTTCAACATAATTCAATCATTTTCTTTCTCTTCCACAACACAATAATCAATTCTAACCTTTCTATTATCTCTTCATACGGTTTTCATCACTGTCTCGTTATATATATATTCTCAACATTAAATAAAAAAAATAAAAAACCAGACCAAACAAACCTGAATAGCAGTGACGAACAAATGAAAGGGAAGAAAATTGCGACTGAATGTGAGAGACAAGAATAGAGGAACGAACACGAGCCATCCAGCCATTGTTACCTCCAGTGTTGACAACGAGACAGGTCAGGTGTGAGGGGGCGTCACGCAGGGAGGAAAAGTGGGGTGAGGAGGGATGTGAGGGAGGAAGGGGAGGAAGGCTTGAACTGAAGGGGAAGGAAAGCAAATACATGTTGAGAGATAGAAAAAGAAAGAGAGAAAGAGAGAAAGAGAGAGAGAACAGTTACTAGAGAAAGGACAGAAAACTAGTCGTAGGAACAATTATTAAACAAACATCAACAATTAACGAAAATTTCACTATTACAATGAAACCACAATGAAAAAAAAATGGTTTTCAGCCCTTGCTATTTTTCGAAACTAAATAAGGACTAAAAATATGCACGATCCCATACAAAATATTAAACAATAAAGATATTTATTTACAGTGATAGAGAGCGACACCCCAGACTGTAAAAAATAAATAAAAAAAAGTAAAAAGATCCTTGTCAAATGTCACTCCTACCAAAAAAAAAATGACATGTAAAAAGTTAGTCTGAATTGCATGACAAAATGTTTCAGGTCAAATGAAAAAAAAAAAGTAAAGAAAAAAAAACTGATATAAGAGCAAACTTACCATTAAACAGACGACGAAAACAATAGAAAGAAAAGGTAGAGTAAGAAAGGAGAATAAAGAGAGGCGTGTTGAGGAGAATATAACTGAGTAAGGGAAGGAGAGGAACGGGTGAGGGAGGACAGGAGAGAATATGATGCAAAAAATGAGAGAGAGCGAGAGAGAGAGAGAGAGAGAGAGAGAGAGAGAGAGAGAGAGAGAGAGAGAGAGAGAGAGAGAGAGAGAGAGAGAGAGAGTAGGAGAGGGATGAGAAACGGAAGACAGAAGGGGAGAGGCAGGCAGGGAAGGGTGTTAATGTGATACAAGGCTAGGAGGGGTGAACCTAGACTAGCGTGAGACGGTTCAATATAAGAACACTGTAAGGGTTTCGATCCCCCATAATCACCCCAGGGACAGATAATCAGCAAGCAGGCCAAGAAAAGAGTCTAAGAATTTACCTACATATACATAAATTAATATAATACAATATAACATACAATTTCAGACACCACCAACAGGTATAAGGAGACAACCCCAAGTAAGTGGCAGCTGAGCGTTACTTTCTGTCATATAAATATTCAGGGCAGCCAATTGTCGGTGCCACATGCAAGTCTCTCGTCAGTGCCATTCTGCTGTCACGCCTTGCACGGAAACACGGTAACATCCTTGTCCACGCCAGTATGTATATATGTACGTATACACTGCCAGTCAAACGCAGATTACTTTACATTGCTACTGTCACCACCATCACCATCATCACCACCACCACCACCACAGCCACCAAAACCATCCAGCATGATATTGATAGGAGAAAATAAATAGATGGGGTCGTATACAACTAATGAAAATGTGGTTTCATATAAATACTACTGGGTTTTCTGTACACAAACTGACCCCGTTCTGGTGATGACGGCGCGGGTGTTTGCACGGCGGGGGGGCGGGGGGGACGAGGGGAGGGGGTCAGGGGACAGCAGGGAGGGGAAAATGGGCATCAAAGGCAGGCGGGGGATGGAGAATTTTGAGCCGGAAAATGGAAAATTCGCAGCAGGAAATTTGCTCCACTCGATGAAGTTGATATCACTACATAGACACACACATCACACACACACACACACACACACACACACACACACACACACACACACACACACACACACACACACACACACACACAGGGGAAGCAATATACCTTTTGAAATTCAGTATAAGACTAACTATGCTTGTGTGTCATAAAACCAACCAATTTTTCTGTCAAAACGAGAGAGAGAGAGAGAGAGAGAGAGAGAGAGAGAGAGAGAGAGAGAGAGAGAGAGAGAGAGAGAGAGAGAGAGAGAGAGAGAGAGAGAGAGAGAAAGAGAGAGAAACAGGGCCAATCAGACAGAGTGCTCCCCGCTGGCCTGACGTCTTCATTATTAGTGTGGGTTCTCCACTCTAACTTCTCGCCTCCCTTGGCCCAGAGCAGAGTCCAGGCGGGAGGGAGGGAGGAAGGGAAGGAGAGAGGGCACGGGAGGGAGGGTTAGGAGGGCATGGGAGGGAAGTGAGGAGCAGAGTGAGAAGTGAAGTGAGAGCAGACGTGGGAATGAAAGGCAACGCTTCTCTTATCGAACATCAGCAGCGTTCTTGTGGTGCTGATGTTGCTGATGAGTAATTGTGATGTGTTGGCGTGGAGGATGATCCTTAGGATGAGGTAGATGAGGGAGTGTGTAGTGTGTAAGTGGTGGAGTGTCTATGACGGATGCGTGTGGATGTGACTTTTATTTTTAAGGATATAAATGAAAGTTAACTGAGATGAGGTATATAAAAAAAATAAAAATAAAAGTAAGTTGGTTGTTTATGTGTTAAAGAGGTGGTAGGGAGGGTGACGAGGTAACGACGTACTTACAAACGAGGTGGGGGAAACAGAATCTAAAATGTGTCCCGCAATTATGAGAGTAAACACGTCGGATTTGGGACGCACTGTTGGATGGGTGGAAAAAAAAATAGTTTGGAAAGTTTCCGTGCCAATAATGTTTTGCTGATTCTGGCCGCTGGGCAGTGACTGACTAACTGGCTCACTTACTGATTCGTTTTACATTCTAATTCATGTCTGACTCACCTGACGTAGCGTACAATCACCTACGTTATGGCTCAGGACGGTAGTGATTGAAGACATTGACTGATTAGAGTAAGTCTTGAATTAACTACTTGACTCTTTAAGCTTAAAATGATGTTCTTTAAAGCAAGAGGTGATCGAGGCCTGTTAGTCTGGTTGGGTAGTTGGCTGGCCTCTGTTCAAGCCCAAAAGAGGTGAGGCGAGACTAAGTGGTGGCCGCAGGACAACCTTCACTTCCCCTCCACGCTCATCCATGACCCAATATCCTGCTGCTGCCCCTTGTGTGTGTGTGTGTGTGTGTGTGTGTGTGTGTGTGTGTGTGTGTGTGTGTGTGTGTGTGTGTGTGTGTGTGTGTGTGTGTGTGTGTGTGTGTCGAGGTAACACCAGCAACTGTCCCTGAGGTTAGAATGTATTTGTGTCGGAACTTTTTATTTTATTTTCCGGCGCGACTTTGAGGTTCCTGAATATTTCACGTCCAGTGCGTCGCGCTACATTATGCCGGGAAGGAAGGTGAGAGTGACGTGATAATGTGCTACTTGTGCCCGGGGACTACAAGCAAGTACACACACACACACACACACACACACACACACACACACACACACACACACACACACACACACACACACACACACACACACACACACACAATCCTAACATATCTACGTAGAATGTTTTTCTTTACCTGAACAACAAACTGTTTTCACGTTGCCAGCCAGCCAGACACGTAAGAAAAAAGTACAGAAAAAGGGGAAGAGCAGACGGAGGCAGGTGGCGACGGCTGCCGTTCTGTTCTCTCCGTTTATTAAACTTTACTCGTTTTAGCTCCATCCTTGCCTCCTCCCTCCTTCCCTCTCCCCATGGTAATGTTCCCACCCACTCACCCGCCTCACTGTAACAACCTCACGCCTGCCCGTCTTTCTCCTCGCTTGCACTCCCACACTCCGGCCTTTCACCCCAGCGCCGCCTGCACACCACCACCACCATTCACCCCTAACACCTCACACACGCCCCTGCCCTCACAAAGGCCCCTCGTCTCCCTCAACTCATGCTAACATCAAATTTCCCCAACTCACAGCACGCTAAGCCCCAAATCCTACCGGGAGAGGCAATGGGCCCTCACGACGCGACACGGCCGGGCGGCGCCAAGGAGGACGAAGGTTGGTGTGGATAAGTAAGGCAGAGTGTCGCCTCGTGACGACACCCGAGTGAATGGATGAGTGTTCCAGTGTGGCAAGTGAAGGAGAGATCTGAGTGTTTCTTTAAATCATGTATAGTGGAGTGTTGTGCTTATGTATCTGGGGAAATTTTGCGAACGTTTTGTGTGTCAGAAATGCTATTAATCCTATGTTTTCCTGAACCCAAAACATTCATATCATTATTTTCTCTATATATGAGCTAGTTTTATTTTAATATGGAAGTGACATTCTTATTTAATACATCAACCATGACATTTCACATTTTACCAATCAGCAAAATCGTGACAGCAAGAGAAAATGAATCACTACAAAACACTTAACAAACTATTTTCTCCTAGGCCTCACGAGTGTGGTTTTCGTAACACTTCCTGGTGTGTGAACAAATCATGCCACCACACGCACACACACACACACACACACACACACACACACACACACCACACACACACACACACACCACACACACGTCTTGAGAAGGTGAGAGATGGAAGACTATGATTTCCCTATTGCGAGGTGCACACAAAAAGGCCCACACTGCCAACATTACAGTCATAGTACTATCGCACACACACATCTCCCTCCCATCACCCTCTCCCTCTCTCTCCCCCCGATCCTCTGCCACCTTCCAGCCCATCAACTGAGGAAAAGAAATACTTGAGCGTTGGGAAACGAGACATGACCGACTACAATGGTCACCAAATTGTAGTCATTATATTATAAAACACGAGAACAACCTGGGAACGAGGTATAAGAACGGTTGACTAAAGCGGCGCACACACACACACACACACACACACACACACACACACACACACACACACACACACACACACACACACACACACACACACACACACACACACACACACACAGAGGGGAAAAAATCTTCTCCATCGACGCAGCGGACGGTCGACAACCCTCGCTCATGACCTGCGGCGGGAAGAGAGCGACAGAAGGACAGGCAATCAACTCACTCAAATTGAATCATAATTGGAGTATAAAGGAGGTCAACCGCGAGTTTCAAGTCAGTAAGGTCACGTTGAGGAGGGGGGGGGGACAAATATATCAGGTCTATTGTCTCTCTCTCTCTCTCTCTCTCTCTCTCTCTCTCTCTCTCTCTCTCTCTCTCTCTCTCTCTCTCTCTCTCTCTCTCTCTCTCTCTCTCTCTCTCTCATTCCTAAATTCATTCCGCGGTATTATGGGTCTTATGTAGCTTTATCTTTTTCTTTTCTTTTTGTCGAAAGCATTTCATTTTCTGGTCATCATGAATTTTAGGGTTTTCTCAACCACTTCCAAGTGTGGGAATATGTGCATGTTTTTGCTTGTTTGTTTTGGTGTTTTGTATGTGTGTGTGTGTGTGTGTGTGTGTGTGTGTGTGTGTGTGTGTGTGTGTGTGTGTGTGTGTGTGTGTGTGTGTGTGTCGGTGGTGTAGTACGACACGAAAACCACATTTCTTTTATTACTAGTGGCACAAGTACGAACCTGTCCAATGAAGACCGACCCACTTCCCTCCCTCCTTCCCTCCCTCCCTCCTTCCCTCCCTCCCTCCTTTCCCCCTTCCCTCTACACCACACAAGGCCTATACCAGCGCCGGGATCCTGAGGCTGTAAACCTAATTAGACCAATAAGGCAGTCGCTTCCGTGCCTAGTTCTCAAGGCGTGCTGAGGGCGTGGTAAAGGGCGGCGGAGTGTGGCAAGGGAACAGCCGCAGGAGTCGCTCCCTTCGTGCTGGAGGGACGACAAGAGGATGAGGCGAAGGAAGAAAATAATTAACTTTTTGCTCATTGCCGCAATCTTCCAGCTGGAGGTAATGTTTCGCTTACTTGAAATTGCTGGCTTTTCATCATTGCTTGTACCAAATTATAAGGATTTGCTATATTTGTCAGGCAATTGACATGCATTTTTAGACTATAATCTTCCTTTTATGAAAATGATATGGATAACTCAGGTAAATGTAGTGTAATAACTATAAGTTGTTCATGTTTGGATACAATACAATGATGGTAATGATGATGATGATAGTGGTGAGGATAATAATGATTGTATGATAGGAGTGTGGTATTGTGCCTCAGCGGTACCTCTTCTAAGGAGCCCAACGGAACACAATGATATACAGGAAGCAACGAAGACGAAGCCATAACACGCAGGTGACATAACACACACACTCACACACACACACACACACACACACACACACACCAGGTACCTGCCAAGTCTAATCAAATCACTCGAGATCATCTATAGTGGACTAAAAGGATGATCTTATTCTCCCCTTGGATGCTGCGGAGGCTGTGTGTGTGTGTGGGGGGGGGGGGATCAAAAGTCACTCCCCCCCCCCAGCCATCACTTCTACGTCTTCACCCCACACACAAACAACACACCTCCATCACCACCTGCACGGCCCCTTCTTCGTCCCCTCCCGCGGCCCCAATCCATAACATTACCTCCAATGTCCTCCATATTCTCCTTCATCCCTTTACATCTCCATCCCCTTAACTCCCGTCCGCCCTTTATTCCCGCCTCATCCTGTTCGATCCCCTCCCCCTTCCCCTCAGCAGTCACCGCCCCGCCCTGCCCCGCCCCCTCCCGGCACTCCTCTGAGGTTGAACAAAGCGCAAACTCAGCTGTTATAACATGGCGGCTTACGATGACTGACAGGCCCCTTTGGTGTTTGGATGTGTGCATAATAATACTCGGGAGTGACGGCAACACACACGGGACACAGTAACATAGGTGGACGGCACTACAACACATGAGGGACTACACTAAACACACGCTATGTAGACACAGTGGGTGCTGCACGTTGGAATACACCTGTTTACACCTTTGAAAACACACACACACACACACACACACACACATAAACTTGACGTGCCATGTAGTTAGAAATTACATACAGGTCATTGCGTGCCGAGGTAACAGCGTTGTCTTTTTCTTCCTCTTCTTCTAAATTTTCGAATCAGAACCACATTTGGGTCCTAATACCTTCCTTGCATCCCTACAGCCACACACACACACACACACACACACACACACACACACACACACACACACACACACACACACACACACACACACACAGAGACACACACACACACACAGAGAGACACAAGCCGCCACGAGACACCCGACACGCGCCCTCCACAACATCGCTCCTGAAATGACCGCGGGAACACCTGCCGATTCTCACTCAGCTTAACCTCACGCACACCCTCGCTTCTTCCCCGACAGCGGCAGGATCGAGTAGACAGACGAAACTACTAGTACCACCAAGACAATAGATAGGAAACAAGTTAGGTCATCGGTTCAGTGGCTTCTCTAGCGGGCACCTTGGCGTTCTCTACTCCCAAAGGAACTGAAAGGGCAGTACAGCACGGCAAGGAGCCTCAGGGAAGTATGTTCAAGGTTTAAAATGTGATATCACGGTCCAATACATGTAATAATAGTAATATGAACAGATTTAGCAACATTCATGAAATTGCCAACCTGAGAATAAAGCAGAAAGTGAGCGTCAGAAGGTAATGTTTAATTATTTTTTTTTCCTGACTGAGATGCAATAAAGAGGAAGAAGAAGAAGAGGAAGAAAGAGAGATAAAGAGAGAGAAAAAAAGAATAGAGAGTAAGTAGATACTTTAAACAAATTACTATTGAGGCAAATTATATTACACTTGAAAACGAGCATCTTTTCTCTTCCCTTCTCTTCTTTTTTTCTTCTCTTCTCTTCTCTTCTCCTTTTGGTACCACTAGATTCTATGACTCAAAACCGGCTGGCCCTGAATCTCCTCTCCTCTTCTCTCTTTTCCTCTCCTCTCCTCTCCTCTCCTCTCTTTTCCTCTCCTCTCTTCTCCTCTCCTCCATCATGACCCGCTTTCAATTCACTCAAGACATTCGATCAGCCAGTCAGGTGAGAGATAGGATCATGTTAAGGTTTAAAGCGATGAACACAGAGCACACACAGGATGGGAACAGGAGGGTGTGGCGCCTACTTTCTTGCACCCCCCCCCCACACCACCACACCACCACACCATCCCACACTAATGATCTGAAGTGGGAATGAGAGATGGGAGGGAGGGTGGTAGACTGGATTGAGACTTGCTGGCATTGGTGGGGATTGGAGTGGAGTGGAGTGAGGGTAGGTAGGTAAGAGAAGGGAATGAAGGCAAAGTGGAAGAAGAGGTTGTTAAATGGTTGTTCTGTCTTGAGAGGAAATCGTGGGATCTAAGATGGTAAAGTGTGTGTTGTTGTTTCCTTTGTGTTTGATTTGAGTGTAAGTGAATGTTTTTGTTGTTGGTGTGGATGTGTTTATCTGAATACAGGTTTGGAGTTCATTGTGTTGCGTGTTTATAGAGGTGGAATACCGTCACACCCAGAAGATGCTGCTAACACACGTATACATATATACCACAAATAACGAACTACACTGAGAGAGAGAGAGAGAGAGAGAGAGAGAGAGAGAGAGAGAGAGAGAGAGAGAGAGAGAGAGAGAGAGAGAGAGAGAGAGAGAGAGAGAGAGAGTGGGGGAGGGGGTAGAGGATTCAAGGAGGAATATGATAATTTACTTTATTAGCAGTGAAATTAATTTTAGTCACAAAAGTATTGAAAAATAGAAATGTTAATTTTTGACTTATTCCCACTAATTAAATATACATCTGGAAATCGATACAAAGTATCTCTCTCTCTCTCTCTCTCTCTCTCTCTCTCTCTCTCTCTCTCTCTCTCTCTCTCTCTCTCTCTCTCTCTCTCTCTCTCTCTCTCTCTCTCTCTTGACATCTTTATCGTAAGTAAATATGAGAGAGAAAGAGGCAAAAAGGGTAGAGAAATATTACTTTGATCTAATCCTTCTTATTTCCCATTTCTTTTCCATTCACACCATTCTCATTACCCCTTTCCTTCCTTCCCCAAACTCTCATACTCTCCATTCAGCCGTGCATCCCTCCCCTTCCCTTCTCTTCATCCCTCCTCATAACACCACCACGACCACAACAAAAAGTCACCCGGAGCCTCATCACGCCATACAATCGTTCCTTTGTTGGCACGCAGCACGCTAGTACTCATTACGTCTCCAGCAGCAACACAACACAGCTCCCTCTCCCATGCCGTCCACCAACCATTTAATGTTCCCCGACAGACCACATGTTGAGTCTTTATATTTTATCCCCCCCCTCCCAATGATCAGTTTGGGAACGAGCTTCGACTTCGATCCTCAGTTATAAAGAAGAATATGTGTGTTGTTAATTTGATGTTATTTATGTTCAACAGCTGTGATATTGGCGCGTGTCTGAGGTGTTACTGCAGTGTTCTCAAATGTGGATCGGGGGTTATATGTGCTGTTTTTCAAGGGTATAATAGGTATCATTTCTTCTTATTAAATGTTCTACAGACTCGTGTTCATACATGGACTTTTATGTCATTCAGTACATGGACTTCAAAGGGGAGGACATTCTTATTGCCTCTAACGGAGTGAAGTTTGAAAGTAAGAGAATAAAATCAATGCGTAACCTTTTCATCTATACATAACACGTACATATCATACCTGTGTGTTAATGTCACGTCAGAAAGGTACTAAATATATGATGAGGTATAAAGAGGATCACGATGTAGCAGTCAGACTTGTTGTTCTTCTGCATTTCTTTGTTCTGTTGAGCCTTTGGTGGATTGGCTAATCAGTCTCCTGCTACACGAGGTCATTGCAGTAAACACATATACGTACTTTCTCTCGTAACGAACCTTTCATTACCGAGGATTCAGAGGAGATTTCCCACGCTCTCTTTGCTGACTGGAATGTGTGTGTGTGTGTGTGTGTGTGTGTGTGTGTGTGTGTGTGTGTGTGTGTGTGTGTGTGTGTGTGTGTGTGTGTGCGTGTGTGTGTGTGTGTGCAAGAGTCGGGTTCCTGTGATATGCAAGGGGGTTTACGAGGTTGGTACGTGTTGACAGTGTGTTGTTTAACCAAGAAATAAAGAAGAAAAAACCAGCCAACAAGTCGATTCACACCCTGGTGCCAACGCGCTATTCAGTGAGTAATGACGTAAAGTTTAGGGAAAAAATATATAGTTCAATACTTTTCCACTGACCGGAGATTCATTTCGCTTGCGTGACGACTGTGATTACGACTACATCACCTGTTCTCTCCTTATAAAGACATCCCACATCACTCCCTACTAATCGAACCCAATCCTAAGCCAGTGAGATGAGGCTAAATATACTGTAAGGAGAATGCAACACCGTTAATACTATTGTCGTTTAGCCAAGCACTGACGAAATGGTTTTAAATCTTCAACTATCTGTCTTTTTTTTTCTCTTTAGTTCTTCGTCTTTACGCAGCTCCTTCACGCTAAGCTGATGTAATCCCGAAGAAAAGGCAGGATATTGATGAGACCGACTCACTGGGCGCCAATGCAACTGGTATCGGTTCGCTGCTCTCTGTCTTTATTTTTCAGAGATTGTCAAGGTTCTCCGTCTTTGTCTTTCTATCTTTTGTTCGCTCTCTCTCTCTCTCTCTCTCTCTCTCTCTCTCTCTCTCTCTCTCTCTCTCTCTCTCTCTCTCTCTCTCTCTCTCTCTCTCTCTCTCTCTCTCTCTCTCTCCCTCTCTCTCTTCCATTTCCCTCGCATCCTTATCTACACAGCTGTTAAGACACTGGTTTTCGTCTCCCCTTATCTGCTAGCACCTCCTCAGAGCCTCTCCCGCCCAGCCTTCCTGTCATGGGCTATCCATCGTCAAAGGATTGCACACAATGGCTCCTTCCCAACAAAGCTCCTGCGCCCTCAACACTAAGGAGCTTTTCTTTTTAAAGGATGGAGGTTTGCATTGAAAGTCGCTATCTTTTTTTTTTCCTTCAACTTATTTGCCTCGTTTATGTCTCCCTGCGTAGCTATTTACGAAGATCGAGACGGTTACAGTATATGTGCCTTTTTTTTCCTTGTTCAAATTTGTAATACTAGACTCTCTCTCTCTCTCTCTCTCTCTCTCTCTCTCTCTCTCTCTCTCTCTCTCTCTCTCTCTCTCTCTCTCTCTCTCTCTCTCTCTCTCTCTCCCTCGTCTGCCTTCGTTGTCCCTATAGGAGAGCTACAAGTGGACATAATCATTTAATGGAGACCACAATGAGGCAGTAACTCGCGATTGGACTTAGGTTACAGTGGTGCGTAAAGAAAGGACTGGTGATGGTGGTGGTGGTGGTGGTGGTGGTGGTGGTATACTTGAGGTAAAAGAGCAATGATGGGATAAAATGAGGTGCTCTTTCTTCATCTTGTGTGTGTGTGTGTGTGTGTGTGTGTGTGTGTGTGTGTGTGTGTGTGTGTGTGCGTGTGTGTGTGTGTGTGTGTGTGTGTTCCTCTACTTCACATTACCTTTCATTATAATTACCTATTCATTATTCTTGTTATCTTTTCCTGCTTGAAACATTTTCTTATTGCGTTAAGCTTTTTTTTTTTCCTTAAAGTGTACATCTCATTAATTAGATTTTTCTGTCTCTTACGTTTATCTTCTAGTGTGCTTCTTATCGTTTCTTCTTTCTTGTTCTGCATTTTACTGTCGACATTCCTCCGCTTTCTCATTAACTTTCCTTCTTTCCAGAGTCTTTCGTGTTTTTTCGTAAGCCTCTTTTCGTGGAACTCGTCAAGAACTTCCTCGTTCACTATTTATTCATCATCTTCTACTTCCTCCCCCTCGCTTCTTCCTGTTTGCATTCTTACAAAGGGGAAGTATTGTGACGTAAGATGAAGGGGAGAGAGAGGGAAAGGAAAATGTCAAAATAGTGGGATAGGAAAAAAGAGCGAAAGGGGAAGTAGAAGAAAGGGAAGGAGAACAGCTGGGTTGAGAAGGCATAAAAAGAGAGGCTTAGTTGAGCGTTTTATACATAGTCATCTGCCTTCTACACACTCCTAGCTACCCCGTGACGAACACTTATTTTCTTAAGTTCTAAGTATAATATTGTAGTGGTTCTAACAGCTATGTGTAATTCGTTCAAACCTTTCACAGTGTCAATGCCTCAGGAAGCTCATTATTTGCATTAAAATTCTAACGCAGTACTTTTAATGCAGTGTTAAGCTCCAGCATTAACAAATCAGTAATATAAAATAGCTATTACTAACCCACGTACTTGTTCTGCCTCGTCACCGCGGCGTCCGTTGAGTTGCAACAATGCTTGGCCACAAAAACTCACACAGCAGACGTGAACGTTCGACCAATGTGTGTGAAAAGGTTATCTAATCAAGTCACTCCTTTTAGTATGTTAAAACTTCATTGCACACTGGACGATTCAACACTAATTTAAGATCTTGTAAAACACATGATATGATAGAAGGAAGCCTGGAAGGAACACATGTGATTTCCAAGCATGTAGGACGAGTGGAAAAGAAAAACAAAACAAAAGAAGAAAATAAACACGAATTGCGGGACTATCATGTTCATATATACAACAATCACTTACACCTTTATTAGGATGTAACTAAATAACTGTAATTGACCCACGACCCTCAAACGACCCGGGTCAGCCCACCCTGTCTCTGGTGACCTGCTGACTCCGCGTGCGTGACCTGTACCTCCCCGCTTCCTCCTCTCCCTCCCTTAACACCCAATCCGTCTCGCCGGGCCGTGACCTCCCCGCCTCCTCCTCCACCACATGCTGACTTATGATGTGAGCGACTCCCAGGCTCGGGGGCGTGACAGCACTTCCCACCGCCAAGGGCACGGCCACAGGGCAGGACACGGCCACGCTCCTCCTGGTGGCGATGGCGGCGGCAAAGACTGACGACAGCTGCTGAAGGAGGGAAAGGGAACAATCATGAGGTTGTGTATTGTTTTATGCAAGCCGACAAAGGCTGCAGCCGCTCTCTGTTTGTTTCCTTTATCCTCTTCTTCTTTTTCTTGTTCTTGTTATTGTCAGAGTTACGTAAGATTCGCACTTGTCTTCTACGGCGAAGAGAAGAGCAACGAGAATGGGATTACAATGGAGTCTGTCACTCGTATTGAACGACGAAAATTGTGTTTTATTGTTATATTGATAATAATAATAATAATAATAATAATAATAATAATAATAAATATAATAATAATAATGATGATAATGATAATGATAATAATAATAATAATAACAATATTATTATTATTATCATCATTATCATTGACACTAGTATTATTATTATTCTATTATTATAATGATTATTTTTATTATTCACCTTATCATCCTTGGTATTGTTATGTTGTAATCATTATCGTTACACACCGCTGGTCACGTGTTCACCAACAAAGAATGATCAGTGAAGTGCATGATAAAGCGTAATATTCTCCATTATTTAAAATTTGTCAGAATGAAAGACTGACGCACTCACTCTTCGGGATGAAGCAACACCAAAAAAAAAAAGGAACCATAATTCATTGAGGCGCCGCGTGAGCCCACCTGAGGCTACCACAGGTGCTTCACTATTAATTACTTCCTGACGCAATGCAAACATTGATGATCGTGTGATTAATTTACGTCTTTTTCACAGAGCGTGGAGGTAGCGGTACATACGTGGCCCGATCCTTCCCCGCCCCCCCTCCACCACCGCCCAGCCCCGCCAGCCCCGTCAAAGCTCACCCACCAACCCTCCCCACAAGACACGCGGAGCCTCCTGTGAAAGTCTTCGGTGTGGAAAGCGTGCGTCCAGGAGCTGTTTGTTGGGGTCTTTACAAACTACCTTCGTATAAATGCAAAACAGACGAACAAGGAGACAAACAGACACGCACGCAGCCAAAAGACAGATAGATAGACAGACAGACATACATATATATACCCGTCTCCCCTGCCCACCCTCCCACCCACCAC
>JAPQNM010000040.1:18257684-18285184 GCA_029783475.1 Metacarcinus magister | reverse complement strand
TCCTCCTTTCTTTTTTTTTCCCCTTTTTGTGCCGCGGCGTCTGACATTTGGCAGTACTTAATAAATGAGTGTGTGAGGGGCGTGTTTCGGTCAGGCCACCACCTCCCTGCCCTGCCCTGCCCTGCCTTGCCTGGCCCTGTATACATGCTACCAGTAACACACGGAAGGAAGGTAAGAACACTATAAGCTGAGTCCTAACACTATAGTAACTTTGATCGACGTTACGACTACCAAGACTTTCTTTTTTTTCGTATTTCTTTTTTTTATTATCAACGACGAGGATAACTTCAAGGTA
The DNA here is from genome assembly GCA_029783475.1 of Metacarcinus magister. Classification (NCBI taxonomy): domain Eukaryota; kingdom Metazoa; phylum Arthropoda; class Malacostraca; order Decapoda; family Cancridae; genus Metacarcinus; species Metacarcinus magister. Next base: position 18,284,889 of record JAPQNM010000040.1, on the reverse strand, counting down.
ATGTGAGATTAGTTAGTTAGTTAGTTAGTTAGTTAGTTAGTTTCCCAACCAATCAGTGATCATCGGCCCTGTTCTTTCATCTACACTCGTTTTCATCTCTCTCCTCGTATAGCTCTCTCTCTCTCTCTCTTCTCTCTCTCTCTCTCTGTCTCTCTCTCTCTCTCTCTCTCTCTCTCTCTCTCTCTCTCTCTCTCTCTCTCTCTCTCTCTCTCTCTCTCTCTCTCTCTCTCTCTCTCTCTCTCTTCCATCAGTGTTCCAGCAGAATGTAAAACTCAACAGGAAACTTGCAAATATGAACCAAAAAACAGAGGGAAACAAAAACATTCTTTAGTATATGAAAAAATGGGAAATAAAGCGAGAGTTTCCAAGCAACTACCAAAAAAAAACATTGCACTTGAGATTGTCTGTTTGGCGGAAAAATAACATCCAGGGTTCGTATCCCTATCAATCCGACTTGCTGCACCATACTAGGCTTGATTGCAGGCCTAAATAAAAGAGAGAAAGAAAGAGAAAGAGATAGATAAAGAGAAAGAAAAAAAAGAGACTATGCAAAATCGATGTGACAAGTAAGAAATAAAATACCGAATAATAGTATGATGATAGTGATGATGATGATGATGACCGGCATTAGGAAGGGTAGGCCTGTCGATAACTGGCTTCCTCAATAGGCCTATCCATCCATCCACAACAACACGCGGAGGCTCAGCGACGATGTAAACAAGATGAAAAATACTGCCCCCCCGCCAAGTAAAAAAAAAAAATTCCCTTATAATAACAAAGAAGATGAACAATACCACACAAGCCTTACACATCCTCCTCCTCCTCCTCCTCCTCCTCCTCCTCCTCCTCCTCCTATGTAAGAGAGAAGCAGGAGGAGTGAGCAACGATAACATGACTAACACTAACTATAAAAAAAAACTACTACAACATACAGACTTTCCCCGGTCAGTCAGTCTGTTTGTCCCTCCGTTAACTCCGCCCTAAGAGATAACAAACACACATACAAAGGAAGGCATAAGTCTGATAAATGAATGTTGACACTTACTGAAAAATCACATGCAAATCTATAAGGAAAACACATTGACAAAGCATCAAAGGCTTATCCGGGGCTAAATACATGTCAAATTTTCCTATACCTCCCCCTAGCTCGTTTTTTATACTTCCCCTCCTCTCTCCCTCTCTCTCCCTCTCTCTCTCTCTCTCTCTCTCTCTCTCTCTCTCTCTCTCTCTGCCCCCTCCTCTTCCATCCTGGTATTCCATTAAAGGATCTGCCCATCTCACGTTACTTCTCTTCCATCTCTTGCCCTTCCCACGCCTCCCTTCCTTTCCCTTCCTGCACCCTGTTATTACTCTCTTCTTTCCTTGCCCTTTCCCTTCACCATGCTCTCTCTCTCTCTCTCTCTCTCTCTCTCTCTCTCTCTCTCTCTCTCTCTCTCTCTCTCTCTCTCTCTCTCTCTCTCTCTCTTCTTCTTCTTCTTCTTCTTCTTCTTCTTCTTCTTCTTCCCGATGAATCACAAGCGATACGTGATGCTCTTTTTTTCCTATTCAATTCTGAGTTAGATCAAAGATATCGTATGTGTGTGTGTGTGTGTGTGTGTGTGTGTGTGTGTGTGTGTGTGTGTGTGTGTGTGTGTGTGTGTGTGTGAAAGAGAGAGAGAGAGAGAAAAAGAAAAAAAAAAAAGACATACAGACAGACACTGAATACCAGAGGAAAGGGGAACGGAAGGAAGGGGAAAATACTCTAGCGCGTTCCTCCTCCCTTCCTCCCCTCTCCCTTTCCCTCTAAGTGTGTCTCCCTTCCTCTTCCTCTCATGGCTTCAACCACTCTTCCCTCCCCTCCCCCCCTCTCTCCCCTCAACAACCAGACTCCTTCACCCCTCTATACCACGCCCTCCACATCTCTACCCCTTTTTCCCTACCCTCCACTTCCCTTTTCATTCATGCATCCACCACCTCCTCCTCCTCCTCCTCCTCCTCCTCCCAACGCCCACATGGGTTTAGGGGTCACAGAGGGAAATGGGCGTGGGGGGTGGTGGGTGAGGGTTGGGGTTTGTTGTCCCGCCCACGCCCTTAAACCTACAATCAAAAGGGTAATTACTGGGTCCCAAGAGAAGGCAAAGAAATAATATATGTTTAACTTAGTCTTCGTATTTCTTTCCAACGTTAAACCGGCAAGCAAAAAAGGACTGGGATTCATATATTTATTTACTAGTGGCATACCTCCTCAACTTCCTCCTCTTCCTCCTCTTCTTCTTCTTCTTCTTCTTCCTGCAGCCTGGGAACGTTTAAGTCATCCGGAACGTGCTGTACTGTAGGCAAAGATCCGTTCATTGTGTTCCGTTCAGCCAAGGCCTCCGAGCACTGGGCCTATTCGGTACCTGAGCCCTGGGAATACCTTACCTACCGCCCTCTTATTATTCTCTCTCCCCTCCCTCTCTCCCCCCCCTCCATCCCTCTCTTCCCTCCATCCCTCCCGCTAGTCTATTCATTCCCCTTACCTACCTACCTCCCCCTATATGCATTATTTTCAAGTTCCCTTTACACTAGTTTCTTTCGTTCCTTATATTGTTACTGACTTTAAATTCCATACTTCAAGGTAGTTTCTCTTTTTTGGGGGGTTTCTCTCTCTCTCTCTCTCTCTCTCTCTCTCTCTCTCTCTCTCTCTCTCTCTCTCTCTCTCTCTCTCTCTCTCTCTCTCTCTCTCTCTCTCTTTTAGGTAGTTTATTATTCTTTTGCTTCGACCTCCGAGTCATCCAGCCACCCCACCGTCTCTCTCTCTCTCTCTCTCTCTCTCTCTCTCTCTCTCTCTCTCTCTCTCTCTCTCTCTCTCTCTCTCTCTCTCTCAGCTTCCCTCGCTCCCTCCTTCCCTCCTTTACAAGCAATTTTCTTCCCCTTCATCCTAAACACCCCCTTCCCCCCCATTCCTCCTGCATTCCTCCCCTCCATTACTCACCCTTCGCTGACGGAAACCTCTTATTCCTACGATTTTTACCGACTCTCTCTCTCTCTCTCTCTCTCTCTCTCTCTCTCTCTCTCTCCTCTCTCTCTTCTCTCTCTCTCTCTCTCTCTCTCTCTCTCTCTCTCTCTCTCTCTCTCTCTCTCTCTCTCTTTCTACTTGTATTCTTCTTTCTTTCCTTTTTCTTCATATCTCTACCTCATTTTCGTATTTTCTGTTTAATCTATGTCTATTTTCCAGCTTTTAATGTCAATAATCCACACGTTAACAGCACCACCCTGAGTCACTTAGGGAACTAGGGACACGAGGGTCGAGGTTCTTTTATCAAAATACTATTCTCAAGGACACACACGCAAGGGAGACAATGCAGGTCAATTATAAAGTTGGATGAAGCAATGCACCTCTCTCTCTCTCTCTCTCTCTCTCTCTCTCTCTCTCTCTCTCTCTCTCTCTCTCTCTCTCTCTCTCTCTCTCTCTCTCTCTCTCTCTCTCTCTCTCTCTCTCTCTCTCTCTCTCTCTCCCCAACTTCTCTTTTCCTACTGTATTCACCTCCCCATCCTCCTCCTCGTCGTCCTCCTCCTCCTCCTCCTCCTCCTCCTCTGCCCTGCCTCCTCCTCCTCCTCCTTCTTCATCTCGGCTGGGCAACGAGCAGCTACTCTGTTCCCCACCACAAACACAAACACAAACTTAAATTAGTTCCGACAATGGGCCCCTAAATCAACAGTTACACATACTGACGCAGATTTTTGTTTGCTCTGCTGAATATTTTTGGTAGCATACAATACTTCATGCATGTATAGTATGTATCTATTCTTGTATCTACACTTCAAGCCAGTTAGTTAGTTATGTTTTTCTGCCTGTCTGTCTATCTGTCTGTATGTCTATCTGTCTGTTTGTCTGTCTGTCTGTCTTGATGCACATGGCCGGAGGAGGAGAAAGGGACAGGGACGCAGTGTGAAGCTTAATATCGAAGGACAATGAGTGACTATTAAGACGAGGAAGGCCAAGGTTGGGCGAGGATGATACAATGAGATGCAACTGGATGACAGGGGTGAGAGGAGAGGGAGGCAGACACGACAAGAAGGCAAATAGTAATGATGATAAGGGAGGAGAAGAAGAAGAAAAAGAAGATGAAGAAGAGGAGGAAGAAAAAGAAGAAAAAATGAAGAAGAAGAAGATGACGATGACGAAGAAGAAGAAGGAATGAAGTAGCAGTAATAGGAGGAGGAGGAGGAGGAGGAGGAGGAGGAGGAGGAGGAGGAGGAGGAGGAGGAGGAGTAGGAAGAGGAGTAGGAAGAGGGCAACTGCAGGAGGAGAAGAGACGATATTGCTTAGGGAGAGAGAGAGAGATGCCTTGCTAGAAAGCCTTACCCAAGAAAGGTGGCAAACTAATTCTCCAATCATCAATAAAGTCGTAAATTGTGGTGCTGTCTTGCCCGGGGCGCTGCTAGTACAAAGGTCCTCTCCACCACCACCACCACCACTACCATCATCACCACCACCACCACCACCACCACCGTCACCACCACTACCGTCACCACCGTCACCACCACCACTACTGCAACTTTCTCTATCCCAAACCAAGTAAGTAACCATGAACGGACACTCCCTCTCTATCTCTATCTCTCTCTCTCTCTCTCTCTCTCTCTCTCTCTCTCTCTCTCTCTCTCTCTCTCTCTCTCTCTCTCTCTCTCTCTCTCTTTACTACATAATATTCGTCCATTAAGTTGCCTCTAAGTCCAAGTGGAAAACACAGCATGAAAAATCCATTAGGGAGTCAACTGTAGGTCCATCCTCAGCCAAGGAATGTGAAGGAGTGGAGTGCAGTGAAGGAGTCGTAAAGGAGGAGTGCTATGAAGAAGGAGGAGGAGGAGGAGGAGGAGGAGGAGGAGGAGGAGGAGGAGGAGGAGGAGGAGGAGGAGGAGGTTAAAGAACAGCAACAAAAGGATGGATGCTACTGACAAGGAGACAACGAAACGACGATGAAAACAACAACAATAATAAAGAAGACGAGGACAAGGAAGACAAAGAAGAACACGAACAAGAACAAGAATAAGAACAAGAACAGAAAGAAGAGAACAAAATGAATTAATATCAATATGAAGAAAAAAACTAAACCAACAGCGCACACACACACACACACACACACACACACACACACACACACACACGAGGAGAGGTGGTCAGAGAGGTCAAAGGGTCACGAGGATTTCACTGCTTCTTGTCCACCACCTGTTTGTGATGGTATCTGTGTTTACGACTGTGTTACGGCTGTGTTTATCTCTCTCTCTCTCTCTCTCTCTCTCTCTCTCTCTCTCTCTCTCTCTCTCTCTCTCTCTCTCTCTCTCTCTCTCTCTCTCTCTCTCTCTCTCTCTCTCTCTCTCTCTCTCCCAATAATTAACTAATAAAATAAAATACCCCAAAACAATGCATCTGAAAGAAAAAAATGCAAATTAACTCCCTGGGTTTTTATTTTTAATTTAATTTCATCATGAAAAATTTTAATTATAATTACATTTACGGAGAAAGAAGTGAATTCAATAATAATATAACTCCCCTATCTTAATTTTTTTTGTTTTATATTTATTCAAGGTTTTATTATTTTATTTTTCATTAACTTCAACGAGGTTCATTGTGGGTGAGGCAAAACGTGAGGAGGAGGAGGAGGAGGGAGGAAACAAGGATATGTTTGCCTGCTTCCCCCTCCCCCCCTTCCCTCACTTCCCTCCCCTCCTCGTCCCTCCACAACAGTCTCATAATCAATTTGACCTGTAACTGTAATTTCCGTTCCTTTATCACATAAAGGTCGAATCTGTTTGTTTGCCCGTATACTTCTTTTCTTTCTCTCTCTCTCTCTCTCTCTCTCTCTCTCTCTCTCTCTCTCTCTCTCTCTCTCTCTCTCTCTCTCTCTCTCTCTCTCTCTCTCTCTCTCTCTCTCTCTCTCGCCATGGCATCAATCTTAATTTTTTTCCCCCTCGTGCTACGCAATACATTTCTTGGTTTTATTTTGCTTTACCTTTGTCTTCTTTCTATCCTCTTCTTCCATCCTTCTTCTTTCGGCTACAAATGTGCAATAAATTTGTTCGGCCTCCACTTCCTCCTTTACTTAAGTCTTGCCTGTTGACACCTTCCATGAATCGTCAATTAGTATTAGTATATTCACATTGTATTTCTTTTAATCTTCCTTCCTCTCTCTCTCTCTCTCTCTTGGTATTTACGTAGTAGTACAATATTTCATCGTTTTATATTTGCATTTAAATCTCATATATTTACGAGCGATTAAATCTATGTAAAAAAACAAATAAATATGTGTGTTTTCCTGGACTGTTGGGGTTTTACGAGCAATATTTTATGCATCTTTTTGCTACGCTTTGTTTTGTTTTGTGTTCAGAGTGTCAAGAAAGTGCAAGTCACCGGTAAGACCAGCTGATCCCTGTGTCACGGGGATCTATTTTTCTTTGTTCTCTCTCTCTCTCTCTCTCTCTCTCTCTCTCTCTCTCTCTCTCTCTCTCTCTCTCTCTCTCTCTCTCTCTCTCTCTCTCTCTCTCTCTCTCTCTCTCTCTCTCTCACTCCTGTGTTGAGCCCCAGTCAGGAGTCAGGGGGTCGGTGCCCTACCCCCGCTGAGCCGCTCACCGCAGGCGCACATCAGAATTTACACAAACATCTCTTTCGCCGCCGCCAAACAGGTCGCCGGATCCTGTGCACACAATGGCTCGCTCTCGTCGGTCAGAACCCATTCATCAAATTCAGGTACAATGCTTTGCTTTTTGGTGGTGTCAGCGCGTTGCGATAAAAGCCGGTCCTGGTTTTTTTTTTCTATCTTTGGCCTATTTTGCAGGTTTGATTGATCCAACAACGAGTTATTAAACGAATAAAGAGGTACTTTCAAATCCTGCGTCGATATCTATGCTTCCAATAACGACATCTATTGAAATCCTTTGCCCAATTGTGTCAATTAAATAACACTTTTATACAAATTTTGAAAGCGAATTTAATTTATTGTCCTCTGATGTCACATTTGCAAGCCTGACGCCCAGTCGACAATTCCTTTATATCAATATCTGGTTCAAAATTAAATTAAATCCTGAATTCCAATTTCACATGAATTCATCTATAATCTTATCAAAAACGAGTCAATCCTGAGATTTTATCAAAGTACCGCCAACCACACAGAGGAACTAAGACCAAGAGAGGCCTTCAAGCAGGATACACGCGCAGAAAGGTTCGTTTATAACAATCTAGGGCAACGGTACTCGAGCAATTCATCAAAGCAGTAATAACTATGAACGTTCCGAAAGTGACTGATGCTATCACCAAGTCTCAATTCCAACATATGCTGGAGCTGTCTCTCGCCTTTGTTGAAATAGTTCGTTCCACTCACAACCCCACATATAGATTTGCTTGCCAGCGTTTAAAAATCATGACGCAGTAAGTGAGGCAAAGTGATAACACCAATTTCTCCCGTTGCCCAGGTACAGCACCTGGCACACTCTCACCAAGGCTATTTCCTCAGCCTTGCAGCAATCAGTCTGCACGTCCAGGACCAACACCTGGACCATCTGCAGGTGTTGACAGTGAAATGGTGGATAAATGTAAGGCTGATAACGTATTCCTATGTTAAGTAAAGCCGTTCTATATAGGAAGCAAGTAACAAGACCTGAACATTAGTACTTAAATGAACATTTAATTGACGTACATGAATTAAGGATAAAAAAAAAAAGATGCAATTGCTTTTTGTTAAATATACAAAATTAAGATTTTCTTCCTATTAAGTTTGTAACTTGTAACATTGATTTTTAATGGTCAATCCTCGGCACGTAACTTCCCTTTTGGAGAACATACGTGCACTAATGTGTCAAGCCTGATCTGATCCCCTACACGCCTGGGAAGGATGAACCCTGGCCAGGTTGAGGAAGGCCTTGAGACAGAGCTGTGGTCTTGAGGGGCAAGCAGCTGGGAAAAGCAGGCAGCAGGTGAGTGGGTAATAATGAGAGGTTAGGCAGTGAGAGGAAGGAGATAGCAGAGGGTCGGACAGGTAAGCACCATGGTCGACCCATCATCAGTCGACCGGACAACGCTAGCGGCACCCACACTTGCCTTAAAAAACCCTCCCCCGGTGAAAGCAGCTGTTGTTTCTGCTTCTCGGTGACCCTCTCTCGTACGCACTTAGCTTGTAACCACAGTACATCATAAAACCTTGGCTTAGGCATTCTACTCGCGCGTCTCCAGAATGCGGACGAGCTGTCTCCTTGCGGTGAAACTCTTGGCACTTGGATTGGTTTCTTTACCTGATGCTATCCCAACTACTTTTCCCCAGCTGCAAGTTACATGCAAGAGCCTCTATCTGATTGAAGTTGCAACAGAGGGCGCTAATAACCCAAGGTTGCCGAGCCCTGGCGTGTAGATACAATCGATCAAAAGGTTGCACGAGGGTGCGGTGGGGAGGCAGCGGGAGGGTGCAGCGATAGGCCATCTTGCGGGAGGTAAGAGGGCACTCCTCCGATGAACTTTCAACGTCCTACCAAGATCTCCACCATCTTGAAATTATATTATACCCGAATTATATTTCTCGCCTTCCCTGAATTTTCGTTACTCATATCAACAAAATCACGAGTAAATTAGGGACCAGCTCCAGCCTCCATTCAGCTGCGCTACATTATAACTCATGAATATTTACGAGACCTCCAACCAGCTAATGCTGAGACAAGATACATTAACCAACACAAAGACTGAGCCACGTTTCCATACGATGCTAAGCACAGATCCATTACGATAATAATCAAAACGATGTAAAATTCAAAGAAGACGGAAAAACGTGGTAGCCCAATCATCTCTTTGCAAAAACTGAACCTAAACTATACCTGTACATTCCCGCCTCTCAGATCAGCGTCATCTATTATGATAATCAGACACTGACAATGGCTTGCCTAATCTCTGCTGTTATTATCAGCTACGCTTTCACGGGACGAGTTTCTGTTCCCGGAGGCTCCCGAGACCTGTAATTGTAGCGGCGTTAAGAGCGGCTCCTGCAGAGAATAGGACAGCGGGAGGTCAGGCAGAGGACGGGAAGAGGAAGGAAGCTGAACATACGACTTGATAGAAGGAGATGAAATGTAAGAGCAAGAGTCCTGGGAACGTGAAGATTCTAGTAAAAAAAAAAGTGAAGCAAGTTAGAAATAATGAATTTCAAATCTACATAGTAAACTGTCGATGGAAAAATACAAAAAAATACATCCACTTCGATTAAAAACTGATGATAAAGTACAGAAGGTGACAAACATTTCTATAAGCAGTTGACAACATAATAATGGTAACGGTAAGGTGGTCACACTGCTTGTCACTACTCATTCCTTCATGAACCACACACACCCTGTCAGCCTGTGTAGGGTGACTCAACGGGGAAGTGCATTACTGTATTCCAGGGTTAGAAAATTATACATACAGTGTTAATCATCACACACACACACACACACACACACACACACACACACACACACACACACACACCTTGGCCAGGGTGAGGGGCGGGGTCGGCAGAGGTAGTGGGTAGAAAGGCCGCCACCAGGAGGAGCAGCAGAAGGGCCAACAGGACTTCCACCGGGCGCCGCTGTGGGGGGCGGGGGGCGCCAGGGAGGGGGCGGCGCTCCCCCTGGGCCCATTTCACCATCCTGCCCGCCTCCCCTCACATCTGGAAGGAAAAAGAAAGGAATCATAATTACACAAACGGAATAAACAAATGTGTATTGACTGACACTCACGCAATCTCGCCTTTGCACGCCCTTCTACGTATACACACAGTCACACGCACATACACAGACAGTCACACGCACATACACAGTCACAACTATAACTCCCCGTCTAATTCCGGACCTTTCCTGCCGTACATCAGGAAATTCGGGGGTTAAAGCATCAAATTACACCGACACGATGACGGGGCAATTATCACCGATCGGACAATTAGGCGAGCGGCACACGCAGTACACACGCTGGAGTCAATGGTAAAATCAATCAGCATCATGAGTCAGGGGAACACACACCCACACACACACACACACACACACACACACACACACACACACACAGAAGATCCATATCAAAGTTTCAATACCCTGGAGATAGATAGATAGATAGAGAAGAAAAAAAAGAGAAAGAGAGGGAAAAAAAGAGAAAGAAAGAGAGAGAGCAGCGTGCCACCACCACCAGCCAGCTTCACCACGACTAAAATATGTAACTGGACCAATCAGAAAGGTTCAGCAATATGTAAAAGCAACCAATGAGGAAGAATGTAGAGCAAGGGAGGGAGTGGCGACCGTGTAGTGCATCATCACCATCACTCATACCTGACGCCCACCTCACCTTGCTTATCACAGCCAATCATAAATGAATTAACTCTCTCTCTAACTGTCTCTCTCTCTCTCTCTCTCTCTCTCTCTCTCTCTCTCTCTCTCTCTCTCTCTCTCTCTCTCTCTCTCTCTCTCTCTCTCTCTCTCTCTCTCTCTCTCTCTCTCTCGTGTTTGAACCCTGATCACCATACGTCCCTAACTTTTACTCCTGTTCCTCCTGCTGCTTATACCTCGCCCGTCTATTCATTGGTGATTAATTAAGTGTGTGGCTTTTTATTTTCTTCCCTAGAGTGTTTCGAGCATAAGTTCTAGTCGACGGAGATACAGGAAGTGGTTTTCATTGGTGTTTTTCTGCTTTTTTAATTTTAGTAATGTTCGAGATTCTTTAATTTTCGCAATTTTATGAAGCTAGAAACGTCACTGCTATCTCTCTATCTCTCTCTCTCTCTCTCTCTCTCTCTCTCTCTCTCTCTCTCTCTCTCTCTCTCTCTCTCTCTCTCTCTCTTAGTGACCATATAGTCAGCGTGTTGCCTTCGTATAAAGTATCCGAGTGCCTCTGTTCACCCCGACGCCCCAGGGAGACTTAACGAAGCTCTGCCAACGTAGCTCTTGCTGGAAGGACGATCCCGCTGCAGGAGTGAGTTCAAAGACATTTAAGTGTGCCCCAGTATGTGTGTGTGTGTGTGTGTGTGTGTGTGTGTGTGTGTGTGTGTGTGTGTGTGTGTGTGTGTGTGTGTGTGTGTGTGTGTGTGTGTGTGTGTGTGTGTGTGTGTGTGTGTGTGTGAGAGAGAGAGAGAGAGAGAGAGAGAGAGAGAGAGAGAGAGAGAGAGAGAGAGAGAGAGAGAGAGAGAGAGAGAGAGAGAGATTTCGAATAAAAGGCTACCATTACTATTATCATTATTATCATTTAAACTTTTACCATTATTATTTTCCTCGCTCCTCATAAGTCATGCTTGATTGCGGGTTTTCTTGGCTACCGCTAAAGAGACCAGATGAAAGAGAACAACTCCAGAGAACGATAAGTCATAGCGCAGGGCCGGCTCACTTGGCAGGTTCCTCCCCGCCCGGACGAATATGCTTGACGGAGGCAACCTGAAGGCGATTCTGAGACCTCCTTTCTCCTCTGTAACCATTCAGCTCACACCAAAATCGAGCTGCGTTTTTTGTATAATGTTTTTAAGAGGTATGTTTAACCAGCTCACCCTCCTTCGTCCCCTCCTGCCTCGGCCACCTTCCTCTGCTACTGGTTCTGCCTCTGACGCCGCTTTTGTTGCAGCTACTGTTGGGGCCACTACTGTTCCTTACTGTTCGTCGCGAAAGCTGGTCAAGCAGGCGAGTGAGCGAATATGGAGACAAGGAGGTTGGTGGTGCAGGAGGGAGGGAGGGAAGGAGGTAAGGAGGGAGAGGTATTTGTGGTGATGATGACCGTTTTGTGTTCACCTTGTTTAAGAAGTTTTCTCTGTAAGATGTTTATGTTCTGTCAGGGATAAGACGCGGCAATCACTCACTCACTCACTAGAATAGCAACACAAGGATTCCATGGACCACTTTAAGGCCACTTGCTACTTTCCAGGCCATTCCCCTTTGACCAACGGGATAGCAAGATGACGAAGGCGGAAGAGTGGAGATGAAGGAGGGAGAAAGGAGGTGAAGAGGGGTAAGATGAGTGTTAGTGGGGGAGGAAGGAGGAGAGGTAAGGGGTAAGGTGGTGTGGAAGCAGAAGGAAGACATCCAATCATGCAGTGTTCTTACCCTCTCCTTTACTATATAAATGTGACGTAAAAGGTTGCATTTAAGTGCCACCTGGAGACACCGTAATTATCCGATAAAATTGTGTAAGACGATGTTCCGCGTGGCATGTGAGGATGCGGACCCAATTTAGGTTGGAAGGCATTAAGTTTCTCGTGTGTTAGTATTCAGAGGAGGACTGGCGCTCTCTCTCTCTCTCTCTCTCTCTCTCTCTCTCTCTCTCTCTCTCTCTCTCTCTCTCTCTCTCTCTCTCTCTCTCTCTCTCTCTCTCTCTCTCTCTCTCTCTCTCTCTCTCTCTCTCTCTCTCTCTCTCTCTCTCTCTCTCTCTCTCTCTCTCTCTCTCTCTCTCTCTCTCTCTCTCTCTCTCTCTCTCTCTCTCTCTCTCTCTCTCTCTCTCTCTCTCTCCTCTCTCTCTCTCTCTCTCTCTCTCTCTCTCTCTCTCTCTCTCTCTCTCTCTCTCTCTCTCTCTCTCTCTCTCTCTCTCTCTCTCTCTCTCTCTCTCTCTCTCTCTCTCTCTCTCTCTCTCTCTCTCTCTCTCTCTCTCTCTCTCTCAGGAAAATAATAATAGAAGAAAATACATGTGTCCGTGAAAAAAAACACTAAAAATGCACACGGAAATAATATAGTCGGTAATAAACAAGTCAGAACGAACATAACAGTGCCTCAAAATTTCAAATCGCTGTTTTATTTTCATTTTCAGAAATTTTTTTTTACCTCGAAAACCAAACAGTAAAATTGAAATAGTGACAAGGTAACACCAAACACACCCAAACACACCCAAACACATACGTAACTCAAACTCACACCAGCCACCACAAAAAATAATATATTGTAAAAAACACAACGAACAAAATATGGAAACCTTATCTATGTGAAGTAACGTTGCACTCCCTCTTCATGTTTCCCAAGGACCAGGACACACGCAACACACACACACACACACACACACACACACACACACACACACACACACACACACACACACACACACACACACACATACCAAACACACACACCAAACACATGCTCCCCAGCCACACACTCGCCAGTAACAGGATATGCAGCGCGTGGAAGGCTTGTGAGATTTCTTTTCTTTCATACCAAGTGAAACGAAGTGAACACCAACGTGAATAAAAGAGAGAGAGAGAGAGAGAGAGAGAGAGAGAGAGAGAGAGAGAGAGAGAGAGAGAGAGAGAGAGAGAGAGAGAGAGAGAGAGAGAGAATAAAGAAGGCCTCTGAAGTTAGATTAACGACCTCTTAAGCAACCACACCATCAACAGAACCATTAACTATCACCACCTTCATCACTACCACCTCACCGCTTCTACCTCCCCTTCCTCCCTCCCTGGAACACCCTCCCTAAAACACCCTCGAACACACCCTTCCACAGCATCGCCTTCCGTCTCCACAGGACCTTGCGTCTTAAATTACCACACCACCACCTAGGGTCCCCATGAAGGCCGTGGAAGCTCACCTAAGGAGCGAAGGGAAGGTTATTGTCGCCGTCCACGCATTAATCACGACAAGAATCCAGAAGTAATCTCGGAGAGGCTTAAGAGGCCCAAGGAGGGGACAGCGGGAGAGCGCGAAGGAGAAAAGGGGAGGTGTATAGGTTTAGTCCAGCGAGTGTGTGGGTGTGTTTGTGTGGACGCGTATGTATGTGTGTGTGTGTGTTTTTTACCTCTTCTTCATGCGGCATCAGGTAAGCGAGTGTGGGAAATTCACGTAAGGAGGCGGGGAGCTCCGCGGTCTCATTAACTACCGTTGGGAAGTTAACGCGTAAGAGCTGCCACTACGGCTACTCGCTGACAACAAAAAAAAAGGTAACATCATCTGCTGTTCCACCGCAGTTATTCTGGACTAGAGCAAAGCCTGTTCCTGCCACAAACCGGGATGGGTAGCAGTATATTATTTTTGTTGTTGTTGTGTGTGTGTGTGTGTGTGTGTACGGCATTTGGCATCCTAGCTAGGTCGTGTCCAGACTCCAGACCCCTTGACAACCTCCGCCTGTGCGAGACAACCACTGCAAAACATCACAATTACTCGCCACAGAACCTCCCAATCAATAGGAAGCTCGGCGAGGGGACGCTGCAAGGGAGGAGGAAGAAAAGAGGAGTATAAGTAGTGATCTGCATGAATGGACGGGTGAGATGTGATTAATTGCACGCAGATCCTTTTCGCTCCCTTTCTACTTCCTATTTTGTCCTCGCCTCAGGTGTGCCACAAATTGACGACACACGCACCTGTTGAATGAGGAACGTGTGTGTGTGTGTGTGTGTGTGTGTGTGTCTAAGTGAGACGACCGTTCCCAGATGCCTGTTCTTGCTGCTACGAGCTTGTAGCAAATTTTTCGAAACAAGTGAATACCAAATTGATTCACATATATCTAACAGTGATAAAAAGACGACTATGTATCTCTGTCTACATATATAAAGTGTAACCGTAGTTTGTGAGCTGGGGAGAGAAAAAAAAGACACTGAACGGCTGCACTGTAAAGCATTGAAACCGTTTACATAAAAGATAATACAATTCAACTACAACAATATGAGCCTTGTGCACACTATAGCCATGGTAAATTTACTTCAGACAAAGCAAGTAATCTATCGTGTATTTGAGAAAGGAATGAATGGACGGACAGAGAGAGAATCACTTTAAACAAGGAGACACGAGCGTAAAATATGCAGACAATATTATAGATGCAAAGCCATTTAGTTTGCATACAAAATCGCACGCACTTACCGCAGAAAATGTGTAGTGTGTGAGGAGTGCAAGGTGTATATGTGTGTGAGAGAGAGAGAGAGAGAGAGAGAGAGAGAGAGAGAGAGAGAGAGAGAGAGAGAGAGAGAGAGAGAGAGAGAGAGAGAGAGAGAGAGAGAGAGAGAGAGATGAGCCACGAGAACACAGGACAATCTCGTGAAACACAACACAAAAACAAATTCCTTCAAAGGTAGGCTCTGATCCCTTTCCTTACCTCTCTGCGGCGCCAAAAACAAGAACAATCGATGACTCCAAGTGGGTAACAAAGGGATCGCGTTCTCTGCCCGCCAATCGATGAAGAAAAACAATAGGATTTAGACACACGAGAGAGGAATCAAAGGTGATATATTGGCGATCACAGCAACGGCGCCAAAGGATCACTACAGAGAACCAGAATCTGCAACAAAAGAGCATCGGAATCGCTCACTCCAGCCCGATCGCCGTCGACTAAAAGAACTTCCCTCAAGAAAAAAGAAAGACATTTGATAGGTAGCACTCTCTCTCTCTCTCTCTCTCTCTCTCTCTCTCTCTCTCTCTCTCTCTCTCTCTCTCTCTCTCTCTCTCTCTCTCTCATCCCTGTCCCAAATTCCTTATCCATTGTATCGGGTCAGACGAGAGCCAATACTCACAGATTAATGGGGCTTCTTGCATTCACGGCGGGTCGAGGGGCAAGTCAAGAATCAATATATCCATGCCGAGGAGGAATCGACCTTCAACCAGCCTCTGAGTCATGCAGGCGTGGTCGACCTATCACGGGAGGGAGGCAGGGAGGCAGGGAGGGAAAAAGAAAAAGGAAGGAGGAAGGAAGGGAGGGAGGGAGAGAAAGTGTTGGTGTGTCAAGGAAGAGGAAGAGGTGATAGGAATTCTTAGTAGAGAGAGAGAGAGAAAAAAAAATACTGAGGAAAAAAATCGACCTAGAAAAGTTATGTTGTACTATTTTGTGTAGACGATGCGTGATATTGGAAATGTAAGGATGTTGTGTCCCTGGAGAGACGTGATGGGGATATAGAGGAGGAGGAGGAGGAGGAGGAGGAGGAGGAGGAGGAGGAGGAGGAGGAGGAGGAGGAGGAGGAGGAGAATACGTCATCCTGAGGAGAACGAAGCCTGAAGGAAAGAAATACAATAGCAGGAAGAAGAAAGAGAAGAAACAAGAGGAACATGAAGAAGAAACAGAAGAGAACGAGGAGGGTGGGGAGAGGAAGAACAACAACAACAAACAGGAAGAGGACAAGGAAGAAGAACATAAAATTCTCAGGGTCAGCTCACACAGTAAAGGTTGCAAGAACGCAGAAAACCAAAACACGTCAGGAAGGGAGCAACAGCCCCCCACAAGCATACACCACCACCACCACGACTACTGCCCTCTCTACCAGCATCATCATCAAACACTCTGACCCTCACAGCCCATCCATCCAGCCAGCTCGTCCGCCCCCGTTGGAACCGCTGATGAAGACAGTAAACCAGAGTGTAGTGATGCTATCGGAGCCTCACCTCCCGTCCGTCATCAGTAATTCTCAGGACTTCCACGCAGTATATACCTTGCCTTGACATTCTCCTCTTTAAACCTTCTGTCCCCTAAGATCTCCCTCCTACATAAGCAAGATTCAAAACATCTTTCCTTCTCCTAACCTCCGCTTCCATTAACGAACGAATAAAAGGACTGTTTTGCTACTACTACTACTACTACTACTACTACTATTGCTGTTGCTGCTATTAAATTCATAAAAGCTTATCGCGAGTTTGTTTAATGTTTTTTTTAAGTATTGAAAAGCGATGTCCCGTGGATCTGATATTACATACACTCTCGTATGTGTCCTTTTCTGGCAGCTATGTTAGATTTTTCTCCCTTGCCAAGATGAGAGAGAGAGAGAGAGAGAGAGAGAGAGAGAGAGAGAGAGAGAGAGAGAGAGAGAGAGAGAGAGAGAGAGAGAGAGAGAGAGAGAGAGAGAGAGAGAGAGAGTACTTAAAAGCGTCATTTATCACTGTCCTCCTTCCTTGGATGGCTGGAATGAGAGTCGTGTCTTGACGTGACTTTTGCTTCTTCTTCCGTGCACTTTCAAGCCAAAGGTAAAAGTAAGGTGTTGAAACTTTGCCAATCACACACACGCAAAAAATAAAAGGGGGGAAAAAAGTGTAGCCTTAAAAAAAATACAAACAGAAAAGTTATATCTGATCGCAAATACTTGGACAAAAATTCTTAAAAATGGGAGTAACGATAACACACACACACACACACACACACACACACACACACACACACACACACACACACACACACACACACATACACACACACACACACTCGATTCAGTAGCAACAAACACTTACAATAAACAACTATTAAACTTTTATTTTCCATTTCTGCAACCTGAATAAACTCTAACAGCGTGTATTCGAGGCATTTCACTTATTTCACCCCTCTCTCTCTCTCTCTCTCTCTCTCTCTCTCTCTCTCTCTGGTAAAGACACACAATCCGTTCTCCTCCCCGGCAGCGCGTGGGGATAGCCTTCTCCGCCCTGTAGTCCTGGCTCGTCTGGTACTCGTTCACCAATCAACACCTTTTCTAATGGGTCTGCATGAGCGTGGCATGACTCTCCGATCTCCTTCAAACATGCGGGAGGGAGGACGACCGGCCACACCGATAGACAGACGAACAGACGGGGCCATCTGATAGGGCGCCCTCGACTTTCAACTTTCACACCCACCCATGACCTCTTCTCTTCCTTCTCCTCCTCCTCCTCCTCCTCCTACTCTATTCTTCCTTCTCCTCCTCCTCCTCTCTCTTTTTTTTCTGATTCCTTTCATCGACTTGATTTCTGATCATGTTATATTTGTTTACTTTTCTAGCTTTTTTTTTTTTTATATTTCCAGTTACTATTTTTTTACTTATGTCTTCCTCTTCCTCCTCTTCCTCCTTGCCTTCATCTATGTTTTTTTCTTCTTTTACTAAACCAGTTTCTAAAATTTAAGAATGGTCAAAAAAAAATCTTTGGCCAACCTAATGTTCTTCTCTCTTAAAGATCGCCGTTACCTTCTTTTCCTCCCTCGCCTCCCTCTCCTCCATCTCCCTTTGACACTTCCATCCCCTTTCTCAGTTCCCTTCAATTACCTTTTACCCTCTTCTAATAATTCTGTCCCTTATCTCCACGCCCATCCTCTTGAGATTTCCTCTTCCCTCCCTTCTGGTCATCACTCTTCCTCTTCGTTTCCTTCATCTTCCTTCCTCTCCTTTACGCTTCTTTCTTCTTTCACTTCCCATTCTTCTCCACCTCTATCAATATCCTTTCCATCTTTGGCGTCTGTCCTTCTCTGTTTATCCTGTATATCTCTTTCGTATGTTCTTCCTTCATCAATATTAATGATTGTTTCGTGGTATTAGTCTTGTAGAACAATATATATTAAGTTTATCCTAATGTATATGTACGTGTTATTGATATGATGAGTGTCTGTAGATAATGTACATGCAGATTTATTTTCTAAGAACGATGCACTAAATGAGAAGGACACGAAATTTAAAAAGATTATTAGTCTTTGTTTTTATTCCACTCGACGAAAATAATATCACTTACACGTTACTGCTTTTGTTCTTCGAGACTTCAACTTTATGCTCCTCCACCTTCTCTTCTGACCTTCTCCTCCTCCTCCTCCTCTTCCTCCTCCTCATACTACTATTTTACCTCTTTTTCTTTTGAAGCTCTTATCACCACTATCCAACGTAAATACCGCTGGTTTCCCGCAACAAAAACCCCAAAACAACAGAATTTTACATGCACTAGACTTCCGACACACTCCCTTTAAGGCGGACGAGGGTTACGCAGCGGTGAAAACCCATCTTGTTCCTTGACTTTTGTCCCACATAATCAAGTACTATTATATACTTGTTACTAGAGCTATTTTAATACCCTCGTTAACACGGCAATTTTATGGTCACTATCTGTACGAAGGGAAAAAGAAAGCATAGTAGTTTATAATCAAGTGTTAGAAAGTCTTGTCTCTCATAAAGTTTTGGGAGGGAGGCGAAGAAACTATATCCTGCTCATCATTATGCAAATTTTGAGTCTCGTTTGGCCCCTTTTTAGTCGAGCGAAGGAGGAAGGGAAAGCAAAACCCAGTCAGCTCAGAGGAACGTACTCATTAGGCAAGTATCCAGTGACTCGAGGTGGACGGTGCGAGGAGAGATGACACAGACACACACACACACACACACACACACACACACACACACACACACACACACACACACACACACACACACACACTTAACTCTCCCGTCCTGTCTAAAAACTCTCAGAGATACGACCTATAAGGAAGAGGCACGGACGGCATGAAGGAGGAGGAGGAGGAGGAGGAACACATAGGAACACATAGGAAGAACAAACAGCAAACGGCCTGCTGGCCCTTACGAGGCTGTTTGTGAGTACACTATCTAATCTACAGTGAAGGATAAGGGTGAAGGCTTCTCTCCCCAGCCATGGCTGGCAGGGAAAGGAAGGCTAACCAAGACCAGACTATCACTATTGTCACTACCACTACTGCTACCACTACTTCCTGGCAAGCGATGTCAGGCCACTAGCGACGTCTTTTGAATCGACATTTCGTAAGTTAGGTACATCAGGATGAACATACTCAAAAGTTTGCTACGTTAACGGATAGTATTTTAGTTGTGGATTGGCTTCTAAGTATTTGTCAAGTCTATTTTTGAACGTAGTAATTGTTTTACTGTCGACGACATTGGCGGGCAGGGAGTTCCAAACGTTCACGATCCGATTGAAAAAGAAGTGCTTGGCTTCGTTTGATGTGAATCTTTTACCAGTAATCTTAAAAGAATGACGTCTTCTTGTTATATTTGATCTATCAAAAGTAATGTAATCTTCTGTATTGATATTATCGAATCCTTTGATTATCTTGAACATTTCAATTAAATCCCCTCGCATCCTTCGTTTTTCTAGGCTGAATAAGTTTAGTTCTTTAAGTCTTTCTTCATAAGGTTTATTTTTCAGCCTTGGAATCATTTTTGTTATTCTTCGCTGGACTCTTTCCAGTTTGTCAATGTCCTTTCTGTAATATGGGGACCAAAACTGTACGCAATACTCAAGATGGGGTCGTACTAGTGAATTATGCAGTTTTAATATGACTTTTTCTGATTTATTTTCGAAAGTACGCCCAATAAAGCCGACCAATCTGTTAGCAGTTTTAACTACCTCTGAGCAATGTTGACTGTTTTTTAAATCGTTTGATATTGTGATTCCCAGATCTCTTTCCTTGTTTACTGTAGAAAATGGTTTACCATTCATTGAGTACTGAACGTGATCATTATTTCTTCCGATGTGTAGTACCTTGCATTTTTAACGTTAAATTTCATTTGCCATTTATTGGCCCAAGATGTTAGTCGATCTAGGTCTGATTGTAAGACTTCTCTGTCAATTGTCGTAGTTACTTTCCTGAAAATTTTCGTATCGTCAGCGAATTTCGATATTTTGCAAGTGATCCCATCATCTATGTCATTAACATATATATCATGAATAAGACAGGACCAAGCACTGAACCCTGTGGTACGCCACTTTTTACGTTTAACCATTGAGAGGAGACACCGTTTAAGACTACTCTCTGCTTACGTTCAGAGAGCCAGTCCAGAAGCCAATTGTAAATGCTACCAGAGATACCGTGAGTCATTAGTTTATTAAGCAATCGTTGATGAGGTACTTTATCAAAGGCCTTTTGAAAATCCAGATATATGACATCTACTGCTCTCCTTTCATCGAACGCGTCAAAAACATTTTGGAAGAATTCTAATAAGTCAGTTAAACATGAACGTTTATTACGAAAACCATGCTGTGAGGGTTTTATTTTATCGTTGTCTTCAAGGAATTTCACCACATTGTCACAAATGATTGTCTCCATTAATTTACATACAACTGATGTCAGACTGATTGGCCTATAATTTCCAGGTTGTGACTTGTCCCCCTTTTTGAAGATTGGTGTTACATTTGCACGTTTCCAATCTGATGGAACTTTACCATCTCTTAAGGATTTATTGAATAAGATTGTAGGCGGTTTACTGATCAGAGTCTGTTTGATTACTCCTGTAGTGTACATAGCCTTCCTTTGACCTTAAATGCTGCTGCATCAAGATAAGGCTCATTAGAATTAGGTATATAGAGGCAGAAAACAATTCAATTCCCACCGCTCGCTCGGTCATGACCGGCCGATCAAAATCTTCACTACTGACTCTGTCACCGGTGCCAATGGCTATGGAAGTTATTTATTTTCATTCTTAAATGCTGCTGCATCAAGATAAGGCTCACTATAATTAGGTATATAGAGGCAGAAAACAATTCAATTCCCACCGCTCATTCGGACATGACCGGCCGATCAAAATCTTCACTACTGACTCTGTCACCGGTGCCAATGGCTATGGAAGTTATTTATTTTCATTCTTAAATGCTGCTGCATCAAGATAAGGCTCATTAGAATTAGGTATATGGAGGCAGAAAACAATTCAATTCCCACCGCTCGCTCGGTCATGACCGGCCGATCAAAATTTTCACTACTGACTCTGTCACCGGTGCCAATGGCTATGGAAGTTATTTATTTTCATTCTTAAATGCTGTTGCAGCAAGATAAG
Source organism: Metacarcinus magister (assembly GCA_029783475.1). Lineage (NCBI taxonomy): Eukaryota > Metazoa > Arthropoda > Malacostraca > Decapoda > Cancridae > Metacarcinus > Metacarcinus magister. The sequence continues at coordinate 18,263,458 of JAPQNM010000040.1, read as the reverse complement.
ACTCACTAGAATTAGGTATATAGAGGCAGAAAACAATTCAATTCCCACCGCTCGCTCGGTTATGACCGGCCGATCAAAATCTTCACTACTGACTCTGTCACCGGTGCCAATGGCTATGGAAGTTATTTATTTTCATTCTTAAATGCTGCTGCATCAAGATAAGACTCACTAGAATTAGGTATATAGAGGCAGAAAACAATTCAATTCCCACCGCTCGCTCGGTCATGACCGACCGATCAAAATCTTCACTACTGACTCTGTCACCGGTGCCAATGGCTATGGAAGTTATTTATTTTCATTCTTAAATGCTGCTGCATCAAGATAAGGCTCATTAGAATTAGGTATATGGAGGCAGAAAACAGTTCAATTCCCACCGCTCGCTCGGTCATGACCGGCCGATCAAAATCTTCACTACTGACTCTGTCACCGGTGCCAATGGCTATGGAAGTTATTTATTTTCATTCTTAAATGCTGCTGCATCAAGATAAGGCTCATTAGAATTAGGTATATGGAGGCAGAAAACAATTCAATTCCCACCGCTCGCTCGGTTATGACCGGCCGATCAAAATCTTCACTACTGACTCTGTCACCGGTGCCAATGGCTATGGAAGTTATTTATTTTCATTCTTAAATGCTGCTGCATCAAGATAAGACTCACTAGAATTAGGTATATAGAGGCAGAAAACAATTCAATTCCCACCGCTCGCTCGGTCATGACCGACCGATCAAAATCTTCACTACTGACTCTGTCACCGGTGCCAATGGCTATGGAAGTTATTTATTTTCATTCTTAAATGCTGCTGCATCAAGATAAGGCTCATTAGAATTAGGTATATGGAGGCAGAAAACAGTTCAATTCCCACCGCTCGCTCGGTCATGACCGGCCGATCAAAATCTTCACTACTGACTCTGTCACCGGTGCCAATGGCTATAGAAGTTATTTATTTTCATTCTTAAATGCTGCTGCATCAAGATAAGGCTCACTAAAATTAGGTATATAGAGGCAGAAAACAATTCAATTCCCACCGCTCGCTCGGTCATGACCGGGCGATCAAAATTTTCACTACTGACTCTGTCACCGATGCCAATGGCTATGGAAGTTATTTATTTTCATTCTTAAATGCTGCTGCATCAAGATAAGGCTCACTATAATTAGGTATATAGAGGCAGAAAACAATTCAATTCCCACCGCTCATTCGGACATGACCGACCGATCAAAATTTTCACTACTGACTCTGTCACCGGTGCCAATGGCTATGGAAGTTATTTATTTTCATTCTTAAATGCTGTTGCAGCAAGATAAGACTCACTAGAATTAGGTATATAGAGGCAGAAAACAATTCAATTCCCACCGCTCGCTCGGTCATGACCGGACGATCAAAATCTTCACTACTGACTCTGTCACCGGTGCCAATGGCTATGGAAGTTATTTATTTTCATTCTTAAATGCTGCTGCATCAAGATAAGACTCACTAGAATTAGGTATATAGAGGCAGAAAACAATTCAATTCCCACCGCTCGCTCGGTCATGACCGGCCGATCAAAATCTTCACTACTGACTCTGTCACCGGTGCCAATGGCTATGGAAGTTATTTATTTTCATTCTTAAATGCTGCTGCATCAAGATAAGGCTCATTAGAATTAGGTATATAGAGGCAGAAAACAGTTCAATTCCCACCGCTCGCTCGGTCATGACCGGCCGATCAAAATCTTCACTACTGACTCTGTCACCGGTGCCAATGGCTATGGAAGTTATTTATTTTCATTCTTAAATGCTGCTGCATCAAGATAAGGCTCACTAGAATTAGGTATATAGAGGCAGAAAACAATTCAATTCCCACCGCTCATTCGGACATGACCGACCGATCAAAATTTTCACTACTGACTCTGTCACCGATGCCAATGGCTATGGAAGTGATTTATTTTCATTAAAAAATGTAATGCAGTACTTTTATTGCAGTGTCAAGCTCCATCGAGAGGATATGATAGCCATCAGTAACCCGCGTATACTCCTACACACGACACGTTACCCCGTAAGGAACACATATTGTCTTAACGTCCACGAATATTCTTGTAATGACTGTTACAGCTTAAAGCAGTTCATAACTAAGTCTTACGACACGTTTAACCATCTTACAGACCCTCGTGATGTCTAGAATTGACCTCAAACATATGGTGTATTTCTGTCATTTTTTCTACTCCGGGAAATTTTTTGCAAAATTTCCTCTTCGATTTTGTTTTTTTTAAACTATGTTGTACATGGGAATAATGTAAGACTTTCAGCATAGTTTCAGTTAATTTCACCAGAAACTTTTATTGCTATAAATGAATTTATTTGGGTTAAAATAGATGATAAAATCAGTATGGTGGATCTAATACTTTACCAATGTTGATGGAAAAGATATCAGATATTCCTTATGAAATTACCAACTAATAAACAAAGCACTTTGTTCAATTGGTATCTTAGCTTAGAAGCTAATATTGTTTGTTTAATGATATCATTATTTTAGTAGATAACTATTTTTCATGAGATAGATACCGATCAAATATAACAAAGAGTTATATTGTGAAATCATAAATATTTTTCTCCTCTTTTTAAACCCTATCCCATTCCAATCCTGCGTCTAGTTTCTTTTTTCATTATTTATAATCTACATAATTTACGTGAGGACGTAATATATATTTTCTTAATATTGTGTTTATCAGTACTTGTTACATACCATAAGGATCAGAAAAAGGTGCAGATTTTGAAGCATTGCTTGAAAATTCAATACGAGTAAAACGAAAGGAGTTACAACTAGTTTAAGTAGAACATATGATGAAAACAAGTTTTTATACACTATTTCAGGATGGCAGAGTCTGTTTGATTACTCCTGTAGTGTACATAGCCTTTCTTTGACCTTCTTAAATGCTGCTGCATCAAGATAAGGCTCGCTAGAATTAGGTATATAGAGGCAGAAAACAATTCAATTCCCACCGCTCGCTCGGTCATGACCGACCGATCAAAATTTTCACTACTGACTCTGTCACCGGTGCCAATGGCTATGGAAGTGATTTATTTTCATTAAAAAATGTAATGCAGTACTTTTATTGCAGTGTCAAGCTCCATCGAGAGGATATGATAGCCATCAGTAACCCGCGTATACTCCTACACACGACACGTTACCCCGTAAGGAACACATATTGTCTTAACGTCCACGAATATTCTTGTAATGACTGTTACAGCTCAAAGCAGTTCATAACTAAGCCTTACGACACGTTTAACCATCTTACAGACCCTCGTGGATGTCTAGAATTGACTTCAACATATGGTGTATTTCTGTCATTTTTTCTACTCCGGGAAATTTTTTGCAAAATTTCCTCTTCGATTTTGTTTTTTTTAAACTATGTTGTACATGGGAATAATGTAAGACTTTCAGCATAGTTTCAGTTAATTTCACCAGAAACTTTTATTGCTATAAATGAATTTATTTGGGTTAAAATAGATGATAAAATCAGTATGGTAGATCTAATACTTTACCAATGTTGATGGAAAAGATATCAGATATTCCTTATGAAATTACCAACTAATAAACAAAGCACTTTGTTCAATTGGTATCTTAGCTTAGAAGCTAATATTGTTTGTTTAATGATATCATTATTTTAATAGATAACTATTTTTCATGAGATAGATACCGATCAAATATAACAAAGAGTTATATTGTGAAATCATAAATATTTTTCTCCTCTTTTTAAACCCTATCCCATTCCAATCCTGCGTCTAGTTTCTTTTTTCATTTTTTATAATCTACATAATTTACGTGAGGACGTAATATATATTTTCTTAATATTGTGTTTATCAGTACTTGTTACATACCATAAGGATCAGAAAAAGGTGCAGATTTTGAAGCATTGCTTGAAAATTCAATACGAGTAAAACGAAAGGAGTTACAACTAGTTTAAGTAGAACATATGATGAAAACAAGTTTTTATACACTATTTCAGGATGGCAGAGTCTGTTTGATTACTCCTGTAGTGTACATAGCCTTTCTTTGACCTTCTTAAATGCTGCTGCATCAAGATAAGGCTCGCTAGAATTAGGTATATAGAGGCAGAAAACAATTCAATTCCCACCGCTCGCTCGGTCATGACCGACCGATCAAAATTTTCACTACTGACTCTGTCACCGGTGCCAATGGCTATGGAAGTGATTTATTTTCATTAAAAAATGTAATGCAGTACTTTTATTGCAGTGTCAAGCTCCATCGAGAGGATATGATAGCCATCAGTAACCCGCGTATACTCCTACACACGACACGTTACCCCGTAAGGAACACATATTGTCTTAACGTCCACGAATATTCTTGTAATGACTGTTACAGCTCAAAGCAGTTCATAACTAAGCCTTACGACACGTTTAACCATCTTACAGACCCTCGTGGATGTCTAGAATTGACCTCAACATATGGTGTATTTCTGTCATTTTTTCTACTCCGGGAAATTTTTTGCAAAATTTCCTCTTCGATTTTGTTTTTTTTAAACTATGTTGTACATGGGAATAATGTAAGACTTTCAGCATAGTTTCAGTTAATTTCACCAGAAACTTTTATTGCTATAAATGAATTTATTTGGGTTAAAATAGATGATAAAATCAGTATGGTGGATCTAATACTTTACCAATGTTGATGGAAAAGATATCAGATATTCCTTATGAAATTACCAACTAATAAACAAAGCACTTTGTTCAATTGGTATCTTAGCTTAGAAGCTAATATTGTTTGTTTAATGATATCATTATTTTAGTAGATAACTATTTTTCATGAGATAGATACCGATCAAATATAACAAAGAGTTATATTGTGAAATCATAAATATTTTTCTCCTCTTTTTAAACCCTATCCCATTCCAATCCTGCGTCTAGTTTCTTTTTTCATTATTTATAATCTACATAATTTACGTGAGGACGTAATATATATTTTCTTAATATTGTGTTTATCAGTACTTGTTACATACCATAAGGATCAGAAAAAGGTGCAGATTTTGAAGCATTGCTTGAAAATTCAATACGAGTAAAACGAAAGGAGTTACAACTAGTTTAAGTAGAACATATGATGAAAACAAGTTTTTATACACTATTTCAGGATGGCAGAGTCTGTTTGATTACTCCTGTAGTGTACATAGCCTTTCTTTGACCTTCTTAAATGCTGCTGCATCAAGATAAGGCTCGCTAGAATTAGGTATATAGAGGCAGAAAACAATTCAATTCCCACCGCTCGCTCGGTCATGACCGACCGATCAAAATTTTCACTACTGACTCTGTCACCGGTGCCAATGGCTATGGAAGTGATTTATTTTCATTAAAAAATGTAATGCAGTACTTTTATTGCAGTGTCAAGCTCCATCGAGAGGATATGATAGCCATCAGTAACCCGCGTATACTCCTACACACGACACGTTACCCCGTAAGGAACACATATTGTCTTAACGTCCACGAATATTCTTGTAATGACTGTTACAGCTCAAAGCAGTTCATAACTAAGCCTTACGACACGTTTAACCATCTTACAGACCCTCGTGGATGTCTAGAATTGACCTCAACATATGGTGTATTTCTGTCATTTTTTGAGGAGAGGAGGAGGAGGAGGAGACACGCCATATGAGGGAGTGTTAGCACGACATGGAGGGGAGAAGTAAGTGGGGAGTAAAGGGATGACCGGAACCACGTCACTAAGAGGGAAAGGAGAGGTAAGGGATGAAGGGGAGGTGGTAGGGGGTCGGGTACAGCTATGCAAAGA
>JAPQNM010000040.1:18167684-18252684 GCA_029783475.1 Metacarcinus magister | reverse complement strand
TAACTATCTTAACCATTACCTTCCCCGGACACCACCCTGGCCCCGCCCACCTCCCGGAGCTTCTGAGTGATAAATAACAGACAGCTCGACCCCGAAACCTCCTCACCCTCTTTCCCTGTGTTTTGCAGTACTATGTAGGTAGCTGGGAATGAGAGAGAGAGAGAGAGAGAGAGAGAGAGAGAGAGAGAGAGAGAGAGAGAGAGAGAGAGAGAGAGAGAGAGAGAGAGAGAGGGGGGGGGCTGAACCAATCAGTGCCTCGGGTCAGTGTTGGGCTTGAGAGAGATTTAGTAGTAATGGCCCGGAGAGATTTGGGTGTAAGAGAGGATAGTGTGATAAAGCTACAGTGTCGTCGTCTGATCGGTGTTAAGTCTTCTCCGCTAAGTCTTCTTTATTCGTTAACAAAGGTGCGATTTACACTTTACATGTTAAGGCGGCGTTAACCTCACGCCGTTAACTTATTCACTCTGCATCTTTCCCCCTTCGCCGTAAATTAATTAGAGACCACGACGTTTCCTTTTGGTTAGCTCAAGACACTCGTGGTGATGGCGTGATAGCATTGAGCTCCAACGCACCTCCGGCCACACGACACCAACGCGAGGAGGCGCTGCACCTCAACCTCGCTATATTCTGGTGGTGGCAGCGGCACGCACCAAGACCTTATCGTTAAAAGAAGTCGTCACCAAGCTAAGTCGGCTAATGAGACTCGACAGCCGGAATACCTGTAGCAAATGTGATTACTGAGCAAAGACTCGTAAACTGCACGCTAGAGTCGTAAGTGGGCCACACGGGGAGGAGGGGAAGGAGGAGGAGCAGAGGGGTGAGGAAGGCAGGAAGGTCCTCACGGCTCATCGATCTTTCGCTTTTATGAACTGTGATGGGCACCACCTCGCGTTTTATTGTGTAGCTGGTGGGGAGGAAGGAAAGCGGAGGATGACAAGCAGGATTTCCTTGCCCTAGGGAATGAATTTTACCATCCCTACACTGTTCTTAGGCAGACCGCCACCTTACTTTCCTCCCCCTTCCTCCTCCTCCTCCTCCTCCTCCTACGTTCCTGTTCTTCCACGTCCACCTCCACCTGAGAACGCGATTCAAGAGTCCAAGATAGAATAGCACCGTGACACGAGACTCTGGCGGCTTAATGTCCCTGGATACGTTCTTAACTTCAGGGTACGGCCCAGCAGCTCACCAGGAAAAACATGCCTTTTTTCTTAGGATTCACAGTAGTATTAGAGTTGTTATTCTTGCAGCGTGACTCGAAAGCATAGACGAAATAAAGGTGGAGTAGGAAAAATAACACGCACGCACGCATCGATGCACGCACTTTCAAACACACTCTTACACACACACACACACACACACACACACACACACACACACACACACACACACACACACAAACACACACAGACTTGAGTGTTGCAAACTGAAAATCATATTGGCCAAGGGAGTGAACAGGAAAAGAAACACGTAAGGTAGGCGAAAGAGTGATAAGAATTAGAAAGTTTGGATTCAGTCAGCCCATGTAACTCTAGGTTCATTTGGAGGCGAAAGATTTATCATCCTTCAAAAGAGGGGATGAAAGGTGCTGCCGACACACTGTTTGTCAAGCCGCCTCTCTCTAAACCTCCCGCTGGCAGCCTCTTCCGGTCACCTGCCGACAGAGGGTGTCCTGAGGGCCTCGTCTTTGTGTTGTTTTGTGTCATGTTAGTCAGCAGTTAAGTCTGTTTCATATAGACAAAGCTATATTGGTATTTCTTTAACTCTTTCCTTCTCGCTCGTTTGTATTTCACCACTGGCTGCCTTGCTTTATGATTCTTGTATTAGTATTGCTTGTACTTCGTGCATGTTTTTAAAAGCTGAACAAGGAACCAGCCAGCTGTCAAAGTGAAAGATACTGTTTCATTTTCAGGGTAAACCTGCATGAATTCAGTGTATTGTCCTCAAACCTTCACATATCATACATAGTGTGCACGGTAACCTCAACACATCACGCCTAAAACATCCTGACTCCAGCGTCTGCACTTCCTTCTGCACGACGATCCCTCTCATACCTCACAAACCTGGGGCTCAAAGTTTTACCGGAGTATTTTCACTTGTCTGACTGAGCTCCTCCTATCGACCATCTCGAGAGTTGAGAAGTTCTCGTGTTCAGTCCAGCGTGATAAGAACCATCAAGTAGCACTCTTAGGAGCCAGACTGTCCGCTGGGATCAGGTGGCGCGTGGTAACTCACTGTCACACTCAGTTCATATCACAACTCTTAATGGTAATACAATACTTCCAAGGGGGAGAAAAATATAATAATAATAAGGAGTATGAACATTTGATATTTTACTCGAATTTATTTTTGCATGAGTCAAGATATGGAGTATACAGTAATACGACATAATAATGTGATAATGCTGAATAAAAGAGAGGGAAGGAGAGGGTGTCTGAGATCACTCCCCTCCTCGCCTTACCCTTCCTTCCCCTCGACCTTGTGTAAATATAACGCCGATGAAAAATTAATCAGACTTCCCCACAAACCAAAACAGGGAAACACACTTCATTGAATAAATAGTTTCCGGTCTGTCACTATTGGGCACGTTCATTTTATACTTCAAATAATTTTTTTTATCAAATATTAACAGAATCTGCCATTGTAAAAGCCACACCAGAATTTTGTCAGACTTTTACCTCAAACAAGAAGTGGTTTTTGTAATCTCCCATAAATGCAGGTTTATTACGTGTGTTTTACCGCGTGTGTTATGTTTTCCTGTCATTTCCTCATCTATTTCCTCGTCACGTATAAGCGAAGTTTCCTCGAGTCATGGTTCATTATCCTTCTTTAATCCTATGTTATGTATATATTTTTTTTCTTCTCTTTGTACGTGAGTTTTTTTTCTGTCTAGCTGTTTATGTATTGTATGTATGTGTGTGTGTGTGTGTGTGTGTGTGTGTGTGTGTGTGTGTGTGTGTGTGTGAGTGTCTATCCATGTGCCACTCTCCTGTCTCTCTCTCTCTCTCTCTCTCTCTCTCTCTCTCTCTCTCTCTCTCTCTCTCTCTCTCTCTCTCTCTCTCTCTCTCTCTCTCTCTCTCTCTCTCTCTCTCTCTCTCTCTCTCTCTCTCAGACAGACTTTGGGTAAAATATACAATACATTTCATCCACACGTATACAAAACAAAACTTTGAAGCGGCTCTATGATCTCTATTATTTTTTCCTCGATTGCAACTGCCTCTAAATATTCATAGGAATGAGTGAACAAAAAATATTATGAAGTATTAGTTAGACATTACAAGTGTTTCCGTTTTAAAATAAATATACGCAGCCAATTCATGCACGTGCCGATGAGAGAGAGAGAGAGAGAGAGAGAGAGAGAGAGAGAGAGAGAGAGAGAGAGAGAGAGAGAGAGAGAGAGAGAGAATTTCCAAGATACATCATTTATTGTGTGCTCATTGCTAGAAATTTTTACTATGAACTTAAAAATATATGTACTCTCTCTCTCTCTCTCTCTCTCTCTCTCTCTCTCTCTCTCTCTCTCTCTCTCTCTCTCTCTCTCTCTCTCTCTCTCTCTCTCTCTCTCTCCCCGTCCCTCAATAACCACCACGCCCTAATGTAACAAGCAGCAGCAGCCTTTCCACTAAGTTATAAAGTCTGGCTCCTGTAAATTAAACGGACCACCTGTACAGCGCCGGGAAGGTTGGGCAAGCCTCGCCTCGCCTCGCCTCGCCTCGCCTCGTCCCTCCCGCACCCACTGATCCGCAACTGATGGGGGTTAGAATAAAATAGTCTCCCCTTGAAGGCTGCGTCAAGAAGGCCGCCTATGACAGCCTGTCCGCATAAATCGAGGCACAATGGCTATCTTCCCAGCGCAGAGTCCTTAAATATTGAACCCCAAGTAGCGTCTCGAGTTCATAAATAAAGCTCCTGCATCACGCAAAGGAAAACATTTACGCAATCAACTCACACGATTTACTACCCTTTTTGGGGGGAGTTTGGGGGGGGGAGACCCGGTGTTTTCATATGTAAACTTACCTTCTATCGCTGAGGCTGAGAAAGATGGGAGAAAGTGGAGGAGGAGGAGGAGAAAAGATGAGGAAGATGATGATGATAATGATGTTGATGATAATAATGAAAGGAGGGGAAACTTTTAAAAAACTAAAATGAATATATAAAGGGAGAAGAACGAGGATTGGGAGGAGGAGAAAAAGGAGGAGGAGTAGGAAGTGGTGACCAGTGTGTTGACCTCTTCCCTACCTGGCCATCCCTCTTTACATCCACCCTCCACCACCTCCTCTAACTCTGGTGTCCTCTTCCACCACACTCTTTCCTCCCCTCTTCCCTCTCTCGCTTCACTCCTCTGTAGGCTCTCCTTTCACTCCCCTCTAATCCCCTTTCCTTTGGTTCCCTACAGTCCACTCTACAGCTTACAGTCACACATGTTACTCTATATTCTTATCCAGGAAAGTATTCTGTTTGTATTTATATATTATTATCTCCTGTTTTTATATAAATATCATAATTAGCACAACTCATTCAGCGACGCTTTTTCCCGTTTCCTATCCAAATTATAAAACAATTAGTGAACATGAGCCCTCGTACGTGCGCCCGCGCACACACACGCTGAAAACGACAAAAAGCAGTATCAGTAACAATCTAAACACACACATCGCGCTGCCCCGGATGCCATATACAATTTTTTACCCTACTTTTGTATTATTATCCCTTTGGGAGCGTGAAGATCGGGAGGAAGGGAGGGAAGGAGAGAGGGATGGAGGGAAGGAAGAGAGAAAGGGATGGGGGCAAAACACACAAAACGGCTCTACCTGCCCTTAAAACACACACACACACACACACACACACACACACACACACACACACACACACACACACACACACACACACACACACACACACACATCCTGAGATAAATGTCTGTAATCGCACACCAACCCCCTACTTACCTGCTGCGAGTTCAATTACCTGCAGTGTGAGTAGACGCAACCGAAAGAGGAGTAGAAAGAGGAGGAGGAGGAGGAGGAGTATTTCCGACCTCCGTCTTGTCTTGCCATAACTTTCCCTTCTAACTGATAGCACCTCTTGACACAACGCCAGATAAGTCACCCTGAGAATGGCGAGAGATTGTTCAAGTTTCTTTAACACGTGTACAGCATTAAGTGGTAGCAAGTACAAAATGTTTTCTTCGCCGTGTGAGGAACGAGACTCTTCACTTCACAAGACACCCTCATTTCGCCTCTCTTCTCTTCGTCATTAGGTAACGACAACGTCCCCAACAGGCAGCTAGTGGCATCAGGACCCTATTGGCAGTATGAAGACCCAGCAACTTTTACTCCGAGAAAGCTCATTACGACCAATTCCAAGTCGTTTTCCTCAAGGGATCGAGTGACTTGTCGGGAACATGAGCCGCTGTGGGAAGGAAACGAATAGGGAAGATGCCAAGGAAAGGAAAAGTGCAAGGAAGGAAGGAAGGAGAGATGCATGGTAAGGAATGGAAGAAGGAGGGAGGAAGAGTGGTTATCTGAGTGAGTAAGGGGAAAAAAAAGAAAACAGAGAGGGAGAGGTGCACGAGAGGGAGGGGATGAGCGGGAAAGGGAGGCATGGGGGGGGGAGGACAGATGCCAGCCGTCGCTGTCGCCGTCGTCACCATAAGCAACGTGTCCATCGAACCTTCCGTCTCGCGCTGCACTGTTATTTAAAATTTAGTACGGCATCAGGAGTTAATGGTTGCTTAGGGGGAGAAGGAGGGAAGGGAAGGGAAGGGAAGGGAAGGGAAGGGAAGGTGCGGGTGTAGGGAGGGAGGGAGAAATGGAGGGAGTGAAGGAGGGAGGGAGGTAGGACAGGCGACGCAGGCTGCTGACGGTGACTCATGCAGCCAAATTACAGCCTGCGAGTAGCAACAGCACGGCGGATCAGGGGGTCGCCGTGCACCAGGGACTCAGCTACGTACAGCACCCCACTGGAAGGGACGTGGACACCCGCCCTTCTCCTCCTCTAACCCGATCTATTAATTACTCGCCGGCAAGGCTCTGTTCACCCTCCCAGATAACGAGATATTTAACCCCCTGCAAGAAACTCTAAACTTCCTCCACCCAAGTCAAAGGTGTGCAGTGCAGGTGAGGGAGAAAGGTCTGTCTGTCCTTACCACGCTCACCAATCACTGCCAAGCTAATACATCTTTTCGTTCCCCCGCGACGTTACATATTTTCATGATTGCAGTCATTTTTAGCTCCAAGGTGGCTCTACATAAATTAACGTCGGTTATAATCTACAGCACGACAAGACAACACGCCAAATAAAATTAAGGTCAAAAGTCTTATACCTGCAAGTATTCTATGGCAAGTTTCCTGCAGCATACATTCTTTTTCCTATTTAAAGGCATCCAATCTTCCTTTGAGGCAGCGCAATGGACCCGCGTCGCCCAAGGGACCCCATGCCGCTTCTTGGGACGAGCGGCGCTGTGCATGGCCCGGTGAGTCTGTTTCCGTGCGGGAGTTACCTTAGCAACTTGGAGGGGAAGGGAGGGGAGCCAAGCGCCTCCTCCCTTCCCCTCTCCCCCCCACTTGATTATGCCCTTCGCCTTCCTTTCAGTTCCCCTTCTACTCCTCCTGGACAATAGCAGCCCGCCCACCTGCCGTCAGCCCCGCTTTAGTGGGGAAACTTAGAGAATAATGCCGCCCATAGGGGGAGGATGATGAAGGTGATGGTGGTGGTGGTGGTGGTGGTGGTGGTGGTGGTGGTGGTGGTAGCAGTAGTGGTAGTGGTGGTGGTGGTGGTATGGTGGTGGTGGTGATGGCGCTGCTGATAATAATTAAGATAAACAAGATGTGTGTTTATATATTATGCCTTGTTTACATATCAGTGTGCACATCGCAGATAGATAACTGGAGAACAATTCTTCCTGAAAGATCGACAAAACCAGTTACGAAGCAAAACAAGTATAATCTTTTTTTTTTTTTTGCTTTTTGCTTGAGATATTCCCACATAAATAAGAACAACTTTGTGATAAGTAAAAAGATTTATGTCTGTATGAGAAAAAAAATGTGAATACAACAAAGTGTAAACGTAATGTGTGTGGGAAATTATGGATCTTGGCCATTCCCCCCCCCCCTCCTGCTACCCTGCTCCCCCCTCCTGCTACCCTGCTCCTCCCTCCTGCTACGCTGCTCCTCCCTCCTGCTACCCTGCTCCTCCCTCTACCACCCTGCCCCCGTCCCTCCCCTCTGCCGCACTCATGTCCTGCTCACGACTTTTTTTGCCACCGTGAGAATGAACCAACACAATTTGCCTCGTGTCTGGGCAGGGAACACGCCTAAAATACATCACAGAGAGCGGTACCTGCAGAAAAAAAAAGAAAAAAACGAATATGCTAAATGATACAGTTAAGATGAAAATTAATCTAAGAAAAAGGAGAGTATGTCGTGACTCAAGGCCTTCAGGGGAGCCTTGGAGGGCACCCGGTCACCCTACTCCCCCCCCCCACCCCATGCGAGGACCAGAGGCGACCCAAGAGTGTCGTGTCTCAGGTGCGAGAAATGAAAATTAACAGGTGTGGTGACACGTGTGGCTAGAAGAGAGGAGGAGGAGGAGCAGAGAACGTGTGCCCTTCCTAGCGTCGTTCTTATTACCCATTACGTCAGGGGATGAAAGGGGAGAAAGGAGAAGGAAAATACGATGAAAGAAGATAGGGAAGGAAGGGAGGAAAGGAAAATGTGAGAGAAGAAAAATGGGAAGGCAAAAGAGAGGGGAAGGACGAACGTCAACACAAATTTGAAAGATCTTGGTGTGCACGATCGGGAAAATGTCATCAGACGGTATATTATCCTACCTACGAGATTCTTCAGAACTTTTATTGAGCATTAATAATCAACAAGTTCTATATATGATACAATCTAACGAAGAATCAACACGGTAACTAAGCGAAAAAGGCAGGTAATTCATGTTTTTTGAGTGACCGTCGTTTGTAATCCCGTTGGAAAGACAGTAAACAATGGCTGATCGGTGTTTATGTTTTCTAGTCTGTCATAGCTGCTTTATTTACCCTTATCACTTATCAAGCTTGGATATATAAGCTCAAAAGTAAGTTATAACCCCATCAAACAGAAATTTATCAAGGTTTGTACAAGTAAACTCATATGTAGTGAGGAAATTAAACTTAAATATGGCCCCGGGAAGCATTTGAATAAGCTGCCTGCCACGCAATTCTTTTATCCTCTCCTGCTTTTCAACTGTAAATAATAGTTTGACCTTATAGACACCATTTCATTATAACCAAAGAGAAAGAATAACCTACCTAATGTTATTTCAATTAGCTTCTCTACACCACATCCTACTAACCTATAACAAAACACTCAGTATTTTCCTTCTTGGACAAAAAATAATTATACACCAGAGATATCAATACACCAAAGTCACGTGTTTTGTCACCAACTTGTACTTCAACACTATAGTCTAGATTCACCATAAACTGTCCTCCAAACTGTGACTTTCTCAACAGCGTGTATCACTTCCTGAACAGACGCCGCAGACTCACCGTCACATCTTCTCCCTGACACACCATGACCCCAAATGTGTTCAAGAGAAACCAACTCCCGTATAAGAACGAGTTTTATAGCCAATTTAATTTTGTTTGCAGAAGATGTTCCCTTAACCTTCTTGACCTCATGAAGCTTTCTCAAGTCTTCTAATTCAAGTCATTATAAATTAAATCGAGGTGATTAAGGATCATGTCATCTTGCAAGGCACGTGAGAGAGAGAGAGAGAGAGAGAGAGAGAGAGAGAGAGAGAGAGAGAGAGAGAGAGAGAGAGAGCTATCCTGCCCGTGCAACAAGAACTAAGCGTTACTGTATATATAAGGCAGGACGCCATCATTTTCTTATCAGCCTCGACAGTATATAATGCATTTACAAAACAAGAAATGGAAGCGATTAAAAAGTTTTGATATTTTTTTTAAAGAGAACGTCAACTAGAAATCCACATGGACATATATGAACTTGCACAAAAACGCAAAAACATCCAACAATGACGTACAGGTTCATTTTCTTTTTTTAAACACTTTTACACACCCATACACACGTGCTCGATTATCACACACACACACACACACCACACACACACACACACACACACACACACACACACACACACACACACAGCTGCCATTCCACAAACAAATCAAGAGACAGTAACGAGGCAGAGAGAAAGGCCGGATTTGAAAAGCAAACACATCCTATTGCGTCCGGTAATTAAATAAAAAAAAAATCATGTTTTTTACTTTTTTTTTTATTCCCTTCCAAATGGTAAAATCGTCCAGCTTCACGCACACACACGGACGCACACACGTACCAAAACCCCGCTCTGGTATGGAAAGGGGGATAAAGGGAGGGAGGGAGGGAGGGAGGGGGAGGGGGTCAGCGAAGGGGAGTCGGGAACAGAGCCGACAATACATAATTATCCAACGTGTGAGGCTGAGCACCCATGTTTAAAGCCGTGGGTTCCGGGGCTGCAAGGGAGAGGTCGACGGGAGGCAGACAGGGAATGCAGGGAGGAAGGGGAGACGAGGTGCTGTCACGGGGTTAGCGAGAGAGAGAGAGAGAGAGAGAGAGAGAGAGAGAGAGAGAGAGAGAGAGAGAGAGAGAGAGAGAGAGAGAGAGAGAGAGTCGCAGCACAATGACGCTTTGTAGGAGGAAGAAGGAAAAGAAGGAACCAAAATTCACAAAAAATAAACAAAGAACATATGAACTACTTAAGAATAGGAAGGAAAGAGAAGAGAAAAGGAGAGGAAAAAAAAAAAAACTGCTTGAACGGCAGCGGTATACTATGTGAAGGGACGGAGGAAAGAAAGGAAGGGAAAGGGGGAAGGGGAAAGAAGGGAGGGGAAAGGGGGAAGGAGCGAGGGGATTCATCATCATCATTACACATTATAGAGAATCAGGTTTATAGTTAGAAGTGACAGCTTTGCATGACACTGGCAAAACCCACACACAAAAATCGATCGATCATTCACCTTCTCCTCCACCCTTTTCCTTTTCATTTCCCCCCACACCCCCCACCCCCTTCCTTGTCCTCTAACACCCTTCCCCACATTCCTCTCTCCCCTCTCCTACAACTACTACTTTTGTCCCCCAACGCACACACGAACCTGCAACCATGTGGAGGCAGCATGGCTTGGGTGAGGTGAATGCTGTAGTGGAAGAGTGGTAGAAGAGGGTGTGGGAGTGTGGAGAACGAGAAAAGTGTTGTGTGTGGAGGGGGAGGTGGACGGTAATTCAAGTGGTAGTGGAGGAGGGTAGTAGTAGTAGTGGTAGTGGTGGTGGTGGTGGTAGTAGTGGTAGAGAGTGTACTTGTAGCATAGAAGAGACGGTCATTGTAAAGGAAGGCGGTCACAGCTCCCTCGGGCAGCCTCATATCCTCACAAACACGCCCACAAACACCTGCAAACACACACGAGACGGCTGCCTGCTCCCTCTTACACCCCACCCCCCCCCGCCCCCCTCACCCACAAAGGGACGCTGTGACTTGACAACAGTAGGGTAACTAAGTCGTGCCTCGCTAGTGCCAGTGCCAGTCTCCAGTGCCATCGCGTCATTACCGTCAATTCAACGCTCGGCACCACGGCCATCACCATCCCCTTACTGTTTTCAGCCATTTTTCGCCCCATGAATATTTAAGGGATACATTTAAAAATCAATCGCGATAAAAAAAAAAATGCGCAGCGTTCACTGGTGACGGGCGGCGGACTGTTAACCGAACGATAAGAAGTGAATCAAACAGCAATGGTAGATAGCTTAGGAACTAACTATTTTGCATTCACAACAGTTGACGGAGAGAGAGAGAGAGAGAGAGAGAGAGAGAGAGAGAGAGAGAGAGAGAGAGAGAGAGAGAGAGAGAGAGAGAGAGAGAGAGAGAAAGAGAGAGAGAGAAGAAAAAAAAAGAGAATATGATTATAAACAACAAAATAATAAATAACAATAGTCTGGTGTAAATTCTCCCTTTTCTCATGCCGTCAGTGTGATGCTGGAGAGGAAAAAAATGCTTATTATGCTTTCCTCCTCACCTGCCCGCCCCTTTGTAAACCCACCAACCCCGGGGGGCGGGATAATGACGGCCCTCAACCCTACACCCCGGGGAGGGCAGGTAGGCGGGTCCTTCAGGTCTCTCTCTCTCTCTCTCTCTCTCTCTCTCTCTCTCTCTCTCTCTCTCTCTCTCTCTCTCTCTCTCTCTCTCTCTCTCCACAGGGGTATATCATGTATCTATTCCCTCTCTCTTTCTTTGGTGAAGCACAAATTTATTATTTTTTTTTACATTGCTTTTCCTGTCCTCATTTACGAAGTTAAGAGTCAAAGACATTACGCTGGTGCTGCCCGGTGCTCCTTGATACCTTTACTTATACGGCTTCAATAAAATGGAATATCTGTGACTGATCAGAAGCAAATATTTATACCCGTTGAGAAAAAAAATAGGATTTATCTTCACCTCTACGATGTCCTCGACGCTCTCAGTCGTGTCCTTGCAGCGGAAAACAACCTTTAGTAATGTCCCTCTCCTCCTTGGCCTCCCTCCCTCCCTCCCTCGCAAAGACAAGGTACAGATGGTAATTATGGATCAAATATCGCAAACATTATACGCAGATAATCAGCCGGTGAGGCAGTGCGGCAAGGTTTTAGCAACAGCATCGAATTCCGTGGCCACGTAGACGCATCTAAACCTAACACTAACATCACCGCATACACAGGCTTCTCACTGTGCAGAAAAACGATAACATCAAAAAACATGTGACTAACTTAACAAAATTCATCTTATAATAAAAATAATAAAAGTAAGACGTCCTTTGGTAAGCTGGTGTAATCTCCGGACGAGTGTTGAGTCTGGTGGACGAAAAACTTCCTCCAATCCGACGAGAACATGATTCTTGGCTTTTTCCCTCACCGGCTTTAGAGTTTCAAGCCTGCAGGTGACACTCAGACGAGCCTCACACCCCATGGCCAAAGGAAGCACAGGTGGAAGTGTCACTAAGCAGGTAAAGAAAACACTAATACCAGTAAGGGTAAAAACCACCTCGAGTCTGGTCACGAAAACCAACCATAAGAGGGAGTTGTGACCCGTGACAGCACCATTCTGGCCTCACCTCCACACCCACACACCCTTCCTTGCTTTCCCTCTCTTCCACCGCAGTCCCTGTAGCTTATAACACCACTTCTCTCCCCTCTCTTCCTCACATTACCTCTCTCTCTTCCTCCTTTCCCTCACATCACGCTGCCTTGCTTCCTTCCCCCGAACTTCTATCGTCCCTTCCTTCCTACTCTCTCTCTCTCTCTCTCTCTCTCTCTCTCTCTCTCTCTCTCTCTCTCTCTCTCTCTCTCTCTCTGGTCCCTCACACCCGCCTTTCTTCCCTCCCTCACATTACACAGTCGCATTTCCTTCCCTTCCTCCCTCACACCGCCACCACCTCGCTCAGACCTCCTTCAACTCACCCCCGCAAAGAAGGCCGCAAATACAACGTACAGAGGCGGGCAAAAACGCATTGTGGTAAAGAATTGTGTGTCTCTAAAGGCGCAAGGAACTCCGTGCAGGGTGAACAAGAGTGTGCGAGAAGAAGAATGTTTGGCTAGAATTTCTACCTCAGACTGCAATAGAAATTAATTCCAGCAAAGTCCCTCGGAATGTGTATTTCAAAACGCCGAAGTTCTGGCATAAGTTGAAGCCTTTAATTTTTTTTTATATAACCCTTGTGTGTCTGCAGGGAACACTGTGTTAAGTAGTGCCAACTGAATGCACATTTTTTTCACCCACGAACTCGAAACAACAAAAATAAAAAAGAATAAAAAAAAAAACCAGTTATTTCACTATGGGAATGAAAATAAAAATGGAAGTGGTGCGTACATTAAAACATTGCATTAGCTGGAAAACACAACAATTTACATATTTAACAACACAAGCGTGATTCTCTCTCTCTCTCTCTCTCTCTCTCTCTCTCTCTCTCTCTCTCTCTCTCTCTCTCTCTCTCTCTCTCACTTGCTTTGTTTTCACATCCCCTTTAATAAGCTCCATGTGCCGGGAGGGACAAATCTGGTGGACACGCCATGAAAATACTGCCAGAAGTACACGTAATTAAGAAAAGAGGAGGAGGAGGAGGAGGAGGAGCAAGCAGAGAAGAAACTAATAGAAAAGCAGAAGAGAGGAGGAGACGAAGAGAAGATCTGGTATAGCAAACGGAGAAGAAACAGTAAAGGATACACACAAGAGAGGAGGCAGAGAAGGCGAAGGTAGAGAAGACAACAAGGGAAGACAAACTACTATTATAATCACCTGGACAGAATCTTGAATGAACACCAACAAAGTTATAATAGTTCCCTTGAGCCGCGGCATCAGAGTACTTCCCTTCCCCTTTAGCACACTTAAAGGCACCAACCAACCACCGTTCGCTCCGCTGGCCAAGAATATCCTCGGAAACCTGACTGTGTTCTGCTCAAAGGCATCTCCTCCTCTCTCTCTCTCTCCCCCGCCTCCTACCCTCGACTTAGCGGAGAACGAAGGGGGTAGGGAGAGCGGAGGAGGAGGAAGAGGAGGAGAGATGCAGGAGGCCAGGGCGTGAGACATCCTCCGTGTGTGTGTGCGTGTGTGTGTGTGTGTGTGTGTGTGTGTGTGTGTGTGTGTGTATGGAATTCCCGTCACGCCGCGTCCAGGAACCTACCGCTCACGTTCTCTCGTCCCTTCATTATATACTCAAGGCCATGTGTCTCTTATGCCTGATGAACGTACTCTACTTTTCCTCTGATCTAAATTACTTACAACAGTCATCATCGTTTTTTTTTTCTCTCTCTCCCTCTCTCTTCTAGAAAAAAACTCATGAATAACCATAATAAAATAAAAATTGACAATATAATCAGAATACTTATGTGTAAATGCACTTTCTCCTCTCCTCTCTCAATCAAAAGTTAGTTGCAACAAGACTAAACAAAAAAGAAAAGAAAAGAAAGGCGAAAGTTTGTATGCAAGTTACATGTAGCTTTCTTATACTTGATGTTACGTTGTACTTGATTTTAGCTTTGCAAGGCATTTTACATACACAGACAGACACAGACAGACACAGACACACACACACACACACACACACACACACACACACACACACACACATAAGCAGTGCCGTGGTCGCCTCAGGGTGCCTTGCCTTGCCTTGCCTTACCAGACCCAACCAACACTCACTCACTCCTCTTCCTCGTTTGTCTCCCAGTACTGCTGCTGTTTTTCCTCTTCCTTTTCCTTCTCTTCCACACACACACACACATGCAACGCCCATTATTTTCTCTGCAGCTTAGTCTGGTTATTTTTATTATTATTTCTTTTCCTTCACCACTAAAATATATATATAAACTAAAATTAGTATGCGACCTACAAACCCAGCCGGAGACAGACAGACAGACTTACACCTGACGAGTCACTCACAGTTAGTCTCTGAGAACAATCACCACAATCACCACCACCACCACAGCTAACACCAGTCAGCTATGTACCAATTAATCACTCCAGCCACGAGGCCTCATCTCCCTCCTCCTACTCACTCCCTTAACTCCGTACCCAGCACCCATTCGGCCTGATCCTCAACCTAAGCTATCAAAACCCAGTCAACCTAAGCCATCACAACCCAGCAGGTCCTATCAAGGGGAAACTAAGCAAATGATTGATAAGACTTAACCATTACCACCACCACCACCACCACCAACAACAAAGACAACAACTACTACTACTACTACTAATATTATACACTTTATCAAAACATACCCTTGTTCTTTTGTTTGGTATATACTTATGTAATTTTTTGTTTCATTATTTTCTCACAAAGTTCTGACGTGTTGCAATTTTTGATCAAGCAACCGTGAATCTTGCAAAGAAAAATTATTGCAAAATGTTGTTATATTCGAGATGACGCTTCATTTCCCACACACAGGCAGGCGGCTTAAAAACGTGTACGTGTGTGTGTGTGTGTGTGTGTGTGTGTGTGTGTGTGTGTGTGTGTGTGTGTGTGTGTGAAGTCAATTGCAGTATATAAAACTTTGCAACTATAAATCATTTCATACCTGTCACCAAAAAAATTACATACACACACATACACACACACACACACACACACACACACAGAACAGCATAATAAGTGTCCTGTGAACCCTCTATACACACACACACCGAAGATTGATCCCTGCCACTGATAAACCAAATATTGCTTCCTTATCACCGTGAGAATTTAAGGAAAGGCAGACCGGACCAGCTAGCTATCACATCCTCCTCACCTCCCTCCTCTCCCTGACCTTCGCCTCTCACCATCACAGCGTCACAGGTACGAGATGAAATGAGTCTTTTTAGTGACATGCACTCTAGGAAAACAATCAAGAGGAATACTTACATCATGGAGAAAATTGATGCAAACAGCGGGCCCGGCCGATGTAGTCTCTGGTACGTAATCCACGAATGTAAGCTTACTGGCTCTTCCTTCTGAGTAAAATCCAGGAAAGGTGGTTTATGCACGGTAATTAACCTATTGTCACTTCACACACAAGGTGAAATAGAAGCGGGAGAATGTATTTTCAGTGTTTTAATGTTAGACACAATTTTTTTCGCGGACAAAATCTCGGTACACGTGGTTCAAAGCTGGGGGTTCAGAGGGAGCAGGCGGACGGTCGCACTCTTCTCCACAACACAGTCAGATGCACACTGGTGGGCTAGGCTGTGAGAGGTTGTCATACTTGCGCTCCCAGCCAGAGATCGTCCAGTCATTAGATAAATTTTTTTTCTCCCACACTTCTTGCCAGTATCCAATACATTACAACAAGATGATACGTGATGAGGAAGCTTTGAGTATACACGAGGAAAGAGATGCTCGTAAGACCTTAGAGAAAGTAAGCATGAGGCTGTATGTGGGGGAGGATAGGATCGTACGTCTGGCGGCGGGTGGCTCCAGATGTATTCTCCGCCGTTCTCGACCCAAGTCTCGACTCCTGCCTGACCCGATGTTAGTTGAGTCTGGCCAACGCTGGGGTAAGGTACACACAGTCTTCCTCATTGTCACCTTGAGTCGATAGCTCCATAACTTCAGCGCATGAGCATCGACACACGAGTCTGAGTTATGTATTGCAAAATAAAGTGTATTCTGACTAATTTTTTCTATGGATTCATTTTCACGTAACAATCAATCAACTCACTCACTAATTCGACTCATTTTTGTTCTCATTCTTTTTTTTCCCCCCGCTAGTGATGCCTGCCACTGTACTCCTCTTGGCGTCATGATGAAATAGTGATGATGATAATGAATACTAATAAAAAAAAAAGTATATGCACGGTTGAAAATCGATTAGTTACGTGCAGTTATATAAAAAAAAAAAAAATTTTTTTAAATTTTTAAAAATTTTTTTTCTCTCTCTCTCTCTCTCTCTCTCTCTCTCTCTCTCTCTCTCTCTCTCTCTCTCTCTCTCTCTCTCTCTCTCTCTCTCTCTCTCGTCTATAGATAATGAACACGAGCTCCACTTTTGCACATTCATTCATTCTTCATTTGTTTAACTTTCCCTCATTCATCACGTCACCCTCCCTTTCCTTCTATACATTTTTCGTCCTAAGATTCATGTTGTTGGTCCGGGCTGTTACACCTTTCATATTTCTTGATTCTTCTTCTTCTTCTTCAACCAGTCATCGATTTTTGCCCGGCTCCTCTCTTTTTACTTCTGCCTCCCCTTGCTATGTGTGTGCGTTCGTTTTCTGCTCGTCACATAATTATTAAAGTTAAGTTGATTCTATCTATATATATTCCAAAGCTTTATGATTATGTTAAATGTAGTTTTATCAAATATTTCGTTTCTCCTGTCACCTAACCGTCTCTATGTATTTTCATTTATTCAATAAGACGCGTCCATCATCATTTTTCATTTGCATTATCTATTGCAGCAAGTTTTATACCCTTCATTTCACTGTCTTTAATCTCTCTCTCTCTCTCTCTCTCTCTCTCTCTCTCTCTCTCTCTCTCTCTCTCTCTCTCTCTCTCTCTCTCTCTCTCTCTCTCTCTCTCTCTCTCTCTCTCTCTCTGCTTGCTAACCTTACCATAAATTCTATGGCTTATTTCGTACACCAGTAATATAAACAATCATTATTATCATTACGTCTCCCTAAAGTTGAATGACACTCTCGATAAGCAGGGTTTCGTTTGTCTCCTATTAATTCATGGCACAAATACCCACTTGGTAAAACTGAGGCGAAGAGGGAGAGCCTGGCGAGAGGCGATAACAGAAGAGGGACAGTGAAGTAGAGGATGACTGAGAGGAAGAGAAGAGAACACCAACAGCAACGACACAGGTGATGCTAGAGATGAATGGAAGGAAGGGGAAGGATCAGGAACAAAACACAAGAGACAACACAGACTATACTAGGAAGATGAAAGGGACACACACACACACACACACACACACACACACACACACACACACACACACACACACACACACACACACACACACACACATACCTGCAATCTAAAACATAAATATTAACATGATTATGATTAATTTACATTGTTATTATCATTGTTGTTCCCAGTAGGATAAGAGAGGATTGAACGTGACTCATTCATCACGTAAATGAACTAGAAACTAAATGATCGTAATGATTAATCTGTTTCGTATGCTAGACAATCCTTTTTTTCAGTGTTGCTTACAGGTTTATATATCAATGGACGTGTTTTCCAAAGTGTTAATATCGTAATGGTGGCCGGGAGTCTTCTGATGTCATTTGAGTCATCGAAAAAAACATTGTAAAGTGAGAGTGAGAGAAAGAAAAATATATATAATCTCCTACAGTCAATATAATAGAAAGTTGATATAATTGTCTTGTTACTTGCCTTCCATTCTCTATACACCGGCCATGTGTACTTATATTTGGAGGCAAGATGAAGATACAGAAAGGCAACATCGATCACATAAATAAAATGTATAACACTTCCGAATATATCAATAACTATTCTATTATAATGGTCGTTACTATCCTAAGAATTAAAGATTTCAAAACTCCTCCTCCCACCTTATCCTCCTCCTTTTCCTCTGCTACTTGCCTCTCCTTCAACATCCCTCCAGCTCCTACCCTTATCTCCTCCTCCTCCTCCTCTTCTTCCTCCTCCTTCATCATCTTGACCTAATGACTTCTCTCCAGGGATAAAGCTGGAGGAGGGACGAGGAGAGGGGGGGTTAGGGATTATGGACAGAGGAAAGGGAAGGGTTACGGAAAAGAGGAAGGTAGGGAGGGAAGGGAGAACGGATAATAGAGGGAGGAGAGTAGGCAGAAGGAAGGGTAATAATCTCCATGTTAAGAGGTGAGTCAACAGATTACTTGCTGCTTAGGTTGGGAAGTGGTCCTCATTCTCCCTCATCCACGGTTGCCTCATCCTCTCCCCTCATCCTCTTCCCCTCATCTTTTCCTCGAATCCTCGCTCTCCGCAATTTTTTTTCTTCCTTTCTATTCCTAATGAACTTTCTCCTTTACACTTGATAATTTTCTAAATAGTTTGTATATATTTTCTGCTCTCTCCCTTTATCCCTTATCTCCCGCTACACTTTGTTCCTATAACCAAGAATTTTACTATTTTTTTCTTCTAATTCATGTTTCTTTTCCTCTCCTATAATTTTTTTTTCTATTCGTTTAGATACAACTTGACCAAACATTTAAGAAGAAGGAATAACTTTAATACCACTCGGTAGGGAATGGAGGAGGAAGGAACATTTTTGATACAACATCTCCTCACCGTGTACGTAGTAACCATTCAGCTTTATTACTTTTCCCCCGAACCAAGTAATAACAACAGCATAAGGACGTCCATACCTACAACTTGGCTAACCAAAGATGGGGTGAGGGGAGGCACTGCAGTGAGCCGAGCTAAAATGACTTATGAATGTTTAGTCAATCCTGTTCTTTACGTGTGTAGGGACGGCCTAGGACCCTCTAGCCTTCATTCCGTATTTATTGCACCAACATGCGGCGAAAAACACTCTTGGTCTCTTTCTTCAGCCGCTCCGAGCCTTAAGGGAAGCTTGTCTGGAAGTGGTAGGTGGTAGGACGGTGGTGTGGTGGTGGTGGAGGCTGGTTCATCGCACAGAACTAACAAAATGCCGATGGGAAGGGGTCGAGATAGGAAAAAAAATCGCTGCTGCTTCTGTGGGGAGGAGGAGGAGGAGGAGGAGGAGTAAGAGGAGTTCAGGAGTTTTGAAAGAGGGAAGAGGGCGGTTCAAGAGCTTGCAAAATGGAAAGAAGTCACAGATTGAGAGATACAGAAAGAGAGTCAGAAGATTGCAAAGAGGTTATGGGTGGAGGATCCTTCGCCTCGTGCATCTAGAAGGTCGTGAGCGAGGTACAGCAGAGAGTCACGAGCAGAAAGGAGAAAGGAATACTCCATATCAAGCTGAGATGAAAATTGAATATATATCCTTTATTTCACTTACTTTTCCCCACTACAATGCCTTAAGTGTTTCATCTTCCACGTTAGTTCCCTGCAGACATCCTCGCTGAGAGTTATAACGCACAGAGTACACACAAAGGACGTTACAGGATATCGTGTTGGGTTTCCTGAAGGACCACACACTATGAAGATGGACGTAGAGCGAACAGGATGCCAGCAGCCGACAGCAGGGAGGGAGAGACGGGACGCAGAGAAGGAAAAGAAAGTGAAGGATGAGGGAAGGAGGATGAGGAAGGGAAGCCTTAACCTCATCCTGGGAGGCCGGAAAGGTAAACTGATGCCCTCCATCTCACTAATAACACAAATTATCGCCATCACTCACGCGCCGCTACGGAATCGTCGACGAAACCGACACAACCCCACCGGCAATCACCTTTTGTTTTTTCTTGCACTGAAATGAGTGTTGGGTGATGTGTTCATTGTGGTGGTGAGCGTGTGGCCGGCCGCGTGGCGCCTCACTCCTGTAGCTGAGTTAGCAAGCGTGTCTGTAAATCCTTAAACAAAAATCATTGTAACAAAACCTACATCTGTCTTTGCAAGCACGTCGCATGGCAGGCTGTGACGCCTTGGCTGCTGCAACATTACAATATTACAATACAGCAAGATATATAATTATACATGTAACAACACAACACCAATAATTCCTTTCTTAATTCTGTAGGATAGACAGAGTCAACTTTAATCGATAAGTATCAGTTGTGTTCCATTCTGCAACATTATCTTATAAGCCACCATGAAAGCGACTGCAAAATAATTCACTAACCTGTCCGCTTACGTGTGCATTTGTTACTCGTCGATAATCTAATTATCCTCTTCCTCCAAAGTTGTCGATGCCCGACACATCATCTCATTAAGTCAATGGCAGCAAAACAGAATATGCTCAAGTAGGTATCTGATGTGAGAACCTGTACTTGTTCTTACCTTGTCTCTGGAAACCCGGTCAGGCCAGCCTTTGCACACTCGGCTCAGGAACACCGAGAACTTGGTTAAAGTATAGGATTTCCGATAAAAGCTGCTGCAAAATGTTATACTGTTACAGAAATGTGTCTGAATTTTGTAATGTACATATCTGTGTTAGCGGTGGAAGGGAAAACTATCCAAGGCTGCCCTTGCAACAAAGAAAACAAGCAGCATTACTTTCATATTAAGCTACTTATCGGTCATGTATACTCTTACGGGGAATACAATTGATCACACTTACTTGTACCAACATAACAGACATATAACCACGTGTGTCTCTCCTGCAAGCAAAGAATCATTGTTTGCATCAGGCATGTGGAAGCCCCTCATAGAAGGCAGCTGAATGTATTCTTATACATCTGGCTTTCCTTCACTTCCTGTGTGGTGTGTAGGCGGTGGCAGGGACGGGTGAGAGGCAGAGCAGTGTCCTTCAGGGTGGAGTCCTTCATACGTGGGAAGGCACGTTCTTGTCTCGCCGCGGAATAATGCTGTGTCTGTTGGGCGTCTAATGAGGACAGAACACGAGACGACTAAGCCATCGCTGTCTGATGCTATTATCGTCACGATGGTTTGCGAGCATGACAGGAAGGCAGAGGACGAGAGGTTCAAGCAGGGGTTCAAGCAGAGGTTCAAGCAGGGGTTCAGGCAGAGGTTCAAGCAGGGGTTCAGGCAGAGGTTCAAGCAGGGGTTCAGGCAGAGGTTCAAGCAGGGGTTCAGGCAGAGGTTCAAGCAGGGGTTCAGGCAGAGATTCAAGCAGGGGTTCAGGCAGAGGTTCAAGCAGGGGTTCAGAAAGAGGTTCAAGCAGGGTTTCAGGCAGAGGTTGAGGCAGCCTCAGTGATCCGCCAGAATGTAATTTTTCTTTAAGTTAACAAAATGCGTTGTTATGCAGAACTTAAAACATTACTGCCATCCTCATTATCTAGGATTCCAGTAATTTCACTTAGGTAAATTTACATCAGAAACATATTTGTATTACAATAAATTATTTCATATAATGAAATTATTTCAGCTCAACATTTTCATTTAGAAAAAAAATTACTCATGTTTATGTTTTATTTATTATTTCAAGTATGTTTTTTGCTTAGTGGGGAATAGTTGTCCAAATGTAATGTGTTAATTATATATCACAAATATTCTAGAAATTATCTTAGCTGATAATTAGGTCAGGTAACAGTATGCACTTAAATTTTTGTTCTGATTAATTTTTACACCAACGAGTCACATTTAAGCAGCGTAAAATTTACCTCTTGGCTCGAGGGGTTACTGAGGCAGAAACAAGAGTGGTGGGAGGGAGGAGGGAGGGGAGGGAAGGAGGAAAGAAGAGGGGGAGAGTTGGTGAGGGGATAGAAATAAAGAAAAGGAAGGAATAATAATGAGAGAGGGAAAGAAAGAGAGAGAGAGAGAGAGATAGAGAGAGGAGAGGGGGGACACTCATCTTTGGTGGAGGAACTCAACCTGTCTATCACCGAGTCATCTTCTCACACTCTTCTCATACTCGTACAATAAAACGAGACAGACTCAACTATTACTGAACTCTTGATGCTTGACTCAACACAAGTGGTTTTAGTTGAGGATTGTCTGGGTCTCGTGGGACGTATTATAAGCTTTCATTAACTTAACTTCATGACCTGCGGGGAATAATGAGATGAAGGGATCAAGAAAATAAACTGAGGTTGTGACGGCAGCATTAAGGAAAGTCTTGCTTGCTGTGTTCATAAATAAGGATGAAAATAATGGGGATTTGCATGGATGAGTGTAATTTTGTATTCGCTCTGAGGTTAGAAATTTGCTCACAGACACGACCGCTTTTTAGCTTTGATAGCTGGCCAAACACCTGTCCGTGGCTCCCCAGCCCTCCTGCATATCACAACCACATTATCAATAGCTTAATGAACGTATATAAACAACTATTTTCATCGCGTGTTTAAGTCAAATCTGATTACTTTTTTTTTACAGAGTTCATGTATTACAGTATGGTATGAATTCCTGAAGATAAGCTTATTAATGTATCAGTATCATGACATCACTCATAATCGTGGAATACTGATAAGCTTCTGTATGCAAATAAAGGAGGAAAAAACTGGTATTTACAAGGCGTTTCCCCAAAGTTGCCGCGGTTATCTTGCACATTTGTAGACTCTCAGGGTGATGAGTCGCGGCAACTTATACTTTTTTTGCCCATTAGATAAACCGCTTCTGGTTAAGTTAAGCCTTCCAGTCCTAAGACAAGTTAACTTTCTGTATGCCACACACGCACACACACACACACACACACACACACACACACACACACACACACACACACACACACACACACACACACACACACACACACACACACACACACACACACATTGCTGCCTCTGTGTATGGACAGTGGTTCAAGTGTGCGTATTGTTCAGCTTTCTTTACAACTCTGTGTTTAAGAAAAGTGGATTAGAAAACGCAGACAAAAACATGCTCTCTGTAATCACCATATAATAGACTCAAGTGGTGGCGTTAGTTTCAAGTCCAAGATAACGTATGACACATCCACAGCCAGACAGAGTATCATGGCAAAATATTAAAGACAAACGTAAGCTGCACCAGAACAGGAAGCACCATTTCTTCTGGTGATTGCCGTAGTATTTTTGAAGTATGATCGATGAACCGACGCCAAACACTCAGAACATTAAGCAAAATCGACGTGCAAATCAGTTTTATAGACTCCTAAATCGAATCATTAAAGAGGAATAAACCGTACGAATAAATAAGCTTCATCACACTAAAGCCAAGAGTCACCTGCTATAAATAAAGACATATCACTAAAGGGAAACTTACCAGATAAACCATTAAAGCTAAAATCCTCCCATAAATATAGCTCAGACGACCTACAAATAAAGGCGATGCATCATATTGACGCAACATTTATTTTCGCTGCAAAGTTACTCTCGCTTGGCCAGGACACGTGAGGTCAGTGCTGTATATATTCGCCTAGGGCTCCTGTCACCTCCTTCGTTTCAACTCCGAAAAGTAAATGGCCTGTACTTCCTCTTTCAAGTTGTCGTCCTCGTGAGTTCGTCCCCGGACCAGCCAGCGCCAGCCTGGAACTCGCGCCCTAAAAACCCACCTGTACCCACCAAATATCCTATGAATGAATTAGAATATTCAGCTAAAAGCAGTCAGCGTTAAGCTCTGTAATCCGAGAACTTTGAGATTAAAAAGGTTCACCAACGCTTGGAGGGACGAGGGAGAGGTTATAGCAGTGCGCCTCGCCTGCAGCACATAAATACTCCTCCGAGGACGGGCGCCGGCCTCTCTGGACTCATTTGGAAAGTGCTCTTGCATCCTATTTCCTGCACACAGCTGCACCAGTCCCCCATGGTCACGCGGCGCCCATTACTCGAAGACGAAGGGGAGTTGTAGGGGCGGCAAGCCTGGTGCAGAGTTAATAGAGAATTGAATAAACGGAAAGACTTCGTCGCTTAGGGACTGAGGGCGAACTGTTGCTGGCAAGATGGTAAAGGGGCAGTGTGTAATGTAGTGGTGGTGGTGATGGCAAGGGTAGAGGGGAATGCGGTAGTGGAGGTGGTGAGTAGGTTGTAGGGGAGGGCGAGGATGAAGGCGGTGGGCGGTTGGCGGTGACGGTAGAGGCAAGCATTGGAAGTGGAGCGTTGGGCGAGGTGTGTCGCTGACGAGCTGATAACTGCTACCTAAGAGGGAAGCGTGAGCGTCAATATGAGTGTGATTGTGGCCGAGAGAAACCTTAAGGGAGATTTGCCTTTGGCGGAGTGACAGGGTGAATGAGTAAGTGAATGAGTGAGTGAGTGAGTGAATGTTTGGACGGAGAGAAACATCACAGGTTTGGTAAGCTTGTGTTTATGTTATTGAAACGCTACGTGGATGCTGTTATGACCGCGGGATTGAGAGATACGCTATCCTGGGACGTTGCAGAGAGACGCATAGACATACCAGAGTCGTATACTATTGTAGAGAGTGATGGCAGGGCGGCCAGATGAACACTGCAAAGCCTCCTTTGATGACCCAACTCGAGTCCTGAAGGGAAACTGTTTGAAAAGTGGCTGTGGTTAAGCATCTGAAGGTCATGTAGATGTGGCACAAGGGGAAAGAGAGAAGTGGGGGAGAAGGAAGAAGAGTAGGAGAGGAGAAGATAAGAGAGGAAAGAAGAGGAAATGAAAGGAAAGGCATGGAAAAGAATGAAGCAGGGAGAAAAAGAGAAGAATAGGGAAAAGAAGAGGAGGGAGAAAGGTAAGAAGAAGCGAGAAAGTTATATGAAAGGAAAGAAAGACAAAGGAGAGGAAAGGAAATGAAAGCAGGGGGGAAGAGAGGAAATAAGAACAGAAAATAGAAGGCAAAATAAGAGGAGACGAATGAGGAGGAGAAGAGAGGGAGAGTAGAAAGAGAAATAAAGCAGGGTTGAGTGGGGTCCCCTAAAACAGCCCCTTGGCAACTATATAACAAAAAACAGTGTAGGGGACGGGACGTGAGGGTGGGTGTCGAGGGGAGATGCCGGTAGTCTCACCCTCGGCGATAATTTCAACGCACCGGACGTGGCTTTTAAGATTACTCCACCCGACACTCGAGGCTGAAGGACAGACGGCCACCGAAATACCGCCTCAAGTGCCGATGTCTTACTATACTGAGGACCGTTCAAGGACACGCCCATAATTTCACCGCTGAATTTGGACCCTCAAACTACTCCCGCTGGTACACACGCCCGTAAGATGTACTTTATGGCATAAACTCATTCCTTTCTACTGGTTTGAGCTTCTAGTTGAGATTGTACAGTCTTTTTTTGCAGTCATCTTTCTCTTCTTTAGGTATGAGTTGTTTTGGCATCGTGTTTCTCGGCTTCTGTTCGCTCCTTGGTTGGTGAATCCCTCCCAGCGGCTCCTCTGTGACCTCCAGTTTCCTCGCCTCCGCAGTGCACAGTGAGTCCCTCCCAAAGGTCGTCAGAGGAAGACAATAGTCCCCGTCGTGTCTTGTTAGCGTTGTTCCCTCCCTGATGGCGCGACGCTGTGGTATTGTCACAACTTTTAATTGACCAAAACTCAACTTTTTCGCTTCTGCTTTGTCGTGTGTATACTAGTTCTTCTTCTTCCTTCTTCTTCCCCTCCTGTATTTTTTTTTCTTTTCTTCATTTTTTGTTCTCCTGTTTATGTTTTCGAATCGATTTCCGTCTCTCTTGTTGTATTTTTCGTATATCTTTTCCTGTTTTTGTATCGGAGGACACGTTTTTTTTTCATTGTTTTCCATTTTACTTTCTTTATCTCTTCCGTCTTTATTTATGTATGTATGTTAATTTACCATACTTATCTCTCCCCATATGAACACTGCACGGAAAGAGAAAGAGATTGATAGATAATTGAGAGAGAGATAGAGATAGAGAGATTGAAATATACATATGTATGAATAATTAATGGATTGCTAAACAAGGGCTAATGCAGTATAAACACATGGAAATTAAAATGCATTGTAAATTATCATCTTTCCTATTTTCATTATTGAACTACTGGAGAGAATTTTATTTAGCTGTATTTTCAGAGCCAAAATTTATGCCCCGTATTTACGATAATGGCAACGATAGCAATAATGGACGAATAAACATTGTTGATTTAAAGAAGATAACGCCATAAATGAACGGAATAAACAAAGATAATCGCGCCATCTGCCGGGATATTATTAGGTGAACGAAACAACTCTATACGAAGAAGACATAACCTTATAGGAAAAGAAAAAGAGCAACGTATAGAGATATTGAAAAATTACAGTAAGGAGCACAAGGGTAAAAAACTAGAAAAATAGATAAATAGATAAATAAATAAACAACTACACAGTAAAAACAGAAAAATATACATCAAAAATAAAATAGTTAAAAAAAGAAGAGAAGCTGAGAGAGAGAGAGAGAGAGGGAAGGAGGGAGGGAGAGAAGGATTTACATATATGGCTCAGATGTTTGGAGTGCCGGTGAAGGTATGGGAGGGAGGCTTGCTGAGTGGCTGGATATGAATGTGTGTAGGGCTGTGGCTGTGGGTGTGGGTTTGGATGTGTAGAGTGAGTGTGAGCATCTGTGAGTGTCAAGTGTAGAGTGGGTGTGCGTTATTGATGAGTATGTTTACCGCAGGACGTGGAGTGTATTAGGTGGTGGCAGGGTTGGTGTGCATTATTGATTGCTCACCAAACACACGCTGGGATACGTCTCCTCCGCGGCCAAGGGGACTAGAGTGCACTGATCACTTATTATTCAAGGCAGCTAAGGTCAAACTCATCTCGCTCTGTGTACCAACCCAAACCAACTATTGATTATCTATTTGCCTTGCAGTAATTTCCAGTAGCATTGCCCTGACAGGTAGTATGGACACCTGTCACCTCACTGGCAAACAAGAGGGACAGGAGCAGGGAAGGGGGATAGGAAGGATAGGAAGAG
Source organism: Metacarcinus magister (assembly GCA_029783475.1). Lineage (NCBI taxonomy): Eukaryota > Metazoa > Arthropoda > Malacostraca > Decapoda > Cancridae > Metacarcinus > Metacarcinus magister. The sequence goes on along the minus strand of JAPQNM010000040.1, from coordinate 18,225,811 downwards.
ATGGGAGCATTAAAGAAAGGGAAGCAAGGAGGAAGGAAAGGAAAGGAAGGGAATGAGGAAGAGTGTGAAGGGAGAAGAGTGCAAGGAGGTAACCACATCCTTGAAAACAAACACGTTGGAAGTATCGGAAATGCAATATAATTCTCTTAAGCTCCCATGAAGCAGCCAACACATTATAGTGATGAAACGTGCTGACAGAAAGACGGACAGACAAACAGACAAGCCCGGCATAAAAACAGACAGACGAAGAGACGATCAAACACACACACACACACACACACACACACACACACACACACACACACACACACACACACACACAGTATCATCATCCTACCAATCATTGAGACGCGATTCCTCACACACGCAATGACGGACAAAAAGAGAACTTCATCAAAAACCTAATTAGAATAAGAAAGCCTCGTAATCACCTGGGGTCGACGCAGGTGGGCGGCGGCTGATGAGGGCGTGGGTTGGGTGGGCGTCAGGTGTGGGTGCCCCTGATGGATTAGCATGTGAATTGGACAAGACACGTGGGCATGGAAGGGTAAGCCGCCATAGTATTAAGAGAATGAGCTGAAGGTGGTGGTGGTGGTGGTGGTGGTGGTGGTGGTGGTGGTGGTGGTGGATATAGTAACTGTATATATGCCCTTTCGTGTTATCAAAAAGAAAAAAAAGGGAAGAAATTAAATGAACACGATACAGAAAGAAAGAAAAAAATGTAAGGAATTTATAGTAGCAAATAAAAAACCGGAAAGTGAAAACCCAGACATGAGAGGCACAACAAAAATAAAACTGACATTCACAAGCATGAAATAATTGCATTCCTCTTACACGGCATAATCCTCCTCCTCACCAAGGCTTTTATCCTCACTCTCTTAATTATCCCTCCTTTTCCTCTCCCTCCTATTCCTTTACCTGCACGAGTCTCTCCCTATCTCCTCTGCCCACCCCACCCACCTCACCTCCCTTCCTACCCTCCCTCCCTCTCTAACACCTGGACACTAATACCATCGCGGGGGGGGGGAGGGGGGATTGCCTTTCCGTGAGTGGTAACCCGATTTTCGTCATTAGCGTCATAACCCAGCCCGGCACGGAATGGGAGCCGCCGCTACTCGGAGGCACCAACAACATTTTCCTGCGGTGAAGAAAAGAACGTGTATCCAGTGTAGAAAGAAAGTAGGAAGTCCACCACGCGGCTTCCTAGCAACTCTATTTTGTGTGGAAGAGAGGAGAGAGAGAGAGAGAGAGAGAGAGGGGGGGGGGGGATAGTGTGAGGGACAGGAAGATGGACAGCTAGATAAACAAACCGACGGATGGACAGTCTAGCACGTTGCCCTTATAGAATATACGTAAATACTGTGATTGGTGAATTGAAGGAAGAAAAATAGTAGGAGTTGTAGTAGTTGTTGTAGTAGTAGTAGTAAGTAGTAGTAGTAGTAGTAGTAGTAGTAGTAGTCGCCATAACAATAGAGCGCCATCATGATTATTAGAAAACTATAAAACTCAATGTAGAGAGACGAAAAGAAAAAAAAAGAGAAAAAGCGAATAACAAGAAATAACAAAACACAAGAGAATGAAAGACATAAAGAAAGAAAGAAAGAAAGGGAAACTTGGAGCACGAGAGGGGTAAAAGTGAGGGTGTTTGGGGAAGGGGCGATAAGTGTATAGGGATAGGGAAGGGGCGTATGGAAGGACGATGTAAGGGCATGGAAGGAAGGGGAGAACGGGACCAGCCTGGCGATAAATTCAATAAACAGTGGGTGTTGACGGGCCTGCGGGCACCTCCACGGCTCGGACCCAAACAGGGCAGCAGCGGGCGGCGGGCGGCGGGCGGTGGGCGAATAAGGGTGGTGGGCGTGGCGAAAGAGAGAGAGAGAGAGAGAGAGAGAGAGAGAGAGAGAGAGAGAGAGAGAGAGAGAGAGAGAGAGAGAGAGAGAGAGAGAGAAAGATTTATGTAAAGTAAATAGAAATGAAAAGTTTGAGGAACCTTTCAGTTTACACTTTAATTTCATTCGACATGCGTCTCTCTCTCTCTCTCTCTCTCTCTCTCTCTCTCTCTCTCTCTCTCTCTCTCTCTCTCTCTCTCTCTCTCTCTCTCTCTCTCTCTCTCTCTCTCACCACCCTACCCCCCTTTACCTGTTGCTTTTACAACACACCCACGCCTCTAACACTCTACACCCAACACAAAGGATAAGCGCCTTGTGTAGCAAACCCTTGCGTCCCCCGTATGGTAATAATGAAGGGGATGGCAGGGGAGGCGCGGGGCAGGGGAGAGAGAGAGGAGAGAGGGAGAGAGAAAGGTTTATAGGGTGTGGGGGCGTTGTAATGATCCTGGGAGCATGTACAACGAAGGGGGGGGGGAGGAGGGGTTAGTTTTGTGTGTGGCGGAGAGGAAGGACTGTGCTGTAGGGCATTGGGAGGCTGAAATGTTGGGTGTGAGAGCCCTGGGTGGTAGGAAGGGAGCGTGGAAGTCCTATTGGAAAGAACGTAATGACCAGGAAGGGGAAGCAGTGAAGGGCAGGGCGACTGGAAGGGATGGCGTGGAGGGGGAAGGGGCACAGGAAAGGGGCAAAGGGAAGGGTGAGGGAAGGGTGAGGTAAGGGTGGGTGGGTCCTCGTGTTTGCTGAGTCCTCCAGGAGACGGGAGTCCTAACCTAAAGTCCTTTGTTATTGACTCAACCACAGACGGATTCAGGGAAGATGTGGTGAGGGTGTGGTTGAGGGGGGTTGGTGATGTTTAATGAGAGGGTGTAGAGTGAGGTGGTGGTGGTGGTGGTGGAGGTGGTGGTGGTGGTGTGTGACTGTGTGTGTGAGTGTGTGTGTGTGGTAGTTAGGGTGACATAAGTGTGAGGGTGGTGATGATGATGTGCTCAGGGTGTGGTGAGGATGTGTCTGGCGTGTGGTGAGGAACTGAAAGTGGTGAGGATGTGATGCGAGCCAAGTTAAGGGTGTGATGTGTGGTGTTGTATCATTGAGGGAGAACTATTACTTAATCACACACTTAAAACAGAATAGTAGTGATGCAATACAGCTTTGAAGGCGATAAAATATACGAATAGTAAGTATACATTCGTTCCTCACGGGCGAAGATATGATGTGGTTTTTCCTGTTTCCTGTGATGCAAGTCAGTCGCTTTCCACGGCCGCCACAGTTGTGTAATGGATGATGTGTGTAATAAAATAAATCACACTGACAATCAAGTAAAACGAGGACGACGTGTTTATCAGCCTCACTTTGTTTGTTTCTTCCTGGCGGTGGTTTTGTCTCTGTCGTGAAATCCTTTGTGGCATGAAGCGTGAAAAGCGACATCCATCCATCCACTAGCGTCGCTCTGTCGTTCTTGATGCCATTCTTCCATTTTACGTGTCGCCCCAAGCCTCGCATTTACAACTTTACCAGGCGGGAAGGCACCTGGGAACCCTTACCTCTAAAGAAGGAATGTGTCAAACTATGCATGGCGGGGAAACAGACGACGCCAGAGAGGGGGCGGAAGGGTTGTCGAGGAACCCTGTAAAGGACAAGAAAAAAATGTTATGTATGCATGAGACTCGCCAAGGAAAAGCGTGAGTGAACATTGTGTGAATCGAACCAAATTTCTTCTAAGATATTCCCGTGACTGTGTTAGGCACCGACGCGTATACAAGTACTTACACTAATCAAAGGTTTTAAAGTGTTTTATCTCTTTTATGGAAGCAACATGACTCTACGGGCGGTGTGTGGTGTGGTGGGTGAAGGGGTGGAGGTGGTGGGTAGAGAAGGTGCGTGTTACGAGGCAAATGAGGGAGTGGGGTGGCGGGTGGATGGGTTAAGGGCTAGGCGTGAGAGGCGACAGCGATCGATGAGTGATGGTTGGCGGGCTAACTCGGGTGGGAAGCTTAGATTAGACCAGTTGACGAGAATTTATGTTTAAGGGAAGGCGAGAAGAAGGCGGGGGAGAAGACGGGGAGGCAAAGGGTCACCGCCGTTGTGTATATATATGGACAAAAGAGGCGAGTTCGTACTAAATGGTGAAAAACAAAAGGCCTAAGGGAGGTGAGGTGGGGAGCAGGTAGAGAGGCAGTCAGGGAGAGAGTGAAAGGGATCTGATAAGTGTACGTAGGATGAGAGGTTTATGGAATACCTACAAAACATCATATAAATAATACACTTTAGAAGGTTTGAGAACACTTACAGCACCTCACAGAACCACACACAAAAACAAACATAACTATATCAATAAACACATCACTATATATATACAAACTTCACCTCATATCCTTATTATTAACGATTCATAACACGCAATGGTAAAAAAAACTAAAAAATCTTGCGAGTATAATAATCAATATATTCTCATTTAGATTACGGTAATTCGTGCGTCAGCGGTGTATACTTTGGCGTGGGTTGAGACTGACTGGCCTAGGTACACGCTCACCAGTCAAGGCTCCATCAGATAGCCGCGTGGACGTCAACAAGAGGCTTCGGGAGGCTGGTGTGTTCGAGATCTGGCGGCGTGAGAGAAGGAGGTGGTGATGTTATCTGTTTTGGGGCCTCGGCTTGTTTGTTTCTTCTGCTTCTTCTTCTTTGTTTTCTTTATTCTATTTCTCATCTTCCTCCTTATTCTCTTCCTAGGTTAATTTTCCTTCAAAGTTATTTTTCATATTTCCTTCTCATTTAACTGTACTTCGTTATTATTTGATCTTTCTCTCTTATACATTTCATTCGTCCCTTCGTTCTCCTCCCCCTCTTCCTCCTCCTCCTCCTCCTCCTCCTCCTCCTTTATGGAATTACAACATCTTTCCTCCACCTGCCCTGTACTCTCAACTCATCACTCTTACTCTTATCTCCCATCTCCCAGCATCCCTATAGACAGTCTCCCAGCTCGGTGTTGTTTATGTGTACCTCCAGATTCCTTGGTTACTGAGTCTCCGTCCCTCGCCTCCTTCTCCCGCCCGTGTCTAGGAGTGAGTGTTTCCCTGCCGTCCGCCCTTCTAGTTATCTCTTTTTGGTGATATAGTTGTGTTTAAACTGCACCTTTCACCCCTTTCCCTCTTCTTCCTTAAGTAGCTGGAACCCTTTTATATGTACATTGTGAAGGACGTTCTATCTCTCTCTCTATCTTTCTTTTTCTCTCTGTTATCTACGTCTTCCTCTATCACTCAGAGTATAATATTTCCTGCCCTTCACTGTTCCCCTTAACAACGCCTCTTTCCCTCTTCTTATTACCTCTTGAACAGTCTTTCTTGCACTCTTTATTTCCCTGGCGGCCTTTCCCTATGAGCCTCAGACTTCACTCTCATGTAAAATATACCTCGTTCTTCTCAGCTCTTTAACCTCAGGAGATGAAGACGAGGGGACTGACAGGTAGAGAAAGTTCCTCTGCTTCAGTCAGTACGGAAGTGAAATAATAATAAGAGTAAATGGCACTGTGATGTAAGTACGTACGTGTGTGTGTGTGGTATTTTTTTTTCTTCTTATAGTTATGTAAATTTTTTCATAATAGTTATTTCAGCTTCATTATGTACTTTTATAGAGTAGTTAGTGGCAGGAAGTGTTATGTTCTTCCTTTATCTTTTTCTTTTACGGAAACATCAGATTATTTATAACAGGGAGTTGCGTGGGTGATGTGAGTACGAGCTGATGTAAAGTACCACCATCCTCCACGCGGCAGACTATAAATTATACAACTACGGGCTGAGTGAGGGAGAGAAGTTCCACCATTCACAGTTCATGACGGAGCTCAAACTACGTCGTTACTCTCTTCTCAGTGCCAGCATAAACACGACAACTTTGCCTGATGAGCGGCCACGACCAGAATAATGAAGCCAGTATTTCCTGGCTACATACGTCCATCCCATCCCCATCCTTATCACCATCCCCATCCCCGTCCCATCGCCTCGGAGCTCAGAAAAGACCCGACATTTCACAGACTTCCATCCTTCCCTTCTTCCCTCCCTGCCTCTCTACCTACGCCATGTCCGGGTCTTGCATTTAGCATTCTACAATACACGTAATTTAAGCTTATAATGAAAGTTGGACGAAACAAATGAATACAGCCCGTGGAGCTATTAAGGAAGGCTGTTAACTTTGAGATTTTTGCTGTTCACTTTTCTTTTGAGAGAGAGAGAGAGAGAGAGAGAGAGAGAGAGAGAGAGAGAGAGAGAGAGAGAGAGAGAGAGAGAGAGAGAGAGATGGAGGGGAGGTGGAGTAAGATGAGAGAGAGGTGAGTAAATGTTGTTTTACGAGAAGACAAGAAACAATATGAAGAGGAAGAAAGCAGGTTAGAGAGAGAGCAAGACAGAGAGAAATGAGAGTTAGTAAGAAGAGAGGAACAGAGAATATGTGTAGCCATGGCTGAACTTGTTTCTTTCTTTCTTTCTTTCTGTCTGTCTTCCTTACTACCAAAGAATAAAAAGAGGAAAGAAAGAAAGAGATGGAAAGGAGAGAAGAGAATGAAGAAAGTGGAGATGAAACAAGGTAAGAAGAAACTACGAGGAAGGAAGACGAGAGAGAGAGAGAGAGAGAGAGAGAGAGAGAGAGAGAGAGAGAGAGAGAGAGAGAGCAGAGGAGACAGCCCAATCTTTCTCGTTGTGGTGATGAGAAAATCAGTAGCTGCGGGAGCTGTGTGCTGCATGCCACCAAGACACACTTTGTTCTGCTTTGTTCTGCTACACACGCGACCAAAAAGGAAGTGGAGTCATTAATAATTTTCTTAATACATCGTTTAAGTCTAATGTATATTTTGGCTCTTGAGCTTATTATTATATTAAGTTCTTAGTTTTGTTTAAGCTCCTCAAGAAATATATAAGAGTATGCTTATTATTATTATCATTATTGTTGTTATTATTATTAAGGTTAATTTTAATGACTACACTCTTACACAGTCTCACACACACACAGCAAGCCATTTTGTCTAGTGTAGTAATAATAACAAAACACTTATTAGTCTATCGTTAATATTTACGTGGAAAATCTTATAGAAATTGGATAAATCTTATATACAAAGGGAAGGAAATACAAGCAAAAGAGCAAACAGAGGCGCAGCACCAACACACCAAACACTTTAACACAAAAACAACACCAGGAATAAGACAAATACAAACACACAAGGGAGAGGAAGTAAACAGAGCGCGGCGGTGGACGACTAGGGAGGGGGAGGAGGAGGAGGAGGAGGAGGAGGAGGAAGAAGGAGAAGAAAAGGAAGAGGATATCTGTGCAAAAGAGAAACTAGAAGAGGAACCTCAGTTTAGAGAGCAACTATTATATGTAAGAAGAGAAAAGGAAGAGGAGGAGGAGGCTTTGAATGGAGATGATGAAGAGGACACTGTGCAGAGCGGAGGAACGCCTATAGAGTAGGAGTAAGAGGAGAGAAGGTCCTACGATACTATCTACGCCTCAGGAGCTGATGGTAACCTGAGCCTCGCTGCCCCCCACACTGTGATGACCTACAATCTAACATAACCCACTGATAACAACAACCCGTTCGAATCCCCCTACACTTAAAAGGAACGCTATCTAGCAGACGTTCACGATAACACCGACATCCAATACGCCCGCAGCAGGGGAGGGAAATTATCGTTCATTAGTGCATGATAAGAATTCCTCTTTAGCCCAGCGGGGAGGTCATAATGCAAGGATAACGAGTTACTCAAGACCTCAGTGTAGATGGAAGGTTATCTCGCCACGACTCCATTATAAACTGTCACCCGAGCATCACATCCTAAGTGGGATAACGCTCACATTAGCCCCACAACCCTACTGATAGCCGTGTTAAGGAAGGCTAAGTTAAACAGTACTGCGGGAGGCCGGGGAAGGGAGGCGATGAGATGAGGAAGTTGAAATGAAGCTGGTTTTGCAGAAGTTTTTTGTTATATATTTTGTTTTCTCTCTCTCTCGCTCTCACACACACACACACACACACACACACACACACACACACACACACACACACACACACACACACACACACACACACACACACTATAAAGATAAAACCCCTGCAGGACAAAAGTACAACGAATCTAATCTTTTATAGAGAAAGACTGGCAAGTTTAGATATGTTCTCGGCGGGGACACGGCGTCTCCCTCTAAATCTAGTAGAATATTCTGTTTTACGTAAAAGGCTTAGAATTGTTAATGCGATTGTTTCAACTTGATTCCAACTCCGGTACGAGAAAACAATGATATAAAACCAAGATGTAGACAGACGCAGTAAGATTGTATCAAGTATATCTACACAAACCAAGTCGTTAGGGAATAAGAAAAACAAATAGTCACAGTACCATCATATAGGGAAACATTATTCTTGTTGAAAATAAAACTAAAGCATCAATTCTATGAAACAAATATTGACAGCATCCAGATGATTGGGTTTCATTTACTTTTGAATTTAAAGACAAAGAACGTACATAGGATCATAGGGCTCTCTCTCTCTCTCTCTCTCTCTCTCTCTCTCTCTCTCTCTCTCTCTCTCTCTCTCTCTCTCTCTCTCTCTCTCTCTCTCTCTCTCTCTCTCTCGTGTCCGCGTCGTCAGTCTCCTCACTATCTTTACCGAGGACGTCATTGTTCGCAGTCACTCCTGATCACTCACCATCACTCACTCGCATCAACCACTCCTCTCGTGCTCTTGTCGCCGCCTTATCGTCTTCCACTATTTTCTGCACTCTTTCAATTTCCGTTCAGGAGGTATTCTTCTCTATGTTTCCATTCTCTATCCTCATTCTTATGTACGCCTTTATTTCCTTACTTCTTTAACTCTATTTTCATTTCCTAAAACACACACACACACGCACACGTACACACACACATTTTCCTCTCTTGTTAAACTCTATTTTTCCTCTACCCTTATGTTTCCATCTCTCATCTCTTCATTCAACAGCGTACAGTAGTTCTTGATAAGTTCTAAGTGAGCAGATAATCCAATTGTCTGAGTGGATATAATGGATAGGTGAATGTGGGAGTGTGGAAAGGGTCTGATCAGGGAGGGGATGATTAGGAGGCAGCGCGGGTGCGAGAGTGAGAGTGGACGGGGAGAGGAAAGGAGAGAGAAGCTGGAGTAGGAAGGAGGATGGAGAGGTAAGAGGAGAGGAGGGTAGGTCAAAAGCTGTCACCAGGCCTTTGTGTGGGTCAATCAGCGAGAGCACTTGGTCACAGCTGAATGACCTGCCTCTCAGATGACCTCTAATAACATCTCCCCTTCCCTTCCCGCGCCCCTCCAACCGCACCACTCATCCCAGAGAGGTCAGGCAGGAGCTTCAAGGATCAACAAGGCCTGCGGGTGACAAGGGCTTCCGGTAGTGAACATCACCCGTCACCCCTTGCCTCGTGCTGCCTCAAAACATTAATGAGAAAGAAAACGAAGCCCACAGCAGTCTTCCGTGAGGCAAAGAGGACGACCTTATATCATGCTTCATCGGCGTAGAGTCGTAGTAATCCTGACCAACCCTCGAGTACCCCAAAGCTGTTTTTTCCCTTTCACGTCCCACATCAATAAACCCTCATCATCCCTCCCCCTCTAAGCCTCGACCTGACCCAGAAGAAGACGAAGGGTCAGCCCATACCCGCATGACCTCTGTGTTGTTGTCCCTCGCAGCTACAGAGGAGACACCTGCCATTATATCGAGGTAAGTAATGGGGTTCGTGGGCTGTTGTGTGTCTGGGGTCAGGTACGACAAGGGTCATGCAGCTCAAGGGTCCCACAGGTGTGTTGCCTCAGTGATCCTCCTCTTGACGGCCATTATGATTTAGTGTGTTTAATAGAGAGCTTGTTCCTGCACGTAGTTTAACTTTATTATTTTCCCTCAATTACATACGTACGTGTTGACTTACTCACTTCTTTTAACTAAATTTGTTTCCTGTATTTACTTAGACTTCATTCGTAATTGGATTGTTTGCTTTCTGTTCTTTTATTTGTGAAGTTAATTTGTTGGTTGTAATTCCTGTGTTTAAGTCTGCGTTTTGTGATGTGATTTTTCGTAAATATTGCTTGAGGTAAGTTCAACGTAATTTGTTATTAGTGCAAAGTCAGCAGATTCTACATCATTTATTTTTTCAACCTCAATGTTCGTTGGTTTTATTACTTTTTGATGCGTCTAACTGTATCCACTTATTACACTTTCTATATTAATTTATTCTACCTTCAAACTTATACTTTTAATATCCTTCGTATCATGTTATTTCTACTTACTTTGTTGACTTCTTTGTTTACTTACTACAATATTTTTTGGTAACTAACATATCAATAACAAACAATTTCACTGTTTACATGGCACAGTAGCTACTTTTATTGCCTTGACGTCTCCCTTCCGACTCTCATTGCCACCATTCCTGATCGACTCTCAGACACTCAGCCTGAGGAATATTACGCGTTACCCAACAGCAAACACCCAACGTGTGTGAGCCAGCCGGTGGAGGGCGAGGGAGAGAGGGAGAGAGGGAGAGGGGAGGAAGGCCAGCCAGGATGGAGCGTCAGGCCTCCCAGGAAATAGCCAGCCAGTGGTCCGCTAAATAATACTGTTGTCACGAGGAATCATGCCACCTATCCTAATATTATGGGAGGGGCAGCGACGAGCCCAAGGCCATTACGGCGACATAATGAAAAGGGACACCATAATGTAGCCATCGACTCCCGCGCCTTTCTACATCGGGATTACCTTCGTGCACTGCTATTTGGAGCTCAGTGTCCAGCGGCAGGCGAAGGATAAGGAATGGTGAAGCGATTTCCATTGACGTTTCCCAGAAATAGCTAAATTAGTATGGCTTGTATGATGCCTCGCCGCTGATTGAAAGAAAAAGAGGCAAGTTGTATGTTTCCTGTATGCGTGTGGTCACTGTGGTGGTGGTGGTGTGGTGGTGGTGGTGGTGGTGGTGGTGGTGGTGGTGGTGGTGGTGGTGTGGGACTCGAGGATTCGGTAAAGTTAGATTATTATTACTTAGAGTCCTTTTTTTATATATATGGTTTATTGTTATTGTTATTCTCAGGTTGTTATTGTTTTATTATTATTGTTATTGTTATTGTTGGTTTTATTATCATAGTTTTGTTACTGCTGTTCACGTTTTACTCTCAACATTTTTTATATTGTTATTTACCATTGTTATTATTATTATTATTATTATTGTAGGATCATTAATATCAAATTCCACAAAAGCCACAGGAAACGCAATGGTTTTGATTAACGAGTTTGTGTTTTGTTTCTGCAAAATCATAATTCATTTAGGAGCGTAATGAACACTACCACGAGGACAATTAGTCATTTCCATTTTGTCTTTATTATACTCTCTCTCTCTCTCTCTCTCTCTCTCTCTCTCTCTCTCTCTCTCTCTCTCTCTCTCTCTCTCTCTCTCTCTCTCTCTCTCTCTCTCTCTCTCTCTCTCTCTCTCTCTCTCTCTCTCTCTCTCTCTCTCTCCTCTCTCTCTCTCTCTCTCTCTCTCTCTCTCTCTCTCTCTCTCCTCTCTCTCTCTCTCTCTCTCTCTCTCTCTCTCTCTCTCTCTCTCTCTCTCTCTCTCCTCTCTCTCTCTCTCTCTCTCTCTCTCTCTCTCTCTCTCTCTCTCTCTCTCTCTCTCTCTCTCTCTCTCTCTCTCTCTCTCTCTCTCTCCTCTCTCTCTCTCTCTCTCTCTCTCTCTCTCTCTCTCTCTCTCTCTCTCTCTCTCTCTCTCTCTCTCTCCTCTCTCTCTCTCTCTCTCTCTCTCTCTCTCTCTCTCTCTCTCTCTCTCTCTCTCTCTCTCTCTCTCTCTCTCTCTCTCTCTCTCTCTCTCTCTCTCTCTCTCTCTCTCTCTCTCTCTCTCTCTCTCTCTCTCTCTCTCTCTCTCTCTCTCTCTCTCTCTCTCTCTCTCTCTCCATTCCCTTGAGAGGACAAACACAGCCTAGGCCACCCACCCCCACCCTTTGTGTACCCAGCTGAAGATTTATGTTTAGCGAGGCTGTACACCATAAGTCATGGTACCATCCTGTCTGTTTGTCTGCGTCCGATGACCATCTCCCGTCCAGACCCCACCGACACACAGACAGAAGTTAGTGTCCTGTCCGGCACGACTAGCAACGCAAACAAGCATGATTTACGGCAAGCAATTCGCTATACAACCCTAGAGGCGCCTGCGAGGGGAAGCTAGTCGTGTAAGGTGTATGACGAAGGAGCAATTTAGCAATGGAAGGACAGCGGCGCTCGGTAGGGCGGGTATACGTGTCCCTAGGAGGCGGTGGTGTGTACAGTAGGGGGTCCGGAGGTAGCATTTAATACAGGTAAATATATCTTAATCTCATCCTCCCTCTTACCTGCCATAACTCAACTCGGAATAGTTAGGTCGTTCATCAGAATCACAAGGCTTCTCCTCCCTTTGGAATTAGTGTCCCCTGACGGTGGCTCAGAGGAAGTAGCTCAGACGTATTACATTAGTGTAGTACATGCAGCTGCTTGCCTTCCCTTCCTTGCTATGCCTGTGTCTTTATTGCATAGTTCTAACATCTATTTCCTGACATTGTTTTCAAGGTGACCAGTAGCTACATCCATTCATATATTGCACTGGAAAACTCTAGAGCAATCTGCGTTCCTTATTTTATCTGTTCCTTACCAAGTTTTAAGAAAGAGAGATGGCTAGAAATATCTTGAATTTCGAATATTTGTCTTAACCTTCCCCTTTTTCTTCTTCCTCTAGTGTTTAAATATGTGCGCGTGTGCGTGTGCGTGTGTGTGTGGTGTATTGTTTGATTGTAGGTTGGTGTGTTGTGGTGGTGGTTTGAGGTCTGCTTGGTGGCAAGGGATGTGGGTCAGGTGAAGTTTCGTTTCGCTTGCTGAAGACGTAACCTCCTTCATTTGCATGGATAAGTACAGGTAAAATGTCAGGCAATGGGGATAAACAGTACTTGACACGAGTAATCGGTGGCCTCTTGCAGCAGTAAACACGAGTTACCAAGACGCGGGTGTTCGGTTGCGTCTAAGAGTCTAAGTGAAGATGTATAAAAGATATAATTTTCTTTACACACAAAACAACGATATTCTGAAAGGGACAAAATAAAAGTTGTTTGTCCTCAGGGTAAGAGAAACGTATAAACTTGTCTCACCGTTTTATAAATACACCAAACAGTTGTGTCTTCAAAACTACCTTGTCTTTTTAACTTTCTTCCTTCTTTCCTCCGACCCCCCTCCACCCTCTCCTCCACAAGTCCTTCTCCCCCACCCTCACCCCCGCCCACTCTGCCTGCCACCAACCACTCTTGATATTCGATTATGGCTGTAATATATTTCCCTTGTGATATGCAGCCAATACAAACGCGGTATTAACTAATTCGTGAAACAGTTAATTTTCTACGCCGGTAACTCGGTATGAATCGGTGAATCATGATCGAGTGTTTGAGGATTCCCACTGAATAATTTCCTAATTGACTTTACTTTTGCTTATTGTTCATGCTGTTATTACTATCAGCTTTTATTATTAGTAGTAGTAGTATTGTTATTATTATTATTATTATTATTATTAGTAGTAGTAGTAGTAGTAGTAGTAGTAGTAGTAGTAGTATAGTAGAAGTGATAACAATAATAGTAAAAGCAGTAGCAGCAGCAGAAGGATCAGTAACAACAGCTGTAAGTTCTGCGCAGTATTCAAGAGACTGGGACACACGCAGGCAAGAGTTGAGTGCATCACGTACGTAGAAGAACAGAGGGTTGGGAGGATTATTGGATCAAATCGTGCTATTAAGCTATTCTCGAGTCGACAGTGTCCCTGAGTCACTTGCAGAGTCATCACTATACACAGAGGACGCCACAGCCTGCTACCCGCCTACACACACACACACACACACACACACACACACAGAGGATCCGGGAGCAAGTCTATCGTACACTCTTTGCTTTATGGAGGATGCTCATTATTGCTGCCTGTTTTTCGATGTATCAGCTTATCTATCGTAATGTCTATCTAGCTATCGCTCTCTTGGTTTGTCTATTGTTGTTTGGTTACTCATCGTTCCTTCTGCTTGTTTATCGAATTGTCAATCTTTCTAAGGCCTCAGGATCCTGGACTGAATCAGCAACAAAACCAAAGTCCACGACAAGCGTAAACCTTGTGTTCTATTTGACCTCTACTCCGGGAGGCTTCAAGGAGGTGAAAACAGTTGAGTAAAGACCTCAAGTTCCTCTTCAGGTTCACAAAAAAGTTGCTGGAGGATACTTGGGTGTAGTAAGAGCGAAGGGAGAAGAACAACCGGCGTGGTAAGTGAACGTAAAACAAACGAGTGCGTGACGCCTGACCCGGGGAGGAGCGTTGCACTAAGTGGGTAAAGACCTCTTAGTGTCCGGGAGCTAACGCAAGTTGTATATCAGCGGGGGAGAGAAAGAGAGAAAGAGAGAGAGAGAAAGAGAGCAAAAAATAAACATCTGCGCAGTCAGGAGAATGGGAGAGAGAGAGAGAGCTGCAAGTCGAGGTTGTGTGTCTCTTAACTCGAACGATACATAAGAGGAAATCAGAGTCATGGTTAGTCAGTGTGGCGGGAAGTGGACAGCAGGAACAACAGAGACACGACAACTGGTTTCCGTGTCCATTCGTCTTCCCCAACGAGACAACAACTCCCGTGTACTCTTTCCCAGCAGCCACGCAAACACATGCATGGACGGGAACTGTTTCGGGGGAGCTCCACCTCACCCGACAATTAAGACTCATAAATCCACAAGCACCAACAGGCACCATTAGCGCGGTTTTGACTAGGTAATTCGTAAAGGCCGTCGAGGGGCAGGCAATACGCTTCCTTCCCTCCCTTCCCTTCCTCCTCCAACACACCTCCACCTGTTTAGTGTGCGGGAGAGTGGCTGACCGCGGGCTTTGTAAACATAGTGCCCAGAGATATTCAAAGCGGCCTCCAGTCACAGCCTTATACATGTTAAGTTACGTTCATTGTACTAAACTATTTATGGATGTTTTTATTTATTTTACTGACCTTTCTGAGTTCACTTGTACAGCACGACGCCTTCACTACCACCACCACAACCACCACCATAACTATTATTACTACTACTACTACTACTACTACTACTACTACTACTACTACTATTACTACTACCAGCAGCGCTACCGTCAAAAAAGAATTCGGCCAGCGCTAATTAGACAAACAAAATTATTGTTGCAATTACCACGTTCAGCACCAGTAAAAAACAGTCATAAATAGCAGCCACACTGTATCATTACCATCACAGTATTGCCACCGTCACCACCATCCTGCCGCCACCATCGCCATTAAAATCACTCCTCTCCTCATCTGCCTCCGTCCCTCCCCGCCAATTACCGTTGCCATCACCACCACCATTCCCAACACCATTAACGTCACTGGAAACCTTGCATTCGTTTATAGCACAGAAAAATATTGAAACCCTGACACTGATTTTTTCCTTTTTTTCCTCTTGTTTTTTTGTCACACGTGTCCAGGAGATTGGAAAAAAATAATGAATGGAAATAGTGAAAGGGAGGAAAAAAAAACTCTTAATACTCCGACACATCTTCCGATTTTTATCTCGTAAGCATCACAACTTGTAGTCAAAATGTATATAAATATGATGCCTATAATCCAACATTCCTTGCTTCCCCCAATATAGTGATGGTGTAAAAAAATATTCATCGATGCTAAAACGAGTCCCTGCCGTTACCTGGACGCCCTAATCAACTATATTAAACCCGAACACAGGTGTGGACGCCCTAAACAGGAGGCGACTCTCGGGGTGACGTTCAGTTAAGGGCATTAGCCGGTGGGGCTGCCGAGGGCGACATGCAAATGAGGAGTAATCACCATGATGAGCACTGACCCACTTGCCCAAAAGAGGTGTCAGACCCTCTACTCCCTTCCCCTTGTCCCCAACATAGCATCCGACCCCTCACCTCCCTTTCCTTCCGTCCCTTCAGTTCCCTTCCTCTCTATCCCCTAATACAGCCTATTTCCCCTACGATCTCCCCTTCCCTTTCCTTCCTTCACCTTCACCTCCCTTCACTTTCCCCTTTGTAATCACACTGTACCAGCATCACCGCCTCCCTTTCAGCCTTCAGATAAAGGGAGTTTCACTGAAGCTTCAGATGATGAAGTGAGAGAGTCGCACTTAATGCTAAATTTTCGCCAGCTAGATTCCATTCCCTTCATTCCTGCTAAAGGTTCACACATTCCCGATTCCTACTCGATTCAGCAATGGGGTGGAGGGAATAGTCTTTCGAATTGGAATGTTGTTTTTTTTCGAATGCCATTGCGAGGGATGATGGTATGGCGTGTTAGTGTATGCTTTCCTTTGAAGAGCAGGATTATCGGTGTTGATGAACGTTTAAAGCCTGTTTCCCGCGAGTATGTTACGGTAGGACGTGAAAATAATTGTGTTTCAGTGTTGGGATGTTTTTTTTTATTTTTATTTATTTGATTTCCTTGAGCCTTTCTTTCCATTCACTTTCCATTTCCTCTTCCTCCTTTTCTTTCCTCTCCCTCCCTCTTCCTTCCTTCCTCCAAGCCTTGCAATCCCTTTTTCATCTTACATTGTCTGTTCTTTCCTGGTATTTCCTTCAGTTTAGTTTCAGACAACTCCGGGACTGGCTGACACACACACACACACACTCTCTCTCTCTCTCTCTCTCTCTCTCTCTCTCTCTCTCTCTCTCTCTCTCTCTCTCTCTCTCTCTCTCTCTCTCTCTCTCTTTGTTATATCACTTCATTTTTCTGTAATAAACCTTCCCTTCCCTTTCATTTTCTTCCTCTACGCACATCCCCACACATCCTTACACATCCTCCTCCTCCTCCTACCCATCCCTCCCTCCCTTCCACACACCCACTTCCCCCACGCACGCTTCCACAAGAGGGAAGTAACATACGCCTTAACTCTCCCTCTCTCCCTTCCCTTCCGTCCCCACCCACCCCTACACACTACACCTAGAGACGCCGCCAATCACCCCCGCCAACTTACACGAGACCCTGACCATCAAGTACGAGATTTGCGAGGTAAGAGCCACTCAGCCTCCCGCACTCCCGCGCCGGCGACCGAAAGACGTCAGTGGTGGGTGATGTTGACGGGACTTTGAGCCGTGTGGACACAACTCGCGTCCCTCCCTCCGGCAGTTCGTGCATTAAAGAATATCTCAACGTGATGGTTTGTTATCTTGGCTTAAACAGCGTCGAAGCCATCAGAGCCACGACCCACGATAGCGGTGAGGGGCTGGACGGCTACCGATATTGGTGTGAATGGGTCCAGTTGAAGGCAAGAGGGGCGGGGAGAGTGCAGCAGACCGGATGAACGCGAGAGATGAAGATTTGTGTTTTAACTCTATCATATGTGTGTTTTTTTAGCATTATATCGTGTTCATACTGCAAGGAATTGACGTTTATGAGTGCGTGTGTGTGTATGTGTGTGTGTGTGTGGGGTGGGGGGGTAGGGTGATTTAAAGGTTTCACAGTTTATGCGTTACTGTGTTAGTTTATTCATGGAGACGTAATTGCAACATGTACTTTGGTGGGGTTTGTGAGCTTTCATATGAACACACAATCACCGTTTCTCATTCCTTCCTGTCAGTCATTAAAGGAGAAATATTAATCCATGCGCATATATATCTCTCTCTTCTTCTCATCATTATTAATTCATCAGGAACCTCACTCATCACTTTCTCCTGTCGGATCCCTTCTTAGTAATCTTCAACTCCTGTACTTCCTCCGTCTTTACTACACCTCCCTCCTCCTCCTCCTCCCTTCCCCTACATCTCCTTTGCGCATTCCTTCCACGTCTCTCCTTCAACTCCTCCTCTCCCCTCCCACGACCCTCAAACCCGCACGCACGCACACTGCAAAACACACTGCAACATCCATCCTAAGACCCAGACTTTAATGATGGTCCAGTCCCCTTCCGTCACTCCAAATCCCCTTCCAGAAAAACACGACTCTGCCTTGCGTACATACAGCCCGGCTCTTCCGCTTCACGACCTCTCCTTCCCTAGTGACCATACCTAAGACCTCCCAGCGCACGACCCATCCCCGCCTATAGCACATTCTCAGCCAGGTTCTTCCCCGCCCACGTCCCTCTCAACACACATCGACAGCCCCTAGTGTTTATGACCCATGTTTCTTGAAGTTATGGTAATGTCTCGCCTTGGATGACTAGGGAGTCGCAACATAAATACAGACAGCTGGAGGGCCGCGTTACCTGCCCGGTGCGAGGGTGGGGTAATGTGAGGTTCTGGCGCAGGTGTGTGGCCAGAACCGGGGTGCAGGAGGTAAGGGGACAGCGGGAGACACTAAGGGGAGCGAGCAAAGGTGCGTTTTGTGTGTGAGTGGGAAAGGGTGTACGTATGTGAGAGGGGAAGGTGTGGAAAGAACAGGGTGATGTGCATGTGTGTACGTAATATTTTAGTGTGTTTCGTGTGCTGTGTGTGTGTGTGTGTGTGTGTGTGTGTGTGTTTGTATATGTGTTTTTTTGTGTGTTTGTTTATTTGTTTGCAGTGTGTATTTTGTTTTCGTGTGAATGTTTCTTTTTTTTTCTTCTTTTGTATGTGAGTGTGAGTGTGTGTGTATGAGAGAGAGAGAGAGAGAGAGAGAGAGAGAGAGAGAGAGAGAGAGAGAGAGAGAGAGAGAGAGAGAGAGAGAGAGAGAGAGAGAGAGAGAGAGAGAGAGAGAGAGAGAGAGAGAGAGAGAGAGAGAGAGAGAGAGAGAGAGAGAATGTGAGTGAGAGAGACAGAGAGAATAATCAAGGACTAATTAATTATTTCTATCAGGAAATTATACACATGTCCATTAAATACCAAATCTGTGCATCAGGAAACAGAACCAGATTAAATTTAATTGTATATCATATTACTGTTACATATCTATGATTTCTTGCACGCACACACACACACACACACACACACACACACACACACACACACACACACACACACACACACACACACACACACACACACACACACACACACACACAGGAAGCCTAACAGGAACGGGGGATCAGTCTTCAATATCCTTCGTCTCGTGATATATCAACAAAAACTCAGTCCTTTCGAAATATTGATCCACAAGATAAAAGATTCAGTTATTGACACCGGCAATCCCTCCCCCTCCCTCCTTCTCTCCCTTCCTCCCTCCCTCCCTCCCTCTCCCTTCCTCCTCCCTCCCATCCTCCTCCCCACGAGCAAACCGACATTCGAGTTTTCAATTTTGTGTCAATTTTTTGTCAAGATAGGTGAGTGGCTTCGACAGGTGAGCACTGCGGGAACGAAGCCAACTCTCTCCCTCGTGTACTCCTCAACCTATCTATCAGCTTCAATACCCTCCCATTAATATGCAGTACAAATACATATGTACGTACAGGTTACAGATGTATAATAAGGTACCCAACACACACTTTCCCTGTATAGTTTAAATTCCGTAGTGCTTTCTGGAGCGTAGCAATGGTCTAGCTTTCTCATATCTTGGTCTGCAGGCTTCCTAAAGTCAGCAAAAGGTTCCTCTAGCTTTATGTAAGATAACCTATACAATTTATCAATGAAAATTATAATCTGCCGGGTCAAAAGGTTGCTGTACTACCGTCAGACTGAATGCAGAGATTAAGTGTATAAATGCAAGATAAAGAAGAATGATCGCAAGAGAAGAAATAAAGGAAATGGAACAGGAAGATGAAGAATGAACGAAAGCAAAACAAAAAGGAATTGATGAAAGCGACAAAGAGATAAATAAAACTAGAATGAATGATAAGAAAAGAGACAGGTAGAGATAAATAAGGTAAGAGGTCAAAGGGTCACAGCCAGGATCTGTGTCAAAGGGCGTGGCGAGGCAGTGACCTCTCCCCTTTCCGCGACACACACAAAAAAAGAAGAAAAAAATCACTTCCGTGTGCGACAATACTGCTACATGATGGTGAACGTGTGTGTGTGTGTGTGTGTGTGTGTGTGTGTGTGTGTGTGTGTGTGTGTGTGTGTGTGTGTGTGTGTGTGTGTGTGTGTGTGTGTGTGTGTGTGTGTGTGTGTGTATGTGTGTGTGTGGCCTAAGCCTAAGCCAAACAAAGTTAAGTCTCGTAATGCAATCCGGATGAAATTAGATTATTCATATTTTTTTTCCTACCTCGCTGAGCTCTTCACCTGAATGCTAATTAAGATAATTAGCTCAATTGATCACCGCGTGTTGGACGACTATTACCTCTGACCTACTGATGAGGGAGGAGGAAGGAGAGAGAGGAACGGAAGGAAGGAAATAGAAAGAGAAGCAGTAATAAAGGGGAGATAAAAAATATAAATTAAAGATAAATAGGTGAATTAAGGATGCAGGGAGGACTAAGCTATTAAGTTTTATGGTTTTGTATGGAAATGTTTCTCTCTCTCTCTCTCTCCTCTCTCTCCTCTCTCTCCTCTCTCTCCTCTCTCTCTCTCTCTCTCTCTCCTCTCTCTCTCTCCTCTCTCTCCTCTCTCTCTCTCTCTCTCTCTAATGCATTTAAAACCATTATCACATAAGTGGATATACACGTGCACATATAAAATGTATGCACCTGGAATTTAGCCATGGAAATGGTGTGCCTAAAAATGTAAATATAAAGATAAACGTAACAGGAATAAAAACAATAAATAAATAAATAAATCGCTTACAACATTACAAAAATAAGGGTGAAACAGAATTACAAAATAGTAGTGGAATACCACCATGCAGATTAGCTTGTTGAAATGATGGTGTTCGAAATAACATTTAGATAAAGTCTATACTAAGGTATATTTATAGACTGCACAGAATTTAGTTTAAATTGCAGTAGCGAAAGATAGTGAGGAAAATTGTATACATTGGGGAATGAGGGCGAGGGGAAGGGTAGATGAAAGGAAGAGAGGCAGCAGGGAAGGGGAAGGGAAGGGGAAGAGAGGCAACAGGGAAGGGGAAGGGAGAGGGGAAGGGATGTAATGGGATGAACCTTCTTGGAAAGCTTTGCCATTCATCTTGATGAGCGGGATTCATCTCTCTTCTCTACAATACTCGCTGTTATTTGGCTCAGCTTCATCAAGGCGATATTACCTCAGATTAAACCTCCTTCTGCATGATGGATCCGGCCATTTTACCCTTTTTTTTACATGGCACAGGAATGAAAAATATGGTCCAGTTCAACATGCTACGATAAATCCACAGATGGATTACCTTGCCCCGACACCTGAAAGCCGCAGACTTAAGCCACTTTCGTTCCGCTTAGCATGAAAGGACGCCGAGACCACCATCGTCCTCTGGCGAAGAGGCAATATTCCTCCATCGGAAGGGCTTGCCAGGTGACCGAGCTGCACCTGCACTCAACGATATCAAGTCCACGCTGGTCAGGAAAAACAAGACACCATCGTGGCCACCAGTTCTTTGACCCCATGATTCCAACAAATTCCTCTGACCAACTAAGAGAAAATTCAGAAGAGATTGTGAGGAGCACGTTAATTAAGAGAGCTCCTTCAGATTGCAAGGATGGATGAATACTGAATATCTGGCGTGGCAAAGGTTGTAAGTCTGGGCCACGCGGGAAGGCGAGAAGGTGGGGTTCCTTAAGTGGGTGTAAGTGCTTCGCCTGTTAATGATTCCGTGTCTTGTCCTAATCCTGAGCCGGTGTGTCCGTCGAGGTGGTGTGTTCTGGTTAGTCACGCGAGGCTCAGCCAGTCTTAGCGGCGGTGGTCATGCGTTATCCACAGTTTGTGGTCAGCTGCTTAGGTTGCAGTCCGAACGAATGAATACATTAGAGTCTTAGTGGTACATTATTTCATCTGAGAGTCTTTTTAATACAGTAAAGCCACGTAGACCTCTTACTGTAACACGTACCATGATAAAGACTGAGTTTGGTGCGAGATGATCGTGTAGTTTTTAGAATAATTCGGTTTTACCATAAACTTCATGGACCGAACAGTGAAATCCATGCACACGTAACTAAAAGCAACAAGTTTAATTGGTATTTTGAATATTGCCTAAAACCTGTATCTCGTTACTTTTATACGAATATGCAAAGGATAGTCTTTCACGGTAACGTAAGCTTCCTTTTCTCTGTGCTAACAAACTCTATACTTCCTGGACGACCTCTGTTCCACGGCGATCCAATTGTACCAAAGAAACTCGGCGATCAATCTCATTATTATCTAACAATTTTAATACGTGGCCGGCATGGGAAGGTTGAGCCTCAGATAGACTGGCTATGCTATGCTCCTTTTAACCTCCTATCACTCTGCATCAATCCATCAATCCATCCATCCACCAGGAGGTTCTGAGAGGGTTTGTGGTGCACTAGCTCGTCACACACATGACAAGATCACCTCACCTAGCTGCGGTGCACTAATGAGAACGGTTACCTTATGGGAACGAAGCTGTCAGGTTAGACTGTCAGGCCGTCCATGTACACCAGTCAGTCGGGCCAAGGGTGAAGGCCCAGGAATTAGAGTGATGGACCGTGGCGGGCGGCGGCCGGTGGGTGTCTGAAACTATGATCAAATGCTAATTCTCGGCGATAAAGTAAATTAATCACAATACTTACTCAGCATAATTAGTGACCAGGTAAACCCACCGCTACACACACAAAAAAAAAGGGCCACTGAGATAAGAATGAAAGTTTCTGTGGAAGCTGTTATAATGTGGTTGAAGATGTGTGTGTGTGTGTGTGTGTGTGTGTGTGTGTGCGTGTGTGCATACTATCGGTCGACCATGTTGCCGTCCCACCATTTACTATACTCGTATCTCTCTCTCTCTCTCTCTCTCTCTCTCTCTCTCTCTCTCTCTCTCTCTCTCTCTCTCTCTCTCTCTCTCTCTCTCTCTCTCTCTCGCTCTAAAGTAAAGAATAGAATAAAAATGAATAATAGAACCCACCTGATCCCCCGTGAAGCTCGCCAGGAACCTTAAACCCAGTCAGTCCTTCACTCACTGATGCCAACTTCAACTGACCCGTGAACCTCTGAATCATAACTCTCGCTTCTTTCACAGTCACATCTCATTCCCTCCCTCCTTCCTTCCTTCCCTCTCTCCCTTTCCCTATTCTCCCTTATTATACCCCAATCCACCTTTATCTTATTGTCTCCATGTTTTTTTTTATTTCCTTATCTCATTTCCGATCGTAAATTTAAACGGAATGGTTCATGGGTATCGCGTTTCGTTCAGTTCGTTCATTCGGTTCTCGGGAGGGGAGTGGCAGAGCCGAGCCGCCGCGTGCTGGTGGTGGTAGTGGTGGTGGTGGTGGTGTGTGTCGTAAGTCTTGAGTCTCGGCATGTGTGGCTTGGTGTGACCTGTCGGAGTTGCGGGCAAATGGAATTACGTAGTGAGTGTTTTACTTTTCTTAATTGGCGAGGTTGTCTTTGCTGCGTCGGATCACATGTTGCTTGATTGACATTTACGATTCCTGGTGTGCCTCTGTAGTGAGTTGGCGTGCTTTGTGCTCACTCCAGCCCCCTCGCCTTCTCCCTCCTCCTTCCTCCCTCCCTTCCTGCCTCTCACTCCCTTCTTCCCCCTCCTCCTCCTCCTTCGCCTCTATCCCTCCCTTTACTTGACTACCTCCTGACCTGCCTCCATTCCTCACCTGCACACTTGCACCTGAACTTCCCATTCCTTCTCTCCCTTCTTCCATTTCCCCTTCATTCACTTACCCTTTTTCTCCGTCTATAACTTCTACTGCCCCTTCAATAAATCACTCCCCTCCTTTCCCTTTCCCTTCCCTTCCTTCTCTTATCTGACCCTTATCACCACTTTTTCTTTTTTTTCTGTGTATACTGTTGAAGACAAATCGGCGTCATTATCTTATTATCCCAAATTCGGGTGTTATTCAGAGAGACAGTCAAACCTGAGATCGTAATGAAAGGTGAACCGCCAACCCACGTCACACTTGACAATAATACACACCATACACCGCCTTCCCGCCTCTCTTTATCCCTTCTACTCGACCCTTCCCAACCTCTCTCTCTCTCTCTCTCTCTCTCTCTCTCTCTCTCTCTCTCTCTCTCTCTCTCTCTCTCTCTCTCTCTCTCTCTCCTTCCCTGCAGCTATTTGACCCTCTCACTTATCTTGACTCGGCGATGATCTTAGTGAGATAAACGAAACCTTATTTAGTAAAACTTTGAAGCTGCCCCTCCTCTCTCTCTCTCTCTCTCTCTCTCTCTCTCTCTCTCTCTCTCTCTCTCTCTCTCTCTCTCTCTCTCTCTCTCTGTTTTTTTTCTCTCTCTCTCTCTCTCTCTCTCTCTCTCTCTCTCTCTCTCTCTCTCTCCTCTCTCTCTCTCTCTCTCTCTCTCTCTCTCTATCTCTCTCTCTCTCTCTCTCTCTCTCTCTCTCTCTCTCTCTCTCATTGCGACGAAAAAGCTAAGAAAGGAGTTTTTGTTGTTTTTTTTCTAATTTTTGCCTTTGATCGTAATGGACATTTTTTCTTCAAATTCTTATACTCGCTAACAAGTGAAGTGGTTTACGCGATGACTCCCACTTACCGATAACTTAACATTTAGTTTTGCATTCAACACCCTTGCTTTACTTTTCGTTAATTCTCCCTGTCTGTTGCCTCAATTTGCCTCACACCTACCACTTTTAACCTTTCTTTCGCCTCGATGTGTTAAATTCCTCACATGTTGAAAAAAAATATATATAATACATTTCCTCCACCAACTCTTTTTAAACAGCTTGGATTAATTTTATGGGATCTAGTAAAACGTAACAGTGCAGAACTCTCTCCTCCTCCTCCTCCTCCTCCTCTTCATTCCTCCTCCCTCCAAACACCGTCATCTTAGCCCAAGGAAATCACTTTGGATGTTAACGATAAAAGGCGCGGCTCATCTCTAGTAAGGTCCCGTAAAACACAGAATCACCCTCGTCACCACAGACTAAGGCCATGTGGTGTGTGGTGTCACCTCGAGGTCTCATCTTAACCCTGGTATCTCGTCACGCAGATCTTGACATCTTGAGCATATCTACGAGGAGTTTCTGGTGACCCTCCGTTAGAACAAACACACACACGTCTGGCCTTTCTCTCTCTCTCTTTTTTCTTTTTTATCTCTCTCACTCTCTTTCTCTCTCTCTTTCTCTCACCCACCAAGAGTGCAAGTCGTTCTTCTGTGATCCTCGTTCACATTGGCTTGCTGGTTAGCGTGGTTTTATAGCCTTTAGTTCGGTGTCTTTGGTACAGATCTCTGTAGATAGGATGTCCAGCTCGTAAAACCAGAGACATCTACGGGTTTATCGGTAAGCATCGCCGATAAAAGTAGCCTCTCTCCACATATACGCAAACTGTGACTAAAGAGAAGTTGAGGCCAATATATAGACGGTTTTAGCACCATTGTTCCCCCTCACTCCTTGTCTTCCTTATAGGCTGGTGCAAGGTATGGATTCATACGTTGTTTGAAGTCATAAAAATCAAGTTACCTGCTACGAAATCGCCCCTCACGCCTACGCTTTCCCCCATCGCCTCCCAACAACTTGAACACCGAGGCTTTCTAGGTGGAATCTGACTACGTAATGTTTGAAGTTTTTGAAAAGCAGAATATATGTGTCTGTTTATACCACTTAATTAAACACCATCAACGAATTGCGAAATCAGGAAAAAAAAACATTATAACGAAGAGCAAATTAAAAGTACTATGTATTTGTTACTAAAAAGAAAACACACACAGACACACATACATACACACATACATACACATATACATACAGGAATTGTTTGCTCTATACACACAACACCATCACCTCATATGCAACTAAACTTACAGGACACACACACACACACAGAGAGAGAGAGAGAGAGAGAGAGAGAGAGAGAGAGAGAGAGAGAGAGAGAGAGAGAGAGAGAGAGAGAGAGAGAGAGCAAGAACAACAACGAAGATACGACTTATCAGAAACAATAACGACAGCAATAACAACTAATCGTGGTTTATAGAACAAATAAAGACTAACGATACCATCTCTCTCTCTCTCTCTCTCTCTCTCTCTCTCTCTCTCTCTCTCTCTCTCTCTCTCTCTCTCTCTCTCTCTCTCTCTCTCTCTCTCTCTCTCAGACGCGTGTGAGTGCGGATGTTGTGCATAAATCAGCTTGTTGAGGAAAGTGAGATAACATCAGAGGGATTCATAGGGATGCTGCCGACCCAATTACGAGTGTGTTGACGGATAGAGAGGAGGAGGAGGAGGAGGAGGAGGAGGAGGAGGGAGGAGTGTGGAGGTAGATGGGAGACGGCAGTTTTTGTTTTCTTCTCTCTCTCTCTCTCTCTCTCTCTCTCTCTCTCTCTCTCTCTCTCTCTCTCTCTCTCTCTCTCTCTCTCTCTCTCTCTCTGGCCAAGGCTTTTAATTGGGCCATATGACTTATACCTTCGTCCCTGGAAACTTTATCTTCAGCTCTACAGTTCTTAATTAAGGTCGCAGCTCCGCCTAGCCAGTCCTTTCTTTATTTTTTTTTCGTTTTTTTTTCTCTCTCTCTCTCTCTCTCTCTCTCCCTCTCTCTCTCTCTCTCTCTCTCTCTCTCTCTCTCTCTCTCTCTCTCTCTCTCTCTCTCTCTCTCTCTCTCTCGTTTTTTCCCCTCCCTCTGTGTTTAAAATAGGAGAGTTTTGTGTGTGTGTTTGTTTGTGTTGCATTCATTAGTTTTGTTGTTTGTGTTTTAGTTATAAGAATGTTTTGATTGATGTTATTTGTGTGTGGGGTATCGTGTTTCTTTTTTCTTTTTTTTTATTGTGTCTGTGTGTGTGTGTGTGTGTGTGTGTGTGTGTGTGTGTGTGTGTGTGTGTGTGTGTGTGTGTGTGTGTGTGTGTGTGTGTGTGTGTGTGTGTTACTATTTATCTTTCCCTATTTCCTTTCATCCATTATGTCCTATTATCTATCTATTTCTTCATAGTTATTTCTCTACTAAAAGCACCAATTTCCGACACTTAATGGTCTAATATGTCTTCATACATCGCTGAGTTTTCTTTTTTTTCTTCATTTTTCTTATGTTCAGTAAGTTTCCATCTCCATTAAGTACGTTTCATTAGTTTCCTTCCTTTTTTCTTTTCCCTTTCATTGTTTTTCAGTCTTCTTGGCAGTCCTCATACTTCTCTTTATTCTCTTTCATTTCCACGCGTCTATATATTATCATTTACTCACCACTTCTGTCACTTCCCCATCTCTCTCTCGCTCTCTCTCTCTTCACACCTTCTATTACGCATCTCTCTAAATTCGTCAAAAGTGCACCTTCGTCGCCATCTTTACCTTAGCAAGTATCAGAAACACTCACGTTATCATTAAGCAAATTGGCGCTTACACCCGAGCAGTAATGGATCACGAGGCAGAGTTAACCGAGATTAATGAGGACACAGCGGTGAAAACAACCACCGGGACCACCATTTACACCACAGATTAATCACACACACGTCGCTGACACAGCCTCCGCCGCCTCAGAAATCTCAAACGCCCCGTGGTATATTATAACTTTGCTGAGATATTTTCATGTAGGTTTTCCAAAGTGCGAGGGATTTATTTAATTATAAGTGCGAGGTGCTAGATGTGATGGCAATGAAAGCGATGATGATGATAAGAATAAGAATAATAATAATACCAATAAAAAGTCTCTTAATTGGTCTCGTGTCTCGTAATCTGCAGGATCATGAGGGAAAAAACCAGGACTTTTTTTTTTTCTTTATTCCCGACTCCAACGGTAAGATTACGATACTATTATCATATTTTATACTACTACTACTACTACTACTACTACTACTACTACTACTACTATCATTCCACATTCTGCAAGTCCATAACTAAACCACTAAAATCGAGACCGTGTTGCAAGTCCGTTCAGCAGCCAGAATCAGCATGAGAGCCAAGTGGGAACGAGCTGCCAACAACAGCACCATCAGTCATGTGTTGAGCGTGGAAGGAGCTGCTCATGCACTCGTCCAACAAACCATCACAACGCAGTGGGAGACATGGGAGGCGAAAAGATCATCCTGCAGTAGGTTGTCTCTGCTGACTCCAAGAGGAAGACCGTCAGCTATACATATATACCTAAGAATGAAGACAAACTCGTAGCTACACATTGCTTGCCTTAATATTAACCTCACGCCTTCTTCCATGACCTTTGTTTGTACCCGACAGGCGATGTGATGTGCTGGATGCGTGAGTTATATCCGAAGCATGGGTGGGGTGGGCGGGTTGGACGCAGACTCGGGTGGAGGAAGAAAGGAAGGAGGGATAGATGAAGTGTTCCGCCCTGTAGTGCGTCGCGGCCCAGTCATCGGGCGCGCTGGGGCTCACAGAATGTTTACAAATAGTCTTTTTATTCAGCATTGTGAAGATGTGGCGTCAGGCATGAGTCAGCCGCGCCCTCCTCCTTCTCTTTCTTCTTCTTCTCTTCCTTTTCCTCATTCTCCTCCAGTCTTTACGATTTTATATACGACTTATACGACTTAGACAAACGAGAGAGAGAGAGAGAGAGAGAGAGAGAGAGAGAGAGAGAGAGAGAGTGAGAGAGAGAGAGAGAGAGAGAGAGAGAGAGAGAGAGAGAGAGAAAGCAGCACATGGAAGACGTATGTATGTGCTGGAGGTGGTGGTGTTCCGTTGTGATCCAGACAGCAGCCACACCGCAATGACCTATGTGACTCCGCCCCGACCTAACACCTTCCCAGCGGAGGCAATCATCGGTGTGCCGGCGCTCGTCTCCTCCCTCGGCGTGATCTCGTTACCCTCCGTCTGCAGCCGTGATATAACAGTGAGGCGTAGCAAACCAGGCATCACAGGGAACACCTTAACTTAACGACCCTCTGGATACCTTACCTACCACCTGTATACATATATGCAATGCTCGTATGTATAATAATTTCCCTTCTCTCCGACGTGATTTCGCCCCCCCGTTTCAAACTCCGCTCGCTCTCAATGGAACAGATTAAAGCTATTTTTCTGTACTTGTTATCAGAATAAACTTACACAAAAGAATTATAGCCCTTAAGCTGGCGTCATTGTGTGCAGAACGTTGTCAAAACAATGGGGGAAAAAAAGTTATCTATTATATTCCATGGACTTTATCTGCAATGGTGAGTGAGATTACCACGTGTTGGACTTTGATCTTAATGAGGCGAGTCACACTATACAAAGGGGGGCGTGGGAGGCCTCAAGGGAAAGGGAGGAAGGGGAGAGGAGGAAAGACAGGGAAGGGAGGGAATGGAGGATGGAAGGGAGTAGTTAGAGCAAGAGGCCAAAGTCTATAATTTGTATAATTGAGGCGTCGGGGTGACGTTGATCGTGATCTACACCCTTCCAGCTACACCTGCCTCACCCCGCCGCGGCCAGCCACTGTAATTAGAGGCGAAGAGAGGGATGCTGCTGCTCACTTGGTATGATGGAGTTACAGCCGCAAGGAGAGGGAAGGAGAGGAGAGGCCAGTTGTGATGGTGGTGGTGGTGGTGGTGGTGGTGAATATGGTAGTTAGCACATATGGTGTAAAAAGATGTAATAAGTACTATATGGAGTTATAATGAAGATCCATTGAATGAGTATTGGGTAGGGTGTGTGTGAACAGAGACAGCTGGGGGAAGATAGCAAAGGGTACAATTTAGAGTGACTGTGGAGGGTAGGAGGAGACGGGGAGAGTGACGGGACGTGGGCGTGCAGTAAGGGGAGTGAAAGTGGTGTGTGTCACTGGCAGGATGGAGGTTGTGTGAAGGGAGTAAATGAGTACGTACGTGTGGTGCTGAGTACTTGACACCTGTGCTGTGCTGATATACAATTCCACCTGCACTCCATCCGTCTCCATAAATTCAGTCCGTATAAATAAATAAATAAATCAGAAAATAAGAAGTCAAAGTCAAAGGAGTATAAAATCTCACCTCCCTTTGCAATATCGAAGTGACACATGCTGAGCCGCGTCATACATCTGTTTCCATCCATCCATTCCCTCTGACATACATGAATACATTGAAACGGGGAAAGAAAGGGAGGAAGAGGAAAAAAAAAAGGAAAGAAAAAAGAATAGAGATTTGTGTACCAAGCTGACATCCACTCTATTCATTTGTATTGAGGAAAGTAAGAATGTAAATAAAAGTCTTTATTGACCTTTGCTTTTTGTACGACTTTCTTTTCTATTTTTTATTTTTTATTTTTCGTGTGGTGTATAGAAAACAGTTTTCAAAATTTATCGGTTGTTTCTACTTGTTTATCGTTATTTAATGGTCACTCGCATGATGTAAACTTCGATATTTTTCCACATTTCTCGTTCATTCATCTTTTTCATGTTTTCTTTTTGTATATATATATTCTCTCTCTCTCTCTCTCTCTCTCTCTCTCTCTCTCTCTCTCTCTCTCTCTCTCTCTCTCTCTCTCTCTCTCTCTCTCTCTCTCTCTCTCTCTCTCT
The DNA here is from genome assembly GCA_029783475.1 of Metacarcinus magister. Classification (NCBI taxonomy): domain Eukaryota; kingdom Metazoa; phylum Arthropoda; class Malacostraca; order Decapoda; family Cancridae; genus Metacarcinus; species Metacarcinus magister. The sequence continues at coordinate 18,195,564 of JAPQNM010000040.1, read as the reverse complement.
CTCTCTCTCTCTCTCTCTCTCTCTCTCTCTCTCTCTCTCTCTCTTTTTTCGTCGAGCCTGATGTAAGATTCTACTTAATTCTGAATATATTCTTGAAGTGGCTCATATATCAAGCAGTGGTGTCGATTTTATGCATGTTAGAAAAGGTTGGCATTACCATTCTGTTTGCCTGCGTGGCGCTCAGGGGTGGGCTGGAGTGGGCTGGGGTGGGCTGGGGTGGGCTGGGGTGGCGAGTCTTGAAGGGTTCAGAAACAAGATGGAAAGGTGGTGAGGTGGATGAGTTCAAGATAAGCTAAAATATCTTCACAATTCACAAAAAAGTTTCAATAATTACTCCATGGATGCAGCGACAAGGTGAAGAATGCAGAACGCCATAAATATAGTTAAAAAATGTGTTATTGATTGCCATAAACAAAAAATACTATAAGTCCTTACTATATATTTACCTTCAGTGTCAGATTACAGTAATACACAGTTCTATATCCTTGTACAGCCTTCACCTAGCTCAGCATGTCACCTCAGAAGCATTAGTACTTCCTCCATCTTGACTTCTCTCTCCCAGCTAAATAGTCTTCATGCCAATGCGAAATTATGACGTGTTTTCCAGTGCTGTCTTATGTTTACAGATCTTATACTGCATAGAGCGGAAATCCAAGACTTAAATAAAACATGTGGTAAATAGCTTTATAAATATCGGAAAGCAAGGTGGGTGTGTGTGTGTGTGTGTGTGTGTGTGTGTGTGTGTGTGTGTGTGTGTGTGTGTGGTGTGTTGGCATAGAAAAAAGAGAGTTGTTCGTCAAATTACTGATGAAAAGTTGAGAAATGCGAAGATGATGACTTTTTATCTGATGGAACTAGAGGAGAGTGGATGTGTGGGTTGCCTGCTTGAGTGCCTAATAGGTGGTTGTGGGTAGAAGACCATTGGGTGGAAAACAAGGGCGCGCACACACACACACACACACACACACACACACAGATGGACGAGTAAAAGAGAGTCTTCATATATGTTTAAGTAGATGGTATTTACAACGCTGGTTAACAATATACATCTTCATTGTATTAGCGTTAGTTAATTTCTCTAAGTATTACTGGATCTCTGGATTACAACCATCATTGCCTACTGTTGAATTGCTACTTATATCCAAAATCACCTTCTTTCATCATCAAAAACAGTCTCTATATTAAAAGTGGTTTACTTTTGGTTGCGAAAGATGTCAAATGGCAACACTTTCCTTTCGGCTTTCCTACGATTTGAACTCAAGACACCTGCAACCTTAATTTGGCATCCCTTTTTATATTACTTTATTTTCTTCATGGAACCGGCAATTTAAGTGGGATTTGTTTATATCTTTTGTGTATGTCCTTGGCCGGTTCTCCAATAATAATAATACAAAAAATATATCTTCCCTTCGAGGCCCGACCCTTGGCCTTGAGACAGTGTTGTTGACGTGTCTCTGCAGCACCGTGTTGATGCTTTACAGTGTTGGTGTAATATTCTGAATTAATTGATCAACGTAAATACGATAATTGATAACTTGAAATGCGCAACATGTCATAATCTTTTGAAAATATTTATGTATCAATATTTTGTTTAATAGTTCTTTGATTTGTATTTTAATAGCTTTCGAGAATACGAATGTCACACTAATTTTTGGTCTTCCTAATATGTGTACAGTATTCCAAGATATTCAACTCAAAAGTATATACTAATTTTATAAGGAGATGCATGTTACTAAACTTTCGAGGAACATTGATGGATAACTTATGTCTAGAGAAACACCAGAGGTAGCTTCGTGCATTTTACTTATTACAGGTGCAAGTTACAGAGTACAGGAAGTAATGTAACCAGGATGGCGAACAAGGTTAGACTCGCCTCCCAACACGTAGTGGTGGCGCGGCTCACGACGACTCTGGTTCGAACCACTCTGCCGATGCTAAACTACCGCTCCCTCGTTTGGGTATTCAGGATCTTATGGTCGGTCATCAATAACATTAACATTAATTCATAATATCATGGCAAGATCTTTGTATTTCTTTTGTATATGCAAAGTTTTGTCTTTGTTCATTCTGCAAGACTCGCCCACAATTCAGCTCAATCGTGTGTACTTACCGTGTACCTTTAAGAAGTTTATTTATCATATTATTTTCATCATTTGTTTAATCAATATTTTGGTACTAAATAATTTTCTTTAGTTTTGTACTGCTAATTGTGTCATTTCGAAGAAGTGTGACGGGTGATTGGAGTCTCGTGGGTGACGGGTGGTGGATGAGGAGCAGCAGGTGGTGGGTGAGGGCCGGGTCACCTGAGGCGCAGAGGCACAGTCCTCACCTGCCTCCACCTCACCTGCCTGACGGGTGGCCCAACACATCTGTTTACTCACGTGTCAATATCACTTCCGTTATAGATTATTTACCATTAACACTGTCAGGTTATGAGCCAGCGAGGCATTCCTGATCCCTTGAGTGTTGGTATTGTCTTGGGTCACAATTTATACAAGATCTACATGTAATTGTGTTATGTGTGTTATATGTAGAGCATGTATATTGTTTTCAAAAGTTTGAATTCTACTCGTACTAGCCTTTTGTTCTTCCTTGACCTCCCTTGCAGCTCTCTCTAGTTAGAGCCTTTAAAGACACTGTACTCCTTTCTAATCCTCCCTCCTCCTGAGTCAGACATTCCCTCCTTTCCTCACCCACCTTCACGCCAAGCTCCCTCCCGTCACCTATTTCCGTCTTCAGATTTACCAACAAAGAGAACAGGTTTGCAACCATACCTGCCGGCGGGCCACGGAGGCTGCAAACGTGTGTGGCTGTGAAAACCTGGTCAATGTCAAGCTAATTACACTTGTTTAGGGTCCAGGATTGACGACCACGATAAAACTACTTGTTACTTTCTCCTTTTTTTTCTTGAACATACTATTAGCTTCCTTATTTTCATCATAAATATACGCATCTCCACCCAAAGAAACAACTATATTAAAAAGTGTTATGTAATGTGTCAAATATTTCTTCGGTGGTTCAGTAAACACTCTTTCAAGACTGGCTAGTGTTTGATGGGAGACGCGTCATAAATATTACCGACAAGGAAAGGAGAGGACTTAACTTGGGGACACAGCTGATCTAAGTAATTAATGACGAAGTTCAAACACGACATGACGACATTTTATATATTTTCTGACATCTATATCGTATGCGTTGAGCCGAGATAACCATTAGTAGTGACAGAACACAGAGTCGAGCGGAGGCTGAGGGCCATTCATAAGAAGGAAGCTGCTTGTGGGAGATGAATTACGATACACATTGCATACCACTGAGGTCAGATGATGTGATAAGGTCAGACTCATAACTCGCGTTCTTCTGAGATACCCACAAGGAGCAAAGAACTTCTGGAAACGCTTTGTATGTGAGTGCGGCTGCAGTGTGTGTGTGTGTGGGGGGGGGGGAAGCGGTATATACCTCTATTTATATTATGTATATATGCCTCTATATATATTTGATATATATTCCTCTATATATACCTCGCCCCTAACTCCTCATTCTTCCACACCACAAGCACACACAAATCGCTTCTGTAACCTCACATATAACTATAATACAATAGCATCACGTTCTTGATATGATAATTTATAACATATCATGAACAATCAAGGTTATAACACGCACTTGTACAAAAAAAATAATGGGGTATGAAGGCTCCTTAACCTGCAATAAGACCTTTATGATACATCCACTGGCAGTAAGTTCAGGTTCCAGTCTCGTCATCAGCCTTCATAGCACTTGCAGACCCAGTTGGAGCGGCTCTCCTTCCGTAACGAGATAGAAATGCGGGTAAATAATACTCATGAGTGGTATGTATGTCTTCCTCGGCCGCTATCTCGTCTTTTCTATCTGTACCCTCAGTGGGTAGAGGTTACCGGTTCTGCTCCCTGAGAGAACAATACTTACTATCACCTACAGCTGTCCAACGCCCTTGCATAAGTTTATAGCGTGTAATCACCTCAAAATGTGCCACATAGCCCCTTATAGCCTAACCACATTGAGCTGGAGTTTGATAGAATATCTTTATAAAATTTTCAAAGGCTCAGAGGTATCAACAAAAAATATATAGTTGATATTAGACCATGACGTCTCCAGCTATATCTTCAGATGGGAAACTGACATAGCTCTACATTACGAACTATTTTTTCTGTTTCCTTTGACGGTGAATGTGAAGCACGTAATCCTTTTCGGAGCTGTTCCTCTTCAGGCTGTAGAAGAAGAGTTGCTGACGATGCTGCTGCAGGGGTTAAGGGAAGGGGGGAAGGGAGGGGAGTGGGGCGTCAGGTGCACACACGCAGACTAACAACCCTGACGAATCCTGTTTCTCCGGTTCTGTGATCTCAAAACACGGCATCAGGAAGAAAGATTGTAAAAGACAAGACACGGTGATAAAATAGTGAATATTACCTTGCTTCCTCAAAAAATTTATACAAACACCAGTTAATTATACAAAAAAGTAAACAACGTAGTAAAAGAAAACAGAATAAATCAAACAAGAATATAATCAGATCACGTTTCTCTCTCTCTCTAACTTCGAAATTAAAATAAAGTAGAAGTTTCAACCGGAATTTCACACAACAACTGATGGTACAAAAGCAAGATTACACCTATCATGCAACAACGCATATCCAGCTTGTCAAAAACTCGCATTCACAGACGTAATGTACAATGGGTTATATTTCCTATGATCAATATACATCAAGTGAGTGTTGCATGTCTAGTAGTAATGCCAGGCGGGGATGTAGGCGCCGGGAAAGGGAGGAAAAGAGCGAGGGGAGGGAAAGGGTGAGGGTTGGATAGTGTGGGGAGAGGGTAGAGTACAGGGGAGGTGACTAAGGTAGGGGAGCATGGTAGAGTGTGAGAAAGGGGAGGGTAGAGTGTAGGGGTGAATGTGTTAGGTGAAGAGTTAATGGTGGTTGTGGTGTGAGTGTTGGGGGGAGGGGGGGAGGGGGAGAGGCACAGGACAGGAGTATCAGAAGGTCACTTGTTAGTCCACAGCAGCAGCAGCGGTGACGAACAGAAATTAGCAGAGTGAAGGGTGGATGCATTGACATAGAAATTATCATATAAATCGTTTTGCAGTAGATCAAAGTAAATTACGCATCAGAAAAGTATGTTAATGAATAGAAAAATATGAAAAAAATATGAAAAAACTGAACATCATATCATCTTACCATTTGTTTGTTGATTCTTCCTCAGGGTAACAGGAGTCAGGGCCGGCAATGGTGGTGGTGGTGGTGGTGGTGGCGGCAGTGGTGGGTGCAGCAGCATCAGCCAGGCGATAATGTGGTTTATGGGTAGAAAGTGACCGACTACTAGAAGCTGCCAGCCAACCTTTCACCCCAGCTGTCCAACCACACTTGCAAAAAAACACTCACACATAAAAAAAAGAAGTCTCCAGTAACCTCTCATCTTTTTGCCGGCCTCACAGTCTGGTATGTTCGGTCTCTGGCGCCATAGAGAACAAGAGAACGATTGATGATCATTTGTTTGGTTCACTTAATCATTTATGCGTTACGTGCAGCCCTTGTTTCGAGTCCTAATTAATCATCTTGTTCTCACTCTATCTTTTATGCTTTGTGACCATTCAGTTTAAGAAGATAATCATAGGTTTTCTGTTGTTCACTCTCTTACACGCACATTAAAGTTACAATGAATTACACGCATCTTGAGACCCACAGATGAGCGGGTCAATAATTATTACTATTATCATATTATATTGTTTTTATTGTCTATTATTATCATCATTATTTCAAATGTTGTTGTTGTTGCTGTTGTTGTTGTTTGTTGTTTAGACCCCAAAAAAATGGTAAGAGAAAGTTGATAATAAAACAAGAGTCAGTATAAAGTATTAGATGTAAAGCTATTAATGAAACGAGAAGCAGCGTGTCGGGTACAGTTCAATACAACATATATTATTGCTTCTTCACCTGCAGTATTTCATCGTGCTAAGAAGAACTAAACAATAGCAACTAAACATAATGCAGCGGGACAAAAAAAAATCCTTAATGCACAAGACATACAAGCCACTGTGTAAGGAAGGAAAAAAAAAAAAGAGGAGAAAACTGCGTGTGGGTAGTAACTTTCTTGTGATGTCAGGGGCAGCAGCACATGGTGACTTGTGTGTCCCCTACCCCTCCTCCTCCTCCTCCTCCTCCTCCTCCTCCTCCTCCTCCTCCTCCTCCTCTTATCTATTTTCACTCAGATGTTTTTCCTTCGTTATTTTCTCTACTTTGTGTATTTGAGTTTATTTCATCTGGTTTTTTCCCTCCACACCACCACCACCACCACTTCCACCATAACCACCACCACCACAACCATAATATCCCTTCCTCCTCTTCTCCTTTCTCCCACTGCCTTCTCTCTTTATTAAGTCTTCCTTCTCCTCCATTTCCAGTCCACTTACAAACATCCTTTCTACACATAATTCCTTCTAATTCTTCCTTCATGTTCTTATATTCTCTTCTTCCTCTTCTTTTCTTCTTCTTCCTCCATGGTTTAAAGTAATGATAGTGATTACTGCTGTTCCTTATGTCTCACGCTGCTATTCTCTAACCTTTCTTCAACCACATCAAGTAGTTTCCTCGTGTTAGGTTAGGTTATAGGAGTTAATGGCAACTTGACTTAAATAGCGGTTTCTCTTTCTTTTAAGTGTATTGAGTTCCCTGATGGGCAAAGTTAATTAAGGAACAAAATTCTTGGTGTAGGACTTTTCCTGGCTAGTAAAAGGTCTCTCTCTTTCTTTCTTTCTCTCTCTCGCAGGCAAAAATTAAGAAGCTTTTAACGTCTAGCAACCATTCAACTCTCTTCTTTTCATTCTTTTCTTACTCTTCTTCCCTCTTCTTCCTTCTTCTTTCTCTCTCGTCTCTCCTCGTGCTCTTCTTCCTGCACCTCTCCCTTGAAGTCGTGACAGGCGTTGGCGTGGAGCAGGTGTTTACAAGGCAATTAGTAAGAGTCAACAGCAGCTGTGTGTTGGCCACTTGCTCTTCCATCCATGCAATATCCTGGATCTGGAAGGAAGGAAAAGGACTTACACGTATTTTTTTATGGAGAGAGAGAGAGAGAGAGAGAGAGAGAGAGAGAGAGAGAGAGAGAGAGAGAGAGAGAGAGAGAGAGAGAGAGAGAGAGAGAGAGAGAGAGAGAGAGTAAATAAATTATACAAAGGAGAGTAGAGAGGGAGAATGAGGCTAAGTAATAACAGGTCTCGAGAAGTGTACATCAAAGTATTACTGAAATGCAAGGTTTACGCGGATTAATGAAGCAGTGAACGATAACTTATGAGAATGGAACCAGGTAATTTTCGACCTGTGACTTATAATTACACAAAAAAGAAAATAAAAAAAACTTGTTTCCATACTGATAATTAAAAGCAGAACGAGACACGAACTAATGAACTGAAAATATGATTGAAGCACAGAGAGAGAGAGAGAGAGAGAGAGAGAGAGAGAGAGAGAGAGAGAGAGAGAGAGAGAGAGAGAGAGAGAGAGAGAAGAGAGAAGAAAAAAAGATAATGTATATGAATTGAAGGAGATAAATAAGATACTGTAATTCCTTTTTTTTTTTGCTCGAAAATGTCGTGTTTTGAAGTGTCGTATAGAAGAGGATAGGGATGGAATGTGTGTGGGGGGGTAGGGGTGGGCGGACGTTGGGTGATGGGGGAGTGAGGGAAGGGAGTGAGGGAAGGGAGGAGGGAAAGGAGTGAGGGACAGGAGGAGGGAGGGAAGGGGAGTCAACTCTCGTCCCGTCCACTCCTCTTCCTTTCTCTATTATAGTTATTATCCTTAGCCTTTCTTCCTCCTGTCTAACATAAATCAAATGTTTTTCTTCCCCGGACTTATAATACGGTATGATAAGGCCAATTACAATATGTCGTAAGTTAGGACAAAATTATAAGATATGAGAATATACGAAGACTTGTTTTAGCTTCACCTGCTTCATCTACCTCCAGGATTTCCTTTGTTTTTGCATTTGTCTTTGCATAACACCTTTGTGCTCTCCTCGCCTGGGTATTTGCAGCTAACGTGAGGGAATAGTATTTGCACTAATAATAATAATGATAATGAGAGTAATATCAGTTATTGTTATAGTGGATAGAAATGTATATGAATTATTATAAATATATATGAAAAATAAATATATATATATATATATATATATATATATATATATATATATATATATATGAAAAACGCGTGTTCAAGCATGCTGCCAAAATTACGTCCGTGGATACAGTCAACTACAATAGCCTTTCTCTGTATCGACGCAACACAGTTTCATACCACGTCTACATACAAACACAATACCTAGAACTAATTTACTGGCCTAGAATAAAGATATCGTACATCACACACGTAACAGTCTAACAGCGAGTACTAACCACTAACCAATTGCATCAGTAACATACGTAGCCAATATACCACAATGAACATGAAATTAAACAAGTTACTTCTTTCTAGCGAACTTAAACTCCCACCAATACCGAAAATAAGGAAGTTCCCGATGATCACTGCTTCAATTATCTCAGTGCTTCGGGTTGTGGTCTCGAAATGCTCGGAGCTGTTATGACGTCAGCGGCGCAGCGGCAGCGGCGGTGTCGGCAGTGCGGCGCGGCGGCTAGTGTCTTTGGTAAGTGTGTGGATGCTGTCAACAAATCACTAAACATCTCCTTCCCTGAGGCACTGGTGTGGTTCTACTTCATCTGGCACGTTGATCTCGCCTCCAAGAAGCGAAGGACAGACTCTGGTGAAGGTGTGACATAGGTGAGGTATTATTTCATGTAGATAAATATAGTGGTGGCATTATGTATACACCGGCAGCCTCTGTGTAATTGTCGGTGACTCAACTTATCGATGTGTTCTGTCCGCGGCAGGAACTCAACATTACTGTCCATTTCATGCAGGGACAGAGGAGGCAACAGGCTATGATAATGTGCTGCGTAGGAGTGTGTGATGCGGAATAAAATAATATAGGAAGAGTTCACTGAGGATAGCAAATTTTACGTCAGCGAGGGAGACGGAGTTAGTAAAGAAAACGGGAATAGTTACTACGGGTGAGCTGGATCCACCGCCGCGTAGGTAGTGACTAGGTACTCTATGTAGTATTGCAGCAGTAATATTATGCAGGCAGTGACCATTTTGTGGGTGAGGAGGGAGGTTGTTGGGGATGGGTGGTGATGGCTCGGAAAGGAGGTGACGCTACGAACCCAAATGCTATTACGATATGACCTACTTTGCTGTTTCTGCTTCGTTTGTTTCTCCTATTTCGTTTCTCTTGTGGTTTCGTCTTGAATGGCGTCTTCCATCCCTCACATTGTCCTTCCCAAATCCTCCCTCCACTCGCTTTCAGACATCGGGAACTGGTGGGAGGGAGGGGTAGGGGAGGTGACGGGCGACACACACACACACACACACACACACACACACACACACACATATCTCTCTCTCTCTCTCTCTCTCTCTCTCTCTCTCTCTCTCTCTCTCTCTCTCTCTCTCTCTCTCTCTCTCTCTCTCTCTCTCTCTTCCTTCTTCCTTCTTCGTTCCAAATCTTGCCTGCCACAGCTCGTCATCTCAACGCTGCTATCTGTGGTTTAAGCGTCTTCGGCAGTATAGTTTCTCGTCTTTCAGAAGTCACTCGCGGCAGCCTCTTTATCTTTATTTTAGTGTTCTTTGTTATGTGTCGTAATGCGTGGTTCCTTTGAGTTGGTCGGAGAGCGGGGAAGGCTTATGACTTAGTTATGGCCGTCGTTGCATGTTTGGAAAGAGTCATTCTCCCCCGTCGGAATGACCATCAAATGTGCAATCATGAGATGGATGCGATTGTTGTTTTCTTACTGTTAGTAGTGCCGGCGGTCGATTTGCAGGTCGTCTAGCAATTGTTCAGCATTAGCAGACGTAAATTGTTTTGCATGGTGGCTGTTGCGGGTTTGTCTCGGGTCGTTTGTAAGGTCGTAATTCAAGGGACTGGGATTTAGTGCGCGCAGCCTGTGTCTTGGGCGCGGCCTTGTGGTCTCTTCTGCGGTAGTGTGGCATCATCTTCTCGTCAGTGCCTTGCTTTATTGTCGCTAATGCCTTTTACAACGCAGTTATGTTCCACTAAAGCATAAATTTATCATAATAGAAGCAACCAGTGTGATATTTCATCCGGGAATGTCCAAAGTGCTCTAGAGAAACGAAGTCAGACCACGAATATAAGGAGCGCACCAAAATTTTTATTAAACTTAATATGTATCTTATGTTTTCTATATCGCTGGAGCCTTGCGTCCTTATCGGCTACAGAGCAAAGGGCGAGGCCACGACAATAGTTGTTTTCTTGGCTTAATTTTATCACACAGTCTCCCGTGAGCAAGTGAGGCAAGCGTCCCTAAGCTGAGGAGACAATGGACCCGATAGTCTCCGTGGAATATTCATCTGTTGGGGACACGTATCTCAAGGTCAGGCGAGCAAGGCCAGGTCATCCTATTCGGCGTGTCAGGTTTCTCGGCCCCTTGATAAATATAGTCCACCTAATGCATCTGACATTAGTGAGCGACTAGCGTATATTACAACTCGCCTCGCAGCTAACAAACAAATGTAAAACTGAACAGCATTTTTTTTTTTCTCTTCAAAGTTTAGTTCATGTGTCTTTGATCTGTTGGTTTCAGGGTACAAATATAAGTTATATGCCCGGTCTTGATTTACATAGTGTTACGCCGTTGTTGTTGTTTATGTTTGTTGGTTCATGATCGACGCGTGTGATGTGCGGGTTGACAGCTTAGCACACACGCGTAACAATGCATATTTTATTCAAATCCCTTAATCCGATTTTTCTTCATTTTGTTGATTTTCTCTTCCTATTATTATCTGTTGCAAAGTTTGGCGCTGCATCATTTGTATTTCCAATGTGTAGGGTCATGAGGTTTTAGTGAGGTGCGGGGTTGGTAAGGATGGCGTGTGGTGGCGTGTGGTGGTGTGTGGTGGCCGTGCGGTGGTTCTGAGCCCCATCCAACCCGCGGTCAAGCTCACACAATTGTTGTCTGCGCGCCGCACCGCCGCCTCATATCCGGTTGCAGTGGACGGCCGTGGGTCGGGGAGAGGGTCGTGCATGGGTCGCGTCCCTCAGCTCGGCCTGGCGGGTCCTCGTGGGCAGCTGGGTGACACATGAGCAACACGAAGACACTAGTGTTCACTTTGTATATTTACCAATTTTTTTTTGTTACTGATAATCTTTTTTCTTTTCACTCAAGTATCTCTTATTGTGTCCTTTCATGCAGATTCAATGCAAATCGTCCACTTTCTGGACACCTATTGTAAGCGTAATATTAAGTAGATCACGCGTATTAGTGGTTATTTTTATCTGATCAAGAGGAAGAAGCACTGGAGAACGGAGATCACGCAAGGCAACATATTCCTCCATAGCATATAGCATTGGGAGCAAAGTTTCATATCCACAAATAGTCTTGATGTGATTGTGAGTACGAAGAGAAGCAAATAACACTTTAAGATGACGTACTAAATAAAACAATGACTTATGAAAACACTCTGCCCTCTGATAAACCTGAACTCTCTTTATCAATGAAAATAAAGATAATCCCGGAATCAAAGTATATCAAGTGGAAACATGCATCATGCTCTGCGTCCATAATTCTAATATCAAAGCCTCAGCATCTGCCGGTCAGTAATGTGTGTCTTGTTGGCTGAGGAGCGAGGAACCAGTTGCGGGTCGCCAGCTCACAGGCGCCAGATAAACACTTGTCAGCCAAGCGATGTCGTTTTTGAATATTTACGAGACAGAGTGACGGTCGTGGTGCGCAGGTCAGCCACTTACTGGATTGTGATAGTTATTGTTCATCTCTCTCTCTCTCTCTCTCTCTCTCTCTCTCTCTCTCTCTCTCTCTCTCTCTCTCTCTCTCTCTCTCTCTCTCTCTCACACACACATACACATAAGAGAACGGAGGGTAACGAAGCTTGGTGTTGATCCTAGTAGTCATGAACGTTCAGCTCGTCACCCAAAGGCCACTCCATCCAACTCTTCCCGACTCTCGCCTGACAGGACAGAGGTTCTCTCATTCTGACCACCAGGAAATACGAGCATGAGGCTGAGGGTCCCACGTGCCTAATACGGTCACTTTTAAAGACATGTTTCTGTCCTACAATAGCCGTGTCAGCTGACCTTAGCTCACTGTAACCCAAGGAGAAGATAACAATGCAGACTGGGTATATAGCAGCGGCCTGGGTTATATATCGACATCCTGTGTGATCATGATTGTTATCTCGGCAGCTTCAGGGGCACCGTGATTGCCAGCCGGGTAATAACAGGGCGGAGGGAAGCCCAGCCTCTCGGGTTGTATGGGAATAATCGTGGCTTGTTACGGTGGTGCCTTGCGAGGAGAGGATCTGGTGTGTGGCATCCGGTATGTATGTGCGTGTCTCTCTCTCTCTCTCTCTCTCTCTCTCTCTCTCTCTCTCTCTCTCTCTCTCTCTCTCTCTCTCTCTCTCTCTCTCCCCCCGCGTCCCGTGCAGGCCTTGTCTCTCAGTTTGCCTGTGAGTGACTCGCCTCAAACTCCCAGGCACACGTCAACATTCCGAGAAAGGGTTGCCGCTACGTCAGTTTGGAAAAAATGTGTTTGATCCGACATGAACAGAAATTATTCGTTGGTGGGCAGATCCTCGTGCACGCCATCCTCCCAGCCTTCCCTGCTCTCCCTAGGCGGCCCAAAGTGGTAGTGATTGCTGGTGCACGAGAGCGATTTGAAGTTAGTGTTTGGTAGCCTTTATTGCTTCTTGACTTCCTCCCACCGTACTGTCATCTTCAATCCTACCTGGTACAACCTGGGAATGAAAAATTAAAATGAGCGACACACACACACACACACACACACACACACACACACACACACACACACACACACACACACACACACACACACAATCACACTGTTTGAATTTTTAATATCTTCATTACACGTTGCTTTGTGAGCTGTCTGCTCTTTACTATTAATCTGTATCAGCAAATTACATTATCCGATGACCTTTATCTTGAGGTTTGTCTGATGGACCAAGTAGTCACATAACAGCTAGTGATTCATACATGCATGAAAACCCGACCTTCTAACTGTTTTCATTACACATAATTTTCTTCTGCTTTGTTCCATGTTTTGTTTGCTAAAAGTAAAACAGTGATGGAGTGCTTGCATTAGTTATTTGTGTGGGAAGCAAGCACCATGCAATGAGTCTTTAAGTTCAACACCAAGCTATAACATCACCACCTGGTGTATGCGATTACCTGGACGGACACTCGTATTCACTTTAAGCCGGTCACACCACTAAGGGAATCTATCAATAGACATTCACTCTGGAGGGCATTGATGTGTTAGTTCTCGTTTTCCTTCTTAATCCCTGACTCATAACTCCAAGGTGAGGCTGTAGCTCCACGTGAATCCTTACCCCAGACACAACCCTCACACAGGTGCTTTTGTCCCACCGCCACCAAGGTATCAGTAGAAGGATTCAGCAAAAGCCAGATTGAGAGGTATCATGGGGCAGCACCCCACGCATAAGCTTTACGAATCCCCTTCCAGCTTAACTTTCCTGAGCGTTGGTGTGAAAAGACAGATCCATGAATATCTGTTGGGTGTCTGTGTGCCTGGAGACGGTGAGCCGCTGCAGTACTGGCAGGTCAATAACTCCACCATTCCACCTCCTGCCGCCACACCTCGATGCAGGATTACTATTCCCTCCTCAGTCCGCCCTTCCTAACGCCCACACACCACCATTTCCGTACGTGTCATCCCTAGAAATTGTGTATGGATAGAAAACCAAAGTAATACACAGAAGCACAGTCACAAGCCATGAATCACAAAGGTTTAGGTTTCGTGTAAGCAGGCAAGCAGGCTTCATCTGTGGTGACATGAGGCTTAACAACCTTTAATAAACAACAATAACAAGAAAATCATTGTTACCAGTCGTGCGAGGTGAAGCTGCATCACATGTTCTGTTCCGCAGGGGATACTTTTTATTTTATTTCTTATCGTTTCTTGTAGAGAGATAGCATTGGTTGTCCCCGGCCAGCATTTTAACACCTCCGCGGTAATTTAAAACAGATCGTAAATGTCTGCCCACTTCTTGGACCTCCGCACGACTCGCAGCGTTGAAGTAGGTGCCGACAGATGGCGCGCGGGGGGCAGCAAGCAGGGCAGCCTTCACTCCAGTGCAATATATAATAAATACATCAATGAAGCGTCGTGTGAGCTGCCTGCGAAGAGCTTACCTAGGTTATTGCCCTTAGAGAGAGAGAGAGAGAGAGAGAGAGAGAGAGAGAGAGAGAGAGAGAGAGAGAGAGAGAGAGAGAGAGAGAGAGAGAGAGACAGAGACAAAAAAAAATCTTGTACTCTATATTCATCATGTGCCCGGCTGACTCTCCACTTCTCCAGCTCTCACCTCGCCCCCGCTAGTGTAGGAACGCTAGTAAGAGGAATGAACTGAGCCGCCTCACCACAGCCCAACCCGGCCGCGCCACAGTCCTCGTAACTCTTAATTAGGGTGACGCGCGTGTGACTCTCCCAGCAAGGAGTCGGGCACGGCGTCTCTGCATAACCTGAGGGTGATGACGCCGGGCAGGGATGCGAGGCCGTGCTGGGAATGGGTGAGGGAGCAGTAAAGGGATAGAGAGGGAGAGCTGGATAGACATGCAGATAAAAACAGTGACTCGGCAACACTTGAGTGACAGATAGATGGATAGATTATTTTGATAGAATTGTGCATGTTCTGTTATCTGTCTCTCTTAGGAACATTGAACTGATAATATCTTGGTGTTTATAAGTATTGTGCTTTAATCACAAAACACTTATTTAGATAATGGTGGTTTTAGGGATCTGTAATGTCTTCTATAGTAGCAATCTTTCCATTGTGTTGTGTTGAAACGTTACATCTTCCTCTCAGGTTTGTGATGTGGAGACAGACGGCTGACCTGAGGCACACCAATCTTCAGTGGTGAGTTTTTGTGTACATTTGTTTGTATGTAATTTATGTCTTTCTGTATATCATTATCTGCATGTCCTTGTGCACGAATGTGTTATTTTCATACGTGTTCGTGTGTCCTGCGGGCGCCATCAACCAGTAGAACCCGTAATCGGTGCGGCAGATGAATATTTATTGTGGTAGTGTTGATATTTCATCACAGGGTTATGCTGCCTCTTTGACCAAATGGAAATAAGATATACGACATAACAAGCAGTTTAGATGCGGTAAAAGTAATAGCGTAAGTAATGGCGTTGTGTTGAACATCGCATAGGAGAAATATTTGTATATATATATATATATATATATATATATATATATATATATATATATATATATAAATAAATATATAATAAAATATATATATATATATATATATATATATATATATATATATATATATATATATAAAATCGCTCTTGTTCTGACGGTGTAGCTCACCACGTTGAGGGAATCATGCTGAATAACCTTTCTTTTAACAACGTGTATTTACATAGATATTTTGCCAGTTTTTGACACCAACATCACCTCAATGAGACACAGAACTGACGCGTCAATGTATCTTTCAAGGGTTGTACGCGTGAATGACGACAGATCCAGCGACCTTAACAGATAAACCGAGGGACAGGTGGCTACTGTGCTTGGCGGGACTGTCTGTCTGTCCCCTGCTGCGTAAAGGTCACCGTTTTTTCTTCAACTCTAAGGAAATTTTGTTGAATTAGAATGTAAATAACGTGTCCTATGCGAGTTGGAATGAAGGACATGTTTGCTGAGAGACGAGGCGCCGCTTGAGGAAGTAAATAAGCCTAGGAATGAGTCGAGAAAGCATTGAATCGAACTTTTCCCTCCTTTGACATTTCCACTTGAATTACTACATCATCGCCCTCTCTCTTGGCGGCATTCCAACCGCGATAACCTGCCAGCGGGGACGTGATGGAGGTGGTTTGGGTCTGACCGAAGTGATTTATGCGCGAAGAGATTTGTTCATATATTAGGCCAGAAATTCGATGAGCTCCACGATAACTGTTCATGTATATTTAATTTTGCGTGTAAACATGTGTGATGGGTGAGGAGGGGGGGGGACGGGGGGAAGGGAGGAAGATGCGTTCAAAATCAAAGCTTGCAACTCAATGGATGAATTAGTTTTCGTGATTGATTTCGTGCACAATTATGGTGTTTTTGAGTGTTTGTCGACACACACACACACACACACACACACACACACACACACACACACACACACACACACACACAAGCAAAAAACAAACACAGAAGCTGTATAAGATTAAACAAGACAACATGATAAGCTTGAAAGTTCATTGATACCACTCAAATTTGGCTTCTTAGGAAAATCATCTTAACAAAAACATCATGAGTCAGCTGATTCAAGTGTGAATAAGAATAAACAAATCGAACACAATGTCTTCTCGGTCGCTTTCACTCGGAGTGAGTCAGATGTAAGTTTTTTTTTGTTCTTTTTTACCCTCACCTCTGATAATGTGGTCTTACTTGTATGCGTGTACTTTTTTTTTTTTTACGAATCTTTCTCTTTTTCTTTCATTTACATATTTGTCTATTCATGAACATTCTCTCTCTCTCTCTCTCTCTCTCTCTCTCTCTTCTCTCTCTCTCTCTCTCTCTCTCTCTCTCTCTCTCTCTCTCTCTCTCTCTCTCTCTCTCTCTCTCTCGCTCTCGCTCTCGCTCTCTCGCTCTTTCTCTATATCTATCTATCTATCTATCTCTCTAACTCACTCTACCTCCCCGGAACGTGCTCCTTCCCCGCCGTGCATAATGAGCCCCAGATAGCGCCACGCTAAGTCCGGCAGGCCAGCAGGGCGAGTGAGCAGCCAGGATGTGTATCAGAGCTCAGTGAAATGGTGGACGGCACTTGAGAACACCCTCGTCAGCAGTGTTATCCTTAATATAAACACGGCTGGAGGAGCTGACGAAGGGATTGAGCGAGGGCGGTAACGGAAGATGACTGAAGGCCTGCCGGGGATGACGAAGAGGCTGACGTAGGCGTTTGATGAAGTAACTGATGAAGGGAAAAGTTGTAGTTCGTAGTACATTACCGAAGGAGTGATGGAGTAGCTAATGGAGACGATGACAGAGAAACTGGCGGTTGTTTTGCTGTAGGAACTGTTAAATATACTGATGGAGGAAGTGACTGAGGTTTTGATGGAGAGAAAAATTGTTGAAAGGCCGAAGGAAGGGCGGAGTGTAGCTTGAAAGAATGTCTGATGGGAGGGTTGGAGTCACTCAGTCATATTTCATAATTATAATATGAGGAAATTGTAAACTCTCGAAGGAATGATAACTGATTGTTTTCCTCGCCTAGTGGGAAAAGCGAGTAAAGTATGGTGCTGAGACTAGTTTTTTTTTAGTTTGTGGTGGTTATGGTGGTGGTGGTGGTGTTATGGTGGTGATGTTGCGTCCAGGTGGTGGTGTTGGTGGTGGTTGTGGTGATGAAAGCCAGTGGTGGTGGTGATCGGTAACTAAACTCCTTCACTGACCTCAAGCTTTGGGTATCATATGTAAGGTCAACCCGCGTTTATTGCACCCTCGACCTCTACTCCCCTTATCAAGTAGAGGTTGTTGATGTAAAACAAATACAAACATAACTCTAGTATCCAACACGCTCTACGACGTGTTTTATTGCAAGACACTCGATAGTTTAAAACGATATCGGCTGCTAAACTTCTTCTACCTTTCGTAAGTGTTGAAGGAAGTTCTCACGAGGGAAGAATGTGAAGCATGACTCCAACAAGACTCAGATATTTCCCAAGATCATCCGTGTGTCGGCCTTCCTCCTGCCTGCGGGATGTCATGCAGTGGACTGGAGAGTATTTCACCGTGAGGGTTAGGACAACAAACATGACTCCTAACAGATGTGAAGGCACGGCTCACGGCTCACCATCAGGCAGGCTACAGCTGGTGTCTTACCCTTAGACACACTCGGTCACAGGTGCAAAGGAAGGCAGAGGTGAAGGACGAGGCTTAAGGAATGTTGGTAGATAGTTCCACTCCTCTGGGCCTGAGGCGGCGTACTGTTGCCTGTTTGTCTGTAGGGAATGTTTTACCTCCTGCCTTATATAGTGGACGTATCTCTTCCCAAGACTGTCGTACATGAGTTGTATACAGATAGGAAGGACAGCCGACTGCTTACCGCGTGCGAGGCAGCTAATATGGTGAAGGAGAACTGGTATTGCTGATTAGTTTTGTTTATTATTATTATTATTATTATTATTATCATCATCATTATTATTATTATTGCTACCTCTATTGTTGTTTTCTTGTTACTATTATATTTTGTTTTTATGTGTGTGCGTGTGCGTGTGCGTGTGCGTGTGCGTGTGCGTGTGTGTGTGTTATACGTGTGAGTGTGTGTGTGTGTGTGTTGTATGTTTGCCCATGAATGTGTTTGCATCATTGATTTATGGAGAGAAATATATCAGAGAAACCTCAAGGGGATATACAAAAAAAAAAAAAGTATATATAATCGCTTTGGTGCACGTTCTGGCAAGGTGAGTCAGACGACCCTGCCTTCCTGACGACCACAGTCACCTCATTCTTGGTCGTTTTTGTTCAATATTCCGGCTTGGACGAGGAGAAGGTGTTATGTGTCCCCTGTGGTATCAAAAAGAAGATTAATCTATTCAAGTACGTGATGACTAGGGTGTGAGAAGCAAGGGAAGGATGGATGAAGGGTAGCAGGGAGGCAGAGAGGGACAAGGTGAGAGAGGGTGTTGAGAGGGGAAGGAGAGGGGAAGGAGAGGGATGAAGGGTGTGAGTTGGTGATCTTGGGGTTAGATACGTGTGACCTAAGCTCTTGTGACCCTGGGTGACTCAAGTGACCCTCAAACACACACACACACACACACACACACACACACACACACACACACACACACACACACACACACACACACACACACACACACACACACACTGTCAATCTAGTGAGTGACAGCTGGTGATAAGAAGATAAACAAAGTTAATAAAGTAACCATTATAGTAGTAGGAATAGTATTAGTGCTATGAAAAACAAAATAAAAACAATGTACGTATATATGACATTAGACCTACAATTAGTAAGACATCACTATCACATCCATACCATCCTCCTTAAAAAGATAACATGAATATATATAAGATTCCAGTGGGGCGATGAATTATTGAAGTTCCACACCACCACCACCACCACCATCATCACCACCACCACCACCACCACCACCACCATCACCACCACCACCATCATAGTCACCAACACAACACCAAGCATTGCTGATCATGCGTTCCACCTTTACTTCCAAGCTAAGTCCATGTTCAAGGAAGGATGAGGATAACCCAGTCTTTCTTTACTCAATTGTGTTGCCTTACGTATCATTCTCGCCTTAGAGCCATTCATTCCATTAAGGTACAGTACACACCTGACACTGCTTGGACAAAACTATTTACACACAATAATAGGATCAATAGAAAGATTTATCATTAATTAATATTTTTTGTAGAAATTAAAGTCTCTCTCTCTCTCTCTCTCTCTCTCTCTCTCTCTCTCTCTCTCTCTCTCTCTCTCTCTCTCTCTCTCTCTCTCTCTCTCTCTCTCTCTCTCTTACCTGCGAGTCCCGAGCTTGTTTTCATTAGGACAGGTGTGTCTCGGGAGAAATAGGACTCGCCTGTCGGGAGTTCGGTGCTCTGTTTCCTGATTGGTGGAGGAAAAACGTTGCGTGGAAAGAAAGAAAATGATGAAAGAAAGAGAGTGAGAGAGAGAGAAAAAAAAAAAATATTCACCCTCCTCCCCCTTCCCAGCATCCCACCTTCGACCCTTCCCATAGTAGTCTCACCTCACCTTAACGCTAAATATATCTCGCCAGCGATAAAATACACTCGGCCACTGGAGGAGGAAAGTGCCCGGAGTCAAAACACGTCCATTATCAACATTACTCAGCGTGGTAGAGGCGGGAAGGGCAGGCCAGGGCAGCGCCGGGGGAAGTTGGGCAAGGAAGGTTAGAAGGAAGAGTTTGAGGTTGTTGCTGTGTTATGTGATGGTAGTGTTAGAGAGAGAGAGAGAGAGAGAGAGAGAGAGAGAGAGAGAGAGAGAGAGAGAGAGAGAGAGAGAGAGAGAGAGAGAAGTGTATGTTTGCTTGTTGTTGTTGTTGTGGTTGAGGTTTCAGGTTTTTTTTATATATTTTACTTTGTTTTCTGTTTGCATGTTTGTTTTGGTTTTTTTCGTTTTATTTAACACACACACACACACACACACACACACACACACACACACACACACACACACACACACACACACACACACACACACACATCTCCACCACCCTCACGGACACCTCCCACTTCACACACTCCCATAAACTTAGATATAACCCACTTTCGGCATGCTACTACCAACCCTCCTCTCTCTCTCTCTCTCTCTCTCTCTCTCTCTCTCTCTCTCTCTCTCTCTCTCTCTCTCTCTCTCTCTCTCTCTCTCTCTGTGTCTCATTTTTCCGGCTTATCTCGCTTCACGTGTTATTTCTCGTTTTTCCGCTTCATTTCTTCCCCAATCCGGGTGCACCTTTGACCCACACCACACAAGGGAGCCTAGGAGTGCTTGGTGAGGACGGTGGGTGAGTAGGGTGAGTAGGGTGAGTGTGGGCCCAAGACACACTCCACTCGAGACCAAAAAGGGAGAAGGGAGGGACAAGGGAAGAACGAAAGGGGATCATTGGTGCAGTGTTTAAGCAGTTTGTCTCATAGATGTGTGTGTGTGTGTGTGTGTGTGTGTGTGTGTGTGTGTGTGTGTGTAGGTAGGTAAGCGTTGGTTGGGATTGTGTGTGGAATTAATAGGTTAGGTTAGGTTAGGTTAGGGTTCAGTCAGGTTGTGAATTGACTGGACTGGACTGGACTCGATGGGTATTAACCCTTACACTGCCGTCTACAGCAGTTGCTGTAAACCAAATTATTAATTGTAGCGACAAATTGGCAACTACCGGGCATGCAAGCATTAACCACGCCCCTTTCAAATCAGTCACACCCCATCTGTATATATATATATATATATATATATATATATATATATATATATATATATATATATATATATATATATATATAAATATATATATATATATATATATATATATATATATATATTAATATATATATATATATATATTAATATATATATATATATATATATATATATATATATATATATATTAATATATATATATATATATATATATATATATATATATATTTATTTAAAAAAATCTTTTTATATTAGATATATATATATATATATATATATATATATATATTATGTATATATATATTTATCATTTTTATCATCAATGTTTATTTTTATCATCAATGTTTATTTTTATCATCATTATTTATTTGTATCATCAATATTTATTTGTATCATCAATATTTATTTTTATCATTATTTATTTTTATCATTATTTATTTTTATCATTATTTATTTTTATCATCTTTATTTATTTATACTATTATTTATTTTTATCATTATTATTTATTTTTATCATTATTATTTATTTTTATCATTATTATTTATTTTTATCATTATTTATTTTTATCATTATTATTTATTTTTATCATTAATATTTATTTTTATCATCAATATTTATTTTTATCATTAATATTTATTTTTATCATTATTATTTATTTTTATCATTAATATTATTTTTATCATTAATATTTATTTTTATCATTATTATTTATTTTTATCATTATTATTTATTTTTATCATTATTATTTATTTTTATCATTATTATTTATTTTTATCATTATATTTATTTTTATCATTAATATTTATTTTTATCATTATATTTATTTTATCATTATATTTATTTTTATCATCAATATTTATTTTTATCATTAATATTTATTTTTATCATTAATATTTATTTTTATCATTAATATTTATTTTTATCATTATTATTTATTTTTATCATTATTATTTATTTTTATCATTATTATTTATTTTTATCATTAATATTTATTTTTATCATTAATATTTATTTTTATCATTAATATTTATTTTTATCATTATATTTATTTTTATCATTAATATTTATTTTTATCATTAATATTTATTTTTATCATTATTATTTATTTTTATCATTAATATTTATTTTTATCATTAATATTTATTTTTATCATTAATATTTATTTTTATCATTATTATTTATTTTTATCATTAATATTTATTTTTATCATTAATATTTATATTTATCATTATTATTTATTTTTATCATTATTATTTATTTTTATCATTATTACTCATTTTTATCATTAATATTTATTTTTATCATTAATATTTATTTTTATCATTAATATTTATTTTTATCATTTATATTTATTTTTATCATTAATATTTATTTTTATCATTAATATTTATTTTATCATTAATATTTATTTTTATCATTATTATTTATTTTTATCATTAATATTTATTTTTATCATTAATATTTATTTTTATCATTAATATTTATTTTTATCATTATTATTCATTTTTATCATTAATATTTATTTTTATCATTAATATTTATTTTTATCATTAATTATTATTTTTATCATTAATATTTATTTTTATCATTAATATTTATTTTTATCATTAATATTTATTTTTATCATTATTATTTATTTTATCATTATATTTATTTTTATCATTAATATTTATTTTTATCATTAATATTTATTTTTATCATTAATATTTATTTTTATCATTAATATTTATTTTTATCATTAATATTTATTTTTATCATTATTATTTAGTTTTATCATTATTATTTATTTTATCATTATTATTTATTTTTATCATTATTATTTATTTTTATCATTAAAATTTATTTTTAGCATTAATATTTATTTTTATCATTAATATTTATTTTTAGCATTAATATTTATTTTTATCATTAATATTTATTTTTATCATTATATTTATTTTTATCATTAATATTTATTTTTATCATTAATATTTATTTTTATCATTAATATTTATTTTTATCATTATATTTATTTTTATCATTAATATTTATTTTATCATTAATATTTATTTTTATCATTAATATTTATTTTTATCATTATATTTATTTTTATCATTATTATTTATTTTTATCATTATTATTTATTTTTATCATTAATATTTATTTTTATCATTAATATTTATTTTATCATTAATATTTATTTTATCATTATTTATTTTATCATTATTTATTTTTATCATTAATATTTATTTTTATCATTATATTTATTTTTATCATTAATATTTATTTTTATCATAATATTTATTTTTATCATTAATATTTATTTTTATCATTAATATTTATTTTTATCATTATATTTATTTTTATCATTAATATTTATTTTTATCATTAATATTTATTTTTATCATTAATATTTATTTTTATCATTAATATTTATTTTTATCATTATATTTATTTTTATCATTATATTTATTTTATCATTATTTATTTTTATCATTAATATTTATTTTTATCATTAATATTTATTTTTATCATTAATATTTATTTTTATCATTATATTTATTTTTATCATTAATATTTATTTTTATCATTAATATTTATTTTTATCATTATATTTATTTTTATCATTAATATTTATTTTTATCATTAATATTTATTTTTATCATTATTATTTATTTTTATCATTAATATTTATTTTTATCATTAATATTTATTTTTATCATCAATATTTATTTTTATCATTAATATTTATTTTTATCATTAATATTTATTTTTATCATTAATATTTATTTTTATCATTAATATTTATTTTTATCATTAATATTTATTTTATCATTAATATTTATTTTATCATTATTATTTATTTTTATCATTAATATTTATTTTTATCATTATATTTATTTTTATCATTAATATTTATTTTTATCATTAATATTTATTTTTATCATTAATATTTATTTTTATCCTTATTATTTATTTTTATCATTATATTTATTTTTATCATTATATTTATTTTTATCATTAATATTTATTTTTATCATTATTATTTATTTTTATCATTAATATTTATTTTTATCATTAATATTTATTTTTATCATTAATATTTATTTTTATCATTAATATTTATTTTTATCATTAATATTTATTTTTATCATTAATATTTATTTTTATCATTAATATTTATTTTTATCATTAATATTTATTTTTATCATTATATTTATTTTTATCATTAATATTTATTTTTATCATTAATATTTATTTTTATCATTATTATTTATTTTTATCATTATATTTATTTTTATCATTAATATTTATTTTTATCATTAATATTTATTTTATCATTAATATTTATTTTTATCATTATTATTTATTTTTATCATAATATTTATTTTTATCATTAATATTTATTTTTATCATTAATATTTATTTTATCATTAATATTTATTTTTATCATTATTATTTATTTTTATCATTATATTTATTTTTATCATTATTATTTATTTCTATCATTATTATTTATTTTTATCATTAATATTTATTTTTATCATTAATATTTATTTTTATCATTATTATTTATTTTATCATTATATTTATTTTTATCATTATTATTTATTTTTATCATTAATATTTATTTTTATCATTAATATTTATTTTTATCATTAATATTTATTTTTATCATTAATATTTATTTTTATCATTAATATTTATTTTATCATTAATATTTATTTTTATCATTAATATTTATTTTTATCATTAATATTTATTTTTATCATTAATATTTATTTTTATCATTAATATTTATTTTTATCATTAATATTTATTTTTATCATTAATATTTATTTTTATCATTATTTTTATTTTTATCATTAATATTTATTTTTATTATTATTATTAATTATTATTATTATTATTATTGCTATTATTATTGTTATCATTATTATTATCGTTATTATTATCATTATTATTAGTAGTAGTCGTATCATTATTATTATTATTATTAGATTTATCATTAGTATTATTAGTATGTGTATTATTATTATCATTATTATTTTTAATATTGTCATTATCATTTGTGGTATAATTTTGACTAACAAAACGAACAGAAACACAAAAGGACTGCCACGTTTGTAAACACACCACCCAGCGACCCAAGAAAAGATAAATAACTTATCACTGTAAGGAGTGGGTGGTTGGGTGGATGGATGGTGGATGGTTGGGTGGTAGGATGGATGAACGGTGGATGGGGTTGCTGGGTGGATGGGTGAATGGGTGTGTGGGTGGGTGGATGGATGGGTGGGTGGATGGATGGGTGGGTAGATGGGTGGGTGGGTGGATGGATGGATGGATGGGTGGGTGGATGTATAGGTGGGTGGATGAATGAATGATGTCAGGCAGGCAGGCTGTACATTCAAAATGCTGGTGCTGTGTTCAGTGTGGATAACGACGCTAGCCTATCCGATGAGCTGCGTCAAGTTGCCAATGGCACATTTTTACAGAATATTTGCATCCAAGATATATTGTGTATAGAAAGAAAAATATTTTTCCTCTATTTTTCAGATCGTTGTGAGTTGAAAAAGAAAAATTTGAATAAAATCATAATTTTTTAAAAAATCTATAAATCGAACACTTAGAAAAGACCTCGGCAGTGTAAGGGTTAAGAGAAGTTTGTATGTGAATTGGTATTTATAAGCTGTTAATGAGTGTTTTTTAAATGGTTATTGTGTCTGTATGTGTGTGTGTGCGTGTGTGTGTGAACTTTTTATAGTTTACATTCGTGCTAAACTCATGAAGATCGTTGGTGGTGAAAAGATATATTATTATGACTCACACTCTTATCTATTTCCTTATTCATGATGGTTTGGTTAATATTATTCCACACACAAAAAAAGTCACTGATTAATACATCTTTACACCCGGTCGTAACTTTACTTAAAATCATGAAAACGTTGACGATCAAGTGATAAAAAACGTTGCGGTGCCATAATTTTCGCTGTGTGACCAAAATTTATGAAGCGGCCTGAAAGTGTGGGAGGCTGAGGGGTAGAAACAATGGCTACTCTCTCTCTCTCTCTCTCTCTCTCTCTCTCTCTCTCTCTCTCTCTCTCTCTCTCTCTCTCTCTCTCTCTCTCTCTCTCTCTCTCTCTCTCTCTCTGCTCCTTTTTTTTATTTATTTTCTTTTCCTTTTATCTGGTCGTCCTTCTCTTTCCGCCTTTCTATTTCCTTTTATGGCGGACGGATAAGTAGCCACGGAATTTCTATTATGTTTTCTTCCATTTTTTATCCTCATCTGTTTGTTTTCAAGTTTTAGTGCGTCCAAGGGAAGCAGGAAAGGGTGAGGTGAGGTGAGGTGAGGGGGAAAAGCCAAAGAGGGGATGCGAGGGGAAGAACTAAGGGTTGGGCGCACGGAGGAAGAGAGAAAAGGGGGAGGAGGAGATTTTATTGGAGTGAAGTTCTGGGGAAGAGGAAAAGGAAGAGGAAAAGCTGTACATGGAAGGAAGGAAAGGGTGCACGGGAAAGGCAGCGAGGAGGAGGAGGGGGTGTTAAGGGAGGGTGCTGGAGGGGTGTAAAGGGGGGGGAGGAGGAAGGACTAAACTGCCTGTGGCCAAAGAGACGAAGGGAAGAAAAATTGGGGTATAAAAGGTGACGCGGAAAGAACAGAGGAACTACACCCGAGACGGAATCGTAATGAAAACGTCAAGATTCGTTTTCTTTGTTGCATGGGATTGCTGTTGTTCCGGTGGTGGTGGTGGTGGTGGTGGTGATGGTGGGGGTGGTGATGGTGGTGGTGGTGATGGTGGTGGTGGTGGTGGTAGTGGTGGTGGTTATTTAATTTTCTTTATTTTTACATAGAGTGGTTGCTTCATCATGGGTACAGACAGTGGTTATGATATGGTGGTAGCGTGTGTGTGTGTGTGTGTGTGTGTGTGTGTGTGTGTGTGTGTGTGTGCGTGTGGTGGCTAAAAATATATCAGTGGTGTGAACGGTGGTCATAACAGTTATATATATATGACCTGCCGGTGCCTTTGACCTCTTTGGATATTTTATAAAGTGAATAGATTATCTGTTTTGACAGTACTTCTGATATGAACAGTTGCGGCGGTGGTGGTGGTGGTGGTGGTGGCGTTAGTGGTGGTGGTGGTGACGATAACATCAAGGGGCTTCACACACACACACACACACACACACACACACACACACACACACACACACACACACGGACATGGGAAAAAAAATCAAGGAAATAGAATTGATAGAAACGGAAAGCGAAAAAGTCCCACCAACTTCCAAAACTCATCCAACAGTGTCCGGTTTTTGTTCTCTCCACCTTTCTCCCTCCATTCTCTCCCTCTCTTCCTCCATTCTCTCTCTCTCTCCCTCCCTCCACCTGGTCTGTAAATCTTCCCTAAAACTGAGGGAGTCGAGAATTTGTTCCCTGTCGCCGTGGGGAAGTGGAAACAGCGAGAAGAGGAGTGGAGGAAAGAGGATGGAGGACGGGAGAGGATGAAGGAAGGGAGAGTACTGAGGGGAATAAAAGGGTGAGGAGAGGGAAACAAAGGAACCTTGCTCGCAAATCTTTGACGCAATTGACCATAACAGCGGCCATCCATCCTTGAGCAGCGGGGTTGTGTGTGCCTCCTTGATCAGGGTGACGGCAGGGTGACGGCAGGGTGTGATGGCAGGGTGATGCAACTCTTACTCACATGATCAACAATATGACAAAAATAGTTCACTAGAAATAAAATAAAAAATAAAAAACACATCCTGAAATTATAAAAAAAAATAATTATATGAGGCACAGCGATAGCCATCTTACATGGTACAAAACTAACAGCGGAATTTTTC
>JAPQNM010000040.1:18115184-18160184 GCA_029783475.1 Metacarcinus magister | reverse complement strand
GCGCTGACGTTTCACTTTATTTTCTTTGTCTTTTTATTATGTAACTGGTGTATTTATCTCTGTGTATAACTTATATGACGGGAGTGAAAACCAACCAACGATGGAAAACTAGATAATAGAATGATGAAACTTTGTGTCAAACTTTGGACATAATTGGAACGACTTAGAATTAGGGTTCCAGGAGCTGAAACACTGGGCGGGGGGGGGGATGAGGGGCGAAGATGAGGAAGAAGGACGGAGCTGGGAAACTAGATGATAGTGAAGAGAAGGAAGTACAGGAAGAGAAGAAGAAGGGAGACCAGGAAAGGAGAAGAACGAGGGGAGAGGAGAGGCTAAATGGGAATATGTGATGAGGCTTAGACTAGACGGAGTGAGGGAAGAGGCAGCCAGGTAGAGGCGGAGAGGGATGAGAACAGGTAGAGAGAGTTCAAGGAGGGGAAGGTGAATGAGAGTAGAGGTGTTACAGGTAGACATGTGCAGGTGACTCAGCTAGGGTGACTCAGCAAGGCGTAGATAGATGAATGTGGTGCTGGTTATACTGAATCCCGGGCGGGGCGGCGAGGGTGACGTTACGGTAGGGTGTGGTGGCCCCGAGGGTGAGGGGATGAAGAGAGGAGGAGGAGGAGGTAAGGACAACGAGAGCTATAAATTCAGTGATCACATGACATGAGCAACGAGCGAGGACGACTAACATTGGTCTCGTATAGTTTATCTTGGTGTTCTGGCCTCGTGGTGCATCGTGGTGTGTGGCGGTGCTTAGTGAGGGAGGAGGCGTGCAAGGAGGCAGAGGCGGAGTGCGTGGGTAGATGAAGGAACAGATGGCAAGGGGGTGGAATATGTAAGAATAAGTAAGTAAGTAAGTAGTGGTCAATGTATGTGTGGGAGGTAAAGAAAGGGTTGGAACTAGATGGATTGTGAAAGGGTAGGGGTGTAGGGGAGATAAGGGAGGCGTGTGATGGATTGATTGCAAGGCTGATGCAGAGAGGCAGAGGTACACGTGGATATGATTAATACAAATTTCATTATATGTATAGGTTACACAATGAAACTTGACGGTGATCCAATATTACAACCATTAGGATAACAGTATTTTATTCATTTATTTTTTTTTATGTTTTATTTTACATGATGAATCGATGTGAAGTGAAATTGCGATATAACACTGATTTTTGTTCTGCTGCCGGATGAGAGTAACACTTGTGCAGTACAAACTTTTTCCTCGTCAGCAGCACATTGGTACCGTGACAAAGGGATCAGCAGGCTATTATACGCGCTTAGACCGTGCTGCTTAATGACGCGAAATGTAGTACAGCATAAGTAGTGGGGGAGGAAGAGGGAGACATGGTATAGGCCGGTCGGTCGATAGTAAAGGGAAAAGCAACGACAAAGGCTATAAATTATGTAGGAAACCATCACATAGACAACCATAGAAAAAGTAGAGGTAAATCATGTATTTCAAAAACAAACGGTGATATTCAGTCCATATATTCGTAAAACAACAACGGAGGGAAAAAAAAATTGTAGCTGCAGTAGGTTAACAACACGTGGTACAACATTACCTCACTATCTCATGTATTAATCTTATTAGCGGGTTATTAGAACCAATATAAACAGATAAGCTATAAGAGAAACTCCGATAGAAGGAAGCGAGAAGGGTTGTAACCTGCTGGAGGACTGGTAACAGAATCAGGAAACGAAACACGGAGGAGGGAAGAACTAGTGGCAGGCAACAGACAGGTGAGGGGGGCGCGGAAGGTCCCTAATGACGCAGGTGAGGTCCAGGTGCTCGTTAGTCCCCACCTGGCTGACACAACGCTGACGCCACCTCCAGGGGGGAAGGAAAACCGGGATCCTGGCGAGGGCTTTGTGTATCCAGAAATAGCTGAAGGAGAGAAGGAGTCGCAGAAATGTGTGAACGTTAAGACGGTGACGGAAGGAGAGAGGGAGAGAAGCAGCAAGGTAAAAAAGTGAACATAAATACAAATACGACAATGGTACACTGTCACATTATTCACGGGCAAGACTGACGTATATAGGCAACAAAGGAGGATCGGAGCACTAATGGAATACACCAGAGTAAGAATTCAATCCGACATAAGCAGCAGAAGTAAGAAAGAAGGGCAAGGGGAGTGCGGGGGAAAAAAAGTGATAGAGAAGGCGAATGAAAGTGAAAAAGAAATAAAAAAAACGGAGAAAATGGTGAGTACGAAACCATAAGAAACAATCCGGAAGTATAAACGAAGTAAAAATAAAACGGAAAAATAGTTGTTATGAAGATTTACAATGAAGATGGACAGACAGAATAAAGAAAAACAAACAGTTAAAGACAGACAAACATCCTCACTACAGCGTCAAACGTTGTAATGTGACTGACAGACTGGCAGCTTTATGCAAATGTTTTAGATGCAGTGGCGTTTCAACTGAGAAAGAGAGAGAGAGAGAGAGAGAGAGAGAGAGAGAGAGAGAGAGAGAGAGAGAGAGAGAGAGAGAGAGAGAGAAAGAGAAAGAGAGAGAGGGAATAAAAAGGTTGACACTGATAAAATTCAACAGTTATTTTTCTAGTCACCATTTTTGTTACTCTCTCGACCCCCTGGACTCAGTTGCCTCGCCTTCAACGCACCCAAACAGTAAACACACACACACACACACACACACACACACACACACACACTAAGAATAAGCAGACGTAGTACTGGCCAGAAATTGTCTCATTGACTTACACAAGTTGGCCTAACAATTACTAATGGTCTCTCTCTCTCTCTCTCTCTCTCTCTCTCTCTCTCTCTCTCTCTCTCTCTCTCTCTCTCTCTCTCTCTCTCTCTCTCTCTCTCTCTCTCTCTCTCTCTCTCTCTTGCCTTATCTCTCCCTTTTTCTTGCCTTATCTCTCTCTTCATTTGCTCTTCTTCACATCCTCCTCCTCACCATCACAACCTCCTCTTTCTTCTCTTCACCTCCTTCTACTCCTCCTTTTCACCACCATAACATCCTCTATCTACTCTTTACATCCCTCTATTCCTTCTTTTCCTCTCCATCAACTCCTCATCATCACCACAAGAGCGACTGACTGTCAGAATCAATAGCGTCATTAATACTCACTTCTCTTCTCTTTTTCTCGCTGGGAGGGTCGACAGCAGCACCGTGAACCCATAATGTCCTGAGGGGGCGGTGGATCATGTGTCGCAAGGGAATAATAGCAAGTTCTTATGCCAGGCTAATAAACGAAGCTGTTCTCGTTGGTTTGGTTCTATGAATAGTGGTGCTAATGGTGTGTCTGCCTTGCCTTGTTGGGTGCTGATGATGCTGATGATGCTGCTGATGATGCTTCGTGGGTTGATGTTAAGTCTTTTGTGTGTGAGTGTGTGTGCAGTCTTGTGCCTTGATTCTAGACCGAGTTGTTGAATGAGTATGTTTTTTTTCTTTTCTTTTTCTTGATTATTGTAGTCAAAGGTTAAGCAACGTAGTGATTGAATGAAGATAAAGTTAAGTGTGGATATTGGATTGAATATACGTGTTGTTGTTATTATTATTATTATTATTATTATTACTATTATTATTATTATTTTCATCATTATTGTTAGTTGGAAATGCAGTACGCTTGTGGGAGTCAATACAGAACAAGAACATTAGAGAAAAACAGATGGAGAAGGACGACGGGACATAAACAAAGTACAAAGGGAGTGAATGAGGAAACACAGAGAAGGGAGAAGAGGGGAGATAAGGAGAAGGTGAAGAATGAGAGTGTAAGAGGAAGAGAAAGAGGGGAACGATGGGGAAGTACAAAGAAAACATTTAGAGTATCAGAGAGAGAGAGAGAGAGAGAGAGAGAGAGAGAGAGAGAGAGAGAGAGAGAGAGAGAGAGAGAGACGAGATGGGAGGTGGGAAAGACCAAGATAGAAGTGTACGTACTTAGCAGGATTTATTACTAGACTTACTACATAAATCCTTGATAAGACTGACTCTATACACGGATGGATGTATGGGAACGGGACGATAGAAAGAAACAGAGAGAGAAAGAGAAAGAAAAAGAGAGAGAGAAAGAGAAAGAAAAAGAAAAAGAAAGAGAGAAAGCAACAAATAGAATTGAATACGTAACACGATATCAAACCAACAGTGAAAATAACCACAATGAACAGTGTTGAGGTTGGTTAAGGAACGAAAGAGAGAGAGAGAGAGAGAGAGAGAGAGAGAGAGAGAGAGAGAGAGAGAGAGAGAGAGAGAGAGAGAGAGAGAGAGTAAGAGTACATGACGTGCCTCTTAAAAAAGGGAGAGATTGGAAGCAAAGAGGACGAGGGTGAGGGTGAGGGAGAGGAGAGATATGGTGATTCTGGAAGGAGAGATTAGAGGAAAGGAGGGTGGAAGTGGCTCTTGGGAGGGAGACAAATGAGAGAGCAAGAGATAAAAAAAAAAAAAAGAGAGAGAGAGATTAATGGCCAGATACACAAAAAAAACTAAAATTTAACAATAGACAATAATTTTTTCTGAACCCCAGCAGACGACACACTGAGTATACAACAAAATAAACACATACATATACAAAATAAGTACTGAAACAAGCTAGTGAAGGGAGAGTAAAGTACAAGGAAGCACAAAGGAAGCTGCATAGAAACCCAGACAACGAGGAGCATCCGAAGCTGTACAAGGGAATGTGGGAGATATAAATAGCAATACCGAAGGAAGGCGATGAGACAGAAAAAGATAAACAGTTGGGTGATTGTACCTTTCCTTCCCGCCTCGATTTCCTTCCTCATGGGTGCTTCTCTCTCTCTCTCTCTCTCTCTCTCTCTCTCTCTCTCTCTCTCTCTCTCTCTCTCTCTCTCTCTCTCTCTCTCTCTCTTCCTGTAGACCTTTAATCGTTCTTTTTTCTACAACCAAAAGCATTTCCTCTTCCTTCTTTCTCTCCTCCTCCTCCCTTTCTTATGTGTATTTCCTCTTCATTTCCTCTCCACTCTTCTCCTCCTTCTCCTTCTATAGCTTCCAATTCTCTTTCTCCCTTCCTTCCTTCCTTCTATCTTCCTTCTTTAGAGTTATATCTGTTTTTACCCTACCTCCCTTTTTCCTCCATGCTATTTCTTTTGCCTTCCTTTGGTCTTCCTATCTGTTTGTCTCTTTCTCCAGATCGTCTTCCAACGTGCTTTTTCTCCCTCTCTTCCTCTCTCCCGCTGTTCCCCTCGCAGCCTCCCTCGGGGCAAGGCTGTGAGGGAGGGACAGTGATGTGTAATCGCTCGTGGGTTATTGTCAGGGATGGTTAGATGCGTCGTGAGTTTGTCTTCCCTCAAGATCTTCGCCTCCCAAGCAAATGGTCCCTTCTCCCCTCCTGTGATCTCTCTCTCTCTCTCTCTCTCTCTCTCTCTCTCTCTCTCTCTCTCTCTCTCTCTCTCTCTCTCTCTCTCTCTCTCCATTTCTTTCTTGCTCCATACAATTTCCTCTTTCCTCTCCTTCCCCCTCGCATTTTTGTTCCTCCCTCCTTCCGTTGCTGCTGCCTTTTTTTTTCTTTTATTTTGGTACCCTTCTCTATCCTCCTTGTATCTTCCTTCCTCTTCCCTTATTCTTCACCGTTCCATGTCCTCTTCCCCTCACTAAACCACCTCCTTTGCCTTTCCTCTTGACCCTCACTCTTCCCATCGCCATTGTCTCAGGTCCCAAGAATGTCTCCCTCTCCCTTCCTCTCCCGGAATGGTTCTAACCCAACCAATAAAAAAACAAGTGTAATTAATTGCCGGGTATTCTTGAGGCTGTGACTCACTCCTTCTGTGACTGAAGGAAAAAAGAAATATTACGAATCGAGGCCGTAAGAGGGGCGTGAGGGAGGGGAAAAGGGAGAGAGAAGGGAAAAGTAAAGAGGGAGGCTGGGAGATGGACATGGGAGGGAGATAAGGAGGAAGGGGAATAAGGAGGATAAGTTGTGCAAGTATTTGAGGAAGGGGAAGGAAAGCAAAGTTTGGGTGGGATCATATGTATGTATAAACAGGTGTGGATTCCAAACCT
Source organism: Metacarcinus magister (assembly GCA_029783475.1). NCBI lineage: Eukaryota > Metazoa > Arthropoda > Malacostraca > Decapoda > Cancridae > Metacarcinus > Metacarcinus magister. Next base: position 18,154,199 of record JAPQNM010000040.1, on the reverse strand, counting down.
GTTTATACATGGGGTGCATCAACCTAGGGTGAGCATCTCTCCCTCCTTCTCCCTCCCTCTCCCCTGCTCTCCCTGGGTGAGTCCGGAAGAAGGACTGGCTAATGGATAGAGACGTACTGCGGTGACTTGGTGTCTGATTTATCACGAGGGAGAGTCGCGTCCTGGTCGTGGCTGTTACAGGAACCCCACGAAGCAGCAGGGGCGGGAAGGAGGCTGGAACAGGTCCAGAAATTTTAGGGCGCAATGAGGGAGTCAAGAAAAAGACCCATAACTGACCCTCCTCCCTCCCCTTGTTGTATTTAATGGGTTAGGGAGGAGGAGGAGGAGGAGGAGAGAGGAGCTGGTAGGAAAGTTAGAAAAGAAGAGAGAGTTATCAGAGAGGGTGTGGAAGAGTCGAAGGAAGAGAGATAGGACAGTATAAGCTCTGCAAAGAGGAGAAGAAAAATGTTTTCTCTAAGAGATGCTGACTTCACAAGCTTTTCGAATCGTCTGGTATAGGTCACTGGAGGACAAAAAGGACCAAAGGAAAAAGGAAATTCTGGGATTGGAAGGAACGATAAAATAATTTGGATGGAAAGGAACGACGGTGAAGAAGAAAAAGAAGAGGAAAGAAAGAGGAGGTCGTCGAAGAGGGAAGAGGAAGGGAGGGTAAGATGGACCCGTGGGAAGGCGCGGCGCCCCCTTGTTGTTGACGCTGCACAAGACAAACTCGCCGCGCGCCCCCCACAAACAGGAAAAACAAAGGGAAATATAAAGGGAAAAAAAAGAGAGAGAAAGGAGAGAGAAAAAAAAAGGAGACGGTGACTTCCTGTGAAATATATGTTGACGGAGGACGCTTCCTATCACCTGCCACTCCCACCCACTCCCTCTCGACTTCCCTCTCACTCCCTTCCTTCGTAGCAGCGTTCCAGCCATTCCCAAATTCCAGGCCGACCTCTGCGACAGATTTGGTCCATTCCTATTCCTGGAGCATCGTAACTCCGTGTATGTGTGTCGTACTTTATGACTTTCTCTCTCCCTTTCTCCTCCCTCGTCCCTCACTCCTCTCCCTCCCCATCCTCCCTCCCTTCCTTTACTCCTCCGCTGCTGACACATCCATATCCACGGTCTATTAATACAGCCGCAGAGACAATTCACGGAGGAGGAGGAAGAAGAGGAGGAGGAGGAAGAAGAGGAGGAGGAGGAGGAGGAAGAAGAGTTAGGAGGAGGGTGGTAACAGTGGGAGAGGGATTATATTTACTGAGGAAGCATGCACAGCTGACGTACTTTAGGTTAGGTTAGGTTAGGTTAGGTTAGGTTAGGTTAGGTTAGGTTAGGTTAGGTTAGGTTAGTAGGTTAGGTTAGGTTAGGTTAGGTTTACTCATTCACTACACAACCCTGAGATCCCCGAGACAGACTATTTCATTGAGGATCCTTAAAAAGAGTCCTACAACACACATCACCTTCTTGTCTTATTGTGTTTTTCGTTATTTGTAAGATGAAAGGTTTTTTTTTCTTCATGATGTTACGTCGTTGTTGTTTTTAAAGTATATTTTTGTGTTGCAATTATTCTTTTATTGTGGGGGTTTTTTTCCCTTAAGAATTTATAGGTTTTGTTTGTGTGTCCTTTACTCTAATCCTTCTTGCTTCGTATAAGTTTTTGAGTTTATCCATTAAGCTTGATAAATTAAAAAGGAGTTATATTTTTTTTATTTATTGTATTCGTGTGTAGAAGTCATGAGAACGTGAGGTAAGAGTGAGGCTGTACTATTTCAGACGAGAACCCGAAATTTTTAAAGATCCCATTCTTCCTTTCTTTCCTGTCTTCTCTCTCTCCCTCTTGTATCTTCGCCTTTCCTTCCTTCCTTCCTTCCTCTCTTTCTTCCTTCCTTCCTTCTCTTCCTCCCTCAGGTCTTCTCTTTGATACGATTTTTGTGTGATTATTTTTCTTGCACTGCCGTCCTTCCATTACCTTTTATATTTATCTTCCATTAGACTCGCGTTGTTGGAAGATATATCAGCAATTACTGGCTGTTGTCTTAGGAAGGAGAGAGAGAGAGAGAGAGAGAGAGAGAGAGAGAGAGAGAGAGAGAGAGAGAGAGAGAGAGAGAGAGAGAGAGAGAGAGAGCGCTAAAGGTCTTGTAAAACACCTCCTTTGCACTCATTCTGTGGTGAGAGACGAGGGTTTGGGAGGAAGGAACGTAGCCTAAAGTGTAAAGAGGAAGCAAGTTCATAAATCTATAAATACACAACTGAGTGTCTAAAACAAGAGGTTATTATTCTACCATATACAGCTGAGGGTAATGGAGTTACTGTACACATAACTCTCTGTCAGGGATGAACCGAGAGAGTACAACGGAATGCACGATTAAGCTGTGAGGTGAGCGGGGCGAGGGGACAGACAGGACGTGGGTGGGGCGGGGAGGCTCTGCTCAGGGAGGTAATGAATGGCTTCTATTAAATCCTTGTGTCCTGAAGCCGACGGGAAGAGGAAGAGGAAGAGGAAGAGGAAGAGGGAGTGAGAAGGAAAGGAGGAGGAGTTGAGGGACGTGAACAGGAAAGGCAGGAAGTAGAAAAGGAAGGGAATACTATAAAGGAGAAAGAACATCAAGAGAAAAGGAATAGAAGGAAGTGGTAGAGTGGCTTATTTGTATTCCAGGCTAAGAACGTCCTGTGTGGTGGTGGTGGTGGTGGTGGTGGTGGTGGTGGTGGTGGTGGTGGTGGTGGTGGTGGTGGGAGGGGGAGGCAAGGGAGAGGCTGATGGGTCTCACGCTGGTTTGTTGTTGTGTGACTTGACACAGACAGGTGTAATGGTGGAACACTGGGAGGTTGTGTGCCCAACGAACACCTGTTGCTAGGCTTAGGACTCTTTTTTTTTATGGATTTGCTGTAAATTTAAGCCACTCCCAATGGTGTCTATACGCGTACGTTTGCATTGATTGAGTCACTATATATAAAAAAAAATGTGGTGGGAAGCCAAAAAGGGAAATTTATGTGTACGAACATAAATTTTCAGGGAAATACCGCAATGTAAGCTCTCGTCTGTATTTTGGAACATGGCCAGCCAGCCAGCTATACATGGGACATTTGGCGACGGAAAAAATACCTCCATTACCATTTTTCTCCTAAAACCCTGCCAGAGAAAAACCCAAGTTACTGATCCTCCGTCATCCGCCAATTCGTGGCCTCAACTACATGGCTTCAAAAAATCCTCTTAACGACAACTTCAGCGGGAATGTCGACAGCAAGTTTACGAGGCCCAGCCAGATATGACGGGCGAGCCTCGGGAGGGAAGGGGATAAGGAGGAATTATGACTTCCCCGCAGTAAATATGCTAATACGTTCCTTTGGCCTGAGTGTAAGTGGTGAAAGGTTGCCGGTTTAACGAAGCTGAAATATTGTTAGTACGATCTAATAACAACACCTAATGGGTTTGTTAGCGTAAGGTGGAGTTTATGCTGGTTCTGTAGCGTGATTGAGACTCCTTATATGGCGGCCATGAAAGAAGGGAAGGATGGAGGGACAAGGAAGGAAGATTTAGAGGGAAGAGAAAGGGGAGGGAAGGAGGAAAGAGGCCGGAGATATAAAGTTAAGGGAATGGGTAAATACATCCATTTCAGAGTGAGGGAAGGGAGAGTTGGAAAGGAATGGCAAAAAGGAAGACGATTGCAAGAAAAAAAAATTGGTCATAAAAAATCAAAACTAGGCAGAGATAACATCAAACACGAATTGCAGGAAGGAAGAGGAAAGGCAGACATTCATGAGTCGGCAGCAGGGACGAGGGAAGGAAAAGTGGTATAGGGAGAGAACCTGAATGCATAATCATAAACAGAAACCGAGTTAGAGGTACACTAGAGGAGAGGGACGGACGGTAGATAGGCATGAAGAAGGGAGAGTCTAGAAGGAGGAAGGAAGTCCATCAATATTAAAAGACACCAGGAAATACGTCAGGAGGATTTAATGCTTCAGGTACATCATTGAAGGGTTTTATTGCTGTTTTTATTAGTTCCTTAGCGAGGAGAGGAAGACGAAACCTAACTCCATTCTCGTATTCCAAGACTCCATTCCATCTTTTCTTCTCTCACTCATTTTCCACAATCCTGTTCATCTTTCCTTTTCTTCGTCCCTTGTTTGATTCATACCATAGTCTTTTTTTTTCTATAGTGTTCATTATTTTCCTATCGTTTGCTTGCTTTCCCCTTTTCATCTTTTCGTGATTCTCTTCTCTTCTCTTCTCTTCCTTCTTTTCGCTATCATTATTTCCTGTCCTCGTTTCCGTTCCTTTCATTTCCACCCTCTTCTTCCCTCCCTCCCTCCACGACAGCCTCTCCCTCCACGTCACTGAAGGAAGAATGCCGCCTCAAGAGAAAAGAAAATGGGGAGCTCATTCTTCCTCCACATTTCCCTGACCTTGACAGTGACTTTTTGTGCCCTGGAGGGAACTCTCGGATAACCCGCCAGAAAGGGAGGGAACACGGCACAGAAACGAACGTGGGAATACTCGGTAAATACACTTATATGCTAAGAAGAAGAAGAAAAAGTGAACGTTGGGGAGGATAAAGAACTGCATTTGAACTCACTATAAGCAATACGTAACTACTACTACTACTACTACTACTACTACTACTACTACTACTACTACTACTACTACTACTACTACTACTACTACTACTACTACTACTACTACTATGCAAGTGAAGGAGTCAACAGGAGCAATAGCAACAGCATCAGCGTAACTTCCTTGCCTTTCACTGGGAGGCTGTGACTTGTGCTGGTGATGAGGGAAGCTCTGAGTCCGCTCTTTATGGGAGAACTCAGCTCGTCTGGAATTAGGGAGTGTGACGAGCCTCCTGCTGAGGAAGTGGAAGTAAGAAAGGCGGAATGGGAAGAGGAAAAGGAGGATGAAGAGGAGGAGGGCGGGGAAGGGTAGTGGTAGTGAAGGCAGGCGTATAGAAGAGATGAAAGAAGATGAGATGTAGGCTGGAAGTGGAAGGAGCAAGAAAAAGGAAGAAGAGATGGGGTAATGTGGCTAGAGAGAGAGAGAGAGAGAGAGAGAGAGAGAGAGAATTGGAGGCTGCGTTTCACCTCTTTCCTTCCTGATTACATGCAGACAATTACACCGAACGTCTATAAACCTACCATAAAGATAATTGTAGTTAGGTATAAGAAAACATGCGTAGATGAAATATGCTTCGCTACTCGCCTTCTATTCCTTATCCTGCAGTATTAGTAAGGAGGGAGTGGAGTGTGCAGGGAGGGAATGGAGTGTGCAGGGAGGGAGTGGAGTGTGCAGGGAGGGAGTGGGAGGCTGGACTCGTGGGCCTTGATGGGACTGAATGTAGTGGAGAGGGAAAGGAAGGAACTAATGGTAGGGAGAGACCAGCAAAAGAGGATTTTATGCATAACCCTGTCTAGGACTTCTCTCCTTCCTCCTCCTCCTACTCCTCCTTCTCCTCCTTCTCCTCTTCCTCTTTTGCTTTCCCCCTTTATCTCGCTTCCTCTCTTCCTTCTCCGCCTTCATCTTCCGCATCTGCATTTTGCGTCGAAATGAAAATAGAACGAGAAAAGGAAAACATACTTAGGAGTAGAAATGAATGAGTGGTAGGTTTTTATTTTATTATTAATTAAAAAAAAACTAACGAACTAACTATGTATATATATATAAAGTCGAATATCATACGCTGATATACGAATGCAAATATCATTGATGAATAGGGGATAAAAATGACACCCCAAAAAAGATGGCGGGAATGGATGAGGCCGAAAGGATGAAGGGAAGCGTGGGGAGAATAAGGGAAGGACCAATGAGCTGAGGGAAGTAGGGGGAAGGAAGAGAAAGGAGGGAGAATGGAAGGGGAAGGAAGTGAGGGGGTGAACTTTTTAGCATGCCTTGGCCCCTTCTTGGCGACCCTACACAAGACAGATCGTCCTCACGTCCACTATATCAATGTTTTTTTTTCTCTCTCTCTCTCTCTCTTTCCCTCCACCTCCCCTCGCCTCCTCAGAGAGATGACCGCCATTACCGAGAGGCTGAGAGAGATTTTTCTCTTTCCCATTTACGTTTCCTGAGCTGCATTAGTTACGCCATCTTAATACACATAAATGATGCTCCGCTGTGCATTACTTAGCATTATTCACTCAGTGCGATGTATTTTTAGTCTGAAATCACAGTGAAATAATATTAGTGATTCTTTTCTTTTCTTTTTTCTTCTTTTTTTTCTATTTTGATGTGTGTGCGTGTGCGTGTGCGTGTGTCCCACTTGGGTGACGCAGGAAGGTACAGGAGACAGAGATGAGCGCCGTGGCTACGTGCCGCACGACGCAATCTCACACTTCTTCATTTGTACCTTTCGTGTCGGCCAAAGCGTCGGGGAGGCGGGACGAGACTTGCTCTTTCGTCTCAGCGGCAAGATGCTCGGGTCACGGCGTCCCTGGCTCGACGTGACCCAATCAATACACACACACACACACACACACACACACACACACACACACACACACACACACACACACACACACACACACACACACACACACACACACACACACACACACACACACACACACACACACACGGTTCCTGAGATGTTCACCGATTTTGAACATTTAAAACTTGACTCCATTCACCCGTTAAGTCTGGCGAAGGCAAAGAAACACTGGTCTAAAAATATTCTTCCGCCGTCTCCCCTTTTCCTGCATCTCACCCTCAGTGCCCCGCCTCGTCCTTCACCCCACATCCGTCCCTGGCTCCGGCACTGCGCCACGCCGACGGGAGGAATATTGTACAAAGCCACGCTCGTGTTCGACTGCCACTCCAGCCACTGACAAGCATCCGAGAGGGAGGAGGGAGGGAGGGAGGCAACTTTTGAGAGGGAGACAGAAATATAAATATGTCCTCCGTAAATATGTGCTTTTGTTAAGTGAGGAGGTGCCTTGGTGGAGTAATGTTCCTCCACAACACATTATTAATCTGGATCACCCAAAAAAGGAAGAAATGAACTTAGAATTTTTTTTTTTATCATCTAGTCGTAGCAGGTTCAGGAAGGTACGCTGATAATGTGTTTTTTTTTATTATTATTATTATTTTGTTTCTCATCTCCCTTTTTTTGTTGTTTTTCATATCTAGTTGCTTTCTATCTATCATTCGTCTCCTTCCTTATCAGTCATCGCGCCCTTGGGCTATCCCTTATCTCAACTATCTGTTATACGGCCTAACTATTACTTCCTCTATCCTTTGTTGGGTCGAGCTATTATCAATCTCTTCCTTTATCAGACCTTCTATATTTTCTGACTATTTATCATCCGGTGTCTCCCTTATCCGGCTTCTTCATTATCGAACATCTTTTTAATCCGGACCTCTTTGAACCCGGCCTATCTAGCATCTGGCATCTCATTAAAGACTGGGCATATATTTCATTGCAGGTCACCTATTAATATTCTATAATTAGACGGCACTGTATTCAACTCATTATGTAAATTTATGTATGTGCTAATATATCGATTATTGGCGTCATTTACATAACTTGTTCGGAATAAAAAAAAATATTAAGAAAGAAAAAAAAGAAAATTCGTTGTTGAAGAGGAGTAAATAATCACAAGGCTAAAAGAAGGTCAGATCAAAATGAACTTTAAGTGACGACGAAAGGGAGTGAAAAAATGAGGGAGTCGCTAATGATGTGTTAAAATTGATGCGTTCAATTACGTGAGGAAATGAGTGCTTTACGAAAGAGAGAGAGAGAGAGAGAGAGAGAGAGAGAGAGAGAGAGAGAGAGAGAGAGAGAGAGAGAGAGAGAGAGAGAGAGAGAGAGAGAGAGAGAGAGAGAGAGAGAGAGAGAGAGAATCGATTAGAACAAAAACATTATTCACTGCAACAACAACAACAGACTTTCCCTGCAGCCTCTCCGCATCAGTTTGCTCGGAGGTGTTGTCTTGCACTTAGTCATCTCAACACCTGATCATCCCAGCAGGTAACAACACCCTTAAGATAGCTAGGACACGCACCTAATTAAGAGTCAAATACTAACTTTATTCTGCATTGTACCTGTAAGATAAGAAATAAAGTTGAAGGAATGTTTAATTAAGGGTTGTTGAGGTAGAGAGAAAAGTCTGAAAGTTCATTTACGTTACTATACTGTTAATTGTTATGTAGTATTGCATCTGGTATTCCTTGGAGAGCCACGGATACAAGTCTTAGCATCTCTCTCTCTCTCTCTCTCTCTCTCTCTCTCTCTCTCTCTCTCTCTCTCTCTCTCTCTCTCTCTCTCTCTCTCTCTCTCTCTCTCTCTCTCTCTTTCTCACTTTCACTCCCTTGAAATGTAAGAGAATATAGGAAAGAAGGGCAGCGAGGAAGGGTTGGTTGGACACAATGTGATTCTTTCCCTCTGAATATTGCTCGCTCGTTTTTTCCTCTCGCCTCTACAATGGGTGGGGTTTGCCAATTCTTAAGCCTTGTGCTGGGGGGAGGACGCAGTGCCCGGGGTTAAAGGGACGAGGCTGGATTTCAAAGGAAGAGTCGGGGTGGGGAGAGCGGGCGAACCCTTGTGATTCCCTGCTTCGGTGAGTCTTTGTGAACCGTTTTGGCGAAGGTGTGAAGAAAACGAGGATTTCTTTTTCTGCACCATCGGAGACTTTATTGTATTATAGACTCGTGGGTTTCCAGCGTGTGACAGACAGTGCCAGACGCGTTGAACATTACAGGGAGAACAATAATAGAAGTGCAGAATAACGTTATGGTAATGATTTTAGTTCGTTCTCCTTTAGTTTTAGTCTTAAATAATTTTTCTGCAGTACATAAATTGAACCCCAGAAGAGAGAGGATTAGAAAAAAAGGACGAATGGAGAGAGAAGGAAGGTATGGGAGAGGGAAATGTTTTTTTAGTCGTATTTTAAAGAACAATAGCTCTTTTTATTCTCTCTCTCTCTCTCTCTCTCTCTCTCTCTCTCTCTCTCTCTCTCTCTCTCTCTCTCCTCTCTCTCTCTCTCTCTCTCTCTCTCTCTCTCTCTCTCTCTCTCTCTCTCTCTCTCTCTCTCTCTCTCTCTCTCTCTCTCTCTCTTTTAACAATTAATTCCCAGAAGTCTGTAATCAAGAGCAACACAATCAACTTCCATTCTAGAGTCGGTAATGGAATTTCAACTCACCTGCAGCAATACAAAGACACACACACACACACACACACACACACACACACACACACACACACACACACACACACACACACACACACACACACACACAGTGATAGGCAGATTTTTTAAAGCAAATTAAGGTTTACCAAATTAAACCACAAGGGAGAAAAAAAAAGACAAGAAGACAATTAAAACTTTAGCGGCTGTGTGTGTTGTTTTAAGAGTGCAAGTAGAAGTCTTTTCGGTGGAGGCAAAATTGTGATTACTTCGCCTTTCTCTGAACGAATAATTTGAAGTATTTATAGCACGTGAGAGAGAGAGAGAGAGAGAGAGAGAGAGAGAGAGAGAGAGAGAGAGAGAGAGAGAGAGAGAGAGAGAGAGAGAGAGAGAGAGAGAGAGAGAGAGAGCGTCTATCTAGTTAACACGTTCAACCTTGATAGCTTTACCTTTGGGCTCCTCTCATCCTTCTCACCTCTCCCCTGAAGCGGCCACCAACACACTTTGATTTACTAACCTACAAAGCCAGTCTGTTATAGCCGAGCCGTGGGACGCGAAGGCCTGAGGCGGCATCGTATAAGGTGGTGAAGAAGGAATTTTTTGACCCCGAGTTATTGTGGTGTTAAGTAGAGTTAAACTGACTTGCCTTTATCTTAGGAGGAAAACTGATGTGATGCTGTTGATAGTATTCTTATTTTGGTCTTATTGCATTACTACTACTACTACTACTATAAAACTACTACCACTCAGGTACTTCAGTAGAGATGAGATCAAAGAAACCAGTTAAGATTTAATTCCCTTTGGTAGAGTATTAACCTCGGATTAAATTTAGGTTGTGAAGATTAGATGATCCTGAAGCCTGGTGGTTTATATGTGTCACTGATTTAGGAAGCAGATTATCCAATTGACACTTGGTTAGGCATGGACACACGTATTTTCTCTCCTCGTATATATAAACCTCATACACAATATATAGCACAACGGACTCTCAAATGACATGAAACAAAGAATCAATGATATGTAAGTACAGATAAAGCGCTGACTGACGGAGAAGCAAAGAGAAAAGTCAGAGAAACGACTTCTGAAAGTGCAAAAAAAAACAAGGAAAAAAAAATCTTCAAATCCGGTCACTGAAGAAGCCGCGTCAGCACTTCGTGGGGGTCTTGTTACCTGCTGACGGGACTGACGAGACCTTCTGACCCTTTCACCCGGCGGAGAAGGGACGAGCACGCATGTTGGGAAAAGGATGAAGTGTTGGCGATGGTGATAGACGTTAAAGCAAACTAGTCAGGTTTTATTTAGTATATAGAAGTGGAAGATGAGGAGAAACAGGAAGAGAAAGTGTGGAGGTGAGAGTAAAGATCCAGAGTAAAAATAAAAGTAAAAGAACGTTAGTGATAGAAGGGAGAAGGAAGATGTGAAGAAAGGAGGAGCGAGAGAAGGAATCCAGAATAGAGAAGAAAGAAAAAAAACAAAAAGATAGTGGGATAAGAGAGGAGAATGAAGGGAAGAAAGGAGGTGAGGGAAGAGATCCAGAATAGAAAGGAAGGAAATAGAACAAGATAGTAATGGTGGAAGGGAGGAGGAAGAAGGGCAGGAAGAAAGGACAGGACAGGTAAGATCAGATATCGCGTCCCTTTTCCAGCCCTTCACATAATTATGTAATAAAAGTTTAATAAAGGCTGAAACTCACCTCCAAGATTCGAGTTTCTTAAGGATATATTAACCTTCATGAATATTTAATTATTTTCTGATATTTGATCGGTCAACTCGAGGTGAAACCCAAGAAGACTTAATAAGACGTTTAATTAAGGTGGACATGATTAGAACTCCTTATAATGTCGTGCATCTGGGTTTATAATAGTTGGGTTCACTTGGTCAAGAGGCGGCGCATGAGATGACAAAGTTGTGCCACCATTTAAAGTTATATAAAGACTAATTACTTTGTTTGTGAATTATTTTCTTTCTCTTTATCTCCTCCTCCTCCTCCTCTTCCTCTTCCTTTTCTTCTTTCTCCTCCTCCTCCTTCTCCTTCTCCTCCTCTTCCTACTTCTCCTCTCACTTCACCTCCTCGTTCTCCTCCGGCTTATGCAATTTCAGAGGCAATCAAGATCTTAAATACAGCTATTATACCTATCATTAGAATCTGCCTTGAGTATTCATAAGGAGCACAATCACCCATAAGTCTGCCTGTCGAGTGTACTAAATATCAGACGATAGTTTTGACAGTGAGTCAGTTTAGCCTCAAAAAGGAAGAAAGAGTGACTATGAACTTAGCGAGTCTCCATTCCAGTGTTGGTGATGGTAATGCCGGGCAGCAGACCAGAGGAGAAGACTATTAAACGTGGCTGGGAGAGTGGAAGGCGTGCTGATGGGGCGTCGTGGTGGAGTATCTGATCCAATTAACCTACACCTAATGAACCATCCTGGAGGTCAAGGTCATGCAGCCTTAGAGGAAAAAGGTCAATGAGGATTATACTTCTTTTGCTTTTGGAGAGACAGTTAGAAATGTTGTTTTTTTCTTCTCTCGTTCTCTTCTTTTTTTTGTGTGTGTTTAGGTGTGTGTTTATAACCGTTGGATGATACCATCGACATGTGTGTATATGTAGACTCGTATAAATGTTTCCTTTCATTATAACAAAAGAAAAAGAGTATTTTGGTGTATTACTAATTTTGCAAGTTGAATGAATACCCAGGCATCATGTTGTGTTGTAATTAAACTTTTTGTTACGTTCGAAATATTTGTTTACCGTCATTGACAGCACATCATATCCGCCAATGGGTGAACTGTGTCCCGGAGCTTATACGGAACGAACCAAACTGAACCGAAATGAAAGGAGAACGGAACACGACCCTGGAATGTGTGTGTGAGTGCTTCCCTTCAGAGTGTGAGGAATACAGACCTTTGTGGGAGTGTACACAAGGCTCATGCTGGTCTATATCAGAGTGAGAGAGAGAGAGAGAGAGAGAGAGAGAGAGAGAGAGAGAGAGAGAGAGAGAGAGAGAGAGAGAGAGAGAGAGAGAGAGAGAGAGAAGAGAGAGAGAGAGAGAAAGAAAAAAAAACTCAAGTAAAGCATTTTCTGGAGTATATTCTTACATTTGTTCGTGTTTAGTGTGTGAATGTGTATGTGTGTGTGTGCATGTGACTGTGTATGTGTGTATGTGTGTGTGTATTGTATCATTTATGCCTGAGCCGCGTGCGAGCAGAGGTGCGTGTGTCTTTGCGTGGTAGTGAGTCGATACGTGTGCGGGGCTGTGAGGGCAGGAATTACACCGACACTGAAGACAGACAGGCGACACTTGATGTTTATTTACCCCAGCAAGAGAGTAGTCTGCACGGGGGAGGGAGAGAGAGAGGCAGGTGCAAGGCAAGAAAAGGTAAAGTGATAATAACATGAGACGGACGGAAATGAGAAAAAATATGAAAGGAAATGTAATTATAAACGTGTGGTTATAAATAAAGGAAGAGAGAGAGAGAAAGAGAGAGAGAGCGAGTAAAAAGAGAAAGAGAAAGAAATGGAACAATAGATATTAAAGACAAGGAATATAGAATGGAAATAATAACAAGAAAAACTAGAAGGGAAAAAAAAGATACATGAAGTAGAGGGAAGGTTTGGTCTAATCTACATAAGTGTTGTTGGCCATGACACCTACTCACTCCCCCCCCACCCCCAACCCCACACACACACACACACACACACACACACATTCACACAGCTCACCTGATACCCAACAATCAGCCACAGTGTCGCCGCAGTCTGTTGTTTCGTCTTGTCGATCAATGCAAACCACCGAGAGTTATAATGCGAAAGAAAATACGCTCTTTGTCACGGCACCAGAGACGTGTGAACTGCAGGTGGCGCCGCACGCACCTCCGGAGGCTCGAGTTAGTCTGGTTTGCGGCATATGTTTTTCTCTCCTTTTCCTAGCATATTATAGTTGTGTGTGGTTTAGCTAGTGACCTATTTTTTTTCTTCTATTTTTTTATTACCTAAGGGATCAATGGGCGTGAAGGTACATTATCTAGAACGTTAATGGAAAAAGGCACGACAGGCAAATAGTCAACAGCGGAACGACCTCCATTACGTATAGGGGAGTAGGCGTAGTGTGGGGTAGGGAAAAAAAATAAAAGTGGGGAGGTAGACAGCTGACAGTGACAGGCAGAAAGACAGATGGACAGACAGGCAGGCAATCATAGACCTGACCGGGAGAGAAGAATGAACTCAACCTTCCACAGACACTTGATAATTAACCTACCTGGACGCCGGTTACCTGAGAACCAATCACTGTCTTTGTCTTTATTGATGACCTGCTTGTATGTCACTCCGAAGAAAACGAAGATTGTAGGTTACTGATGAGAAAAGAGCGACGTGTCCCATGCATGAGTGACTGAAAGACGAACCGGTCTGTGCTATCGACCCGCACTAGTTGACAGAAACATTATGAATTCATGAGCCGTTAGCACCGTATGCGGCGGCGTCCGGCTCTTGTCTCATCGATTATCGGAACAACAAACCTGACATTTGAGACGCGACACTGACACCCAACTACGGGGGAGAGGGGAGGGGAGGGGAGGGGAAGGTAATGCAGTCCTGGCCCCTGCCTCGTCTGCTTTATCCCTTCCCCTGCCTTTCTGTTCCCTGTCCATGCTGTCAATCCTTTCATCAGGGCATTAAGGAGCGTGTTGCTGGTATCGGGGAGGGGGGGTGGGCGGTGCGGGGCCAGGTGTGCAGCCTGGACTCAGGTAGTATTGGGGTGAAGGGCTGATGCAAGGATTGTGAGGCATTGTGTAGGATGTGTAGGGTAGAGGCTGTGTGAAGTTGAGAAATATTTTTTATCGAATTAATCTTAAACACAGCTCGTGGATCGAAGACGCGAGAAAGTATGAAAGGAGAGAGAGAAAATAAGGACCAGATTTAAGGAAGATAAGTATCCACGAGGTAGAAAGGGTTCCGAAGTGCAGGAGAGGTCTAGGGAGAAGGAAAACAGAAACTATAGTCTTATAAATCCTCCTCCTCCTCCTCCTCCTCCTCCTCCTCATCATCATCATCATCATCATCATCATCATCATCATCACCATCACCATCATCATCATCATCATCATCATCATCATCATCATCATCATCTCTCCTTCTACCTGGCCACACCACGGTCCTGTATCCCTCGCCCGAACACCTGGTCTGGAGGATGTATCATAGCTATATATGAGACACTTACGACTTCTGTTTGGATGTGACTTTTGCAGCTTCACTTTTACCTCACTTGAAAGTCGATCGTCGAGAGTGGTCCTTCGTGATTTTCGACAGTATAGCTGGAGAGGTTGCGTGTAGGGTTGCGTTTATATATTGTTTTGTATATATGTATTTTTATGAAAGTTTCTTCTACGAGGAGAGATAAAGCGGAATTTACTCCCCCGTCCTCTAAGCTCCCAAGGCCAAGGTTGGGAGGAGAGGGAAGGAGCCAGTGTTTATAATGCCATTCCCCTGTAGCCATTGTAGCTTTGAGGCTTAGAAGAGATATAAAAGTCCATAGATAAGGTCAGTCGCCTTAATCCCAGGCTAAGACGAAATATTGACCGTATGTCGCCGTTCTGGGGGGTAGTTAAGCCCCATGATAATTGTTTATGAGCGAAAACCACGTACTTTTAGACCAATAATGCTTCTTACAACACGTCATTTAGTATTTTCATGTGTATTTAGTATTGTGTTATGCTTCAAGTGTAGGGCGGGATAATATACACCTACACAATGTATAATGTTTATGTTTATCAGATGTAAGAAGGATATAAACGTGCTATGTGTAAAGAGTGTTCAAGCTGAGGTCTCTGTCAACATTAATGAGTGGTGATAGTATTCAATCCTCTCATGGTATCTTCTTTCACATACTCATACATCCTTCCTTCGTGTCTTGTTTCCTCAATTACCTCACCAGTCCCTCTCTACTTTCTCTCAATTTCATTACACCAATTTATATCATGTTTCTCCCCTCATCACCCTCATTCCTCATTTCATCAGTTCACCTCACATCACCGCACCTGACAACCTCACTCACATCCTCTTACCCGTCATTACACTTCCCTCACCTCACTCCTTTTGTCCCCTTAGTTGTACCTCACTTTTCATTCCATCAGCTCACCTCACCTCGTCTTCCTTCAGCCATCTCTTCCCTCTCCCCAACACGTCCCATCTAGCGGGCATTTAGGCACCACAGAACGCAGACAAGGGAGCTAAACTTGGCTAATCGTCCGGCACCTGTCAGCCTCTTTCGGCAGTACAGCGGCGCGGTGGACTTTTAGCTCCTCTTCGGATCCTGAGAGCAATGTAAACAAGGCGTGGTGCTGCCATCTACATGTGCTGCCTGACATAATTATTGATGTTGTCCCCAAATAAGGTACATGTGTCAGGGAGTGTTGCATTGGCGTGCCTCATGTTGGGAGACTGGATTGTCTGTTTATTATTATTATTATTATTATATTTTCTGGGGTTTTTTCTTCTTATTTTCTTTCTATTTGCTACTACTACTACTATTTCTACTACTACTACTACTACTAATAATAATAATAATAATAATAATAATAATAATAATAATAATAATAATAATAATAATAATAATAATAATAATAATAATAATAATAATAATAATAATAATATAATATAATACTACAATTACTACCACTACTAATACTAATACTACTAATACTAATACTATTACTACTACTGCTTCCCCCTCCACCACCACCATTACCAAAACCCTCATCACCATCACCACACTCACTATCCATTTTTCCCTCATTTTCCTCTCTCTCAACCTCCTTTGTGGGTCACCTTCCTCACGCCAGCAGGTTGACCAGGTGGCCATGACGGGAGGAGGGTCATTAACGGAGACCTTTTGACCACCAGCGACCCTTCAGAAGCGACCACAGCCATGCCAAGAGCCAGGTGGGGGAGTGAGGGAGGGAGGGAGGCTGGCGTACACAGTAATACTAACGGCAAAGGAAAGGAGTGCGTGAGGGAAAGAAAACGAAGGACGTAAAAGAGAACAGGGGTCATAGCCACGCCTAGAGCAGAGTCAAAGGAGGGAAGGGAGGGAAGGAGGGGGAAAGGAAGGAAAAGCGGCTCCTATTCGTAACATGGAACGTAAAAAATGTGAAAGGAGGAGAAAGAATGGAAAAAACAAGAATTTAACTGTTACGTGTGGGTTTTCGACAGAGAGAGAGAGAGAGAGAGAGAGAGAGAGAGAGAGAGAGAGAGAGAGAGAGAGAGAGAGAGAGAGAGAGATTGTATATCCCATAAATACATAGTACACAATCCTCATGTTGGGTCGGCAGTGATCCGTCCTTAAGCCGTGTTAGGCAGTTACTGGTAACTGTGCAATTTTACGAACATCTATATAGTGAATGTTAGACCTGAGGCGGATTCTGACGCCGGATAGAGACGGATGGACGTACGAAGCGATGGATCGGATAAGTAAATGATAAACAAAGAAGCAAACAAACAAGCAAGTAATCTAGGTAACAAATAAGATAATTCATAGATAAATAGATAATAGGATTGTAATGGAAAAAAAAATAAGTGAAAGAAACACGAAAGAGAAAAAGAGAAAAAAGATATTAATGCCTTTGATCAGAAAATAATGAGTTACTGAGATTGGACAAAAGGAAAGAAGAAAAATAGGCGTTCTGTAAGATTAAATGTAGATGTAAGATAACGTCACTACATCAGAGAGAGAGAGAGAGAGAGAGAGAGAGAGAGAGAGAGAGAGAGAGAGAGAGAGAGAGAGAGAGAGAGAGAGAGAGAGAGAGAGATGTGGTGTCCCTAGAATTATGGTTTCCCTAACTCATACAACTGATTGGCTGTGTTAGTTTGGTAACAATACGCCAGGGCGATGCGATGGTGGCCAGAGCAAGTCACAGAGAGAGAGAAAAAGGATGAAAAATAGAGCTCTACACACATGACAAGAGGAGCCTAAACTACACCCTAAAAGTGCACCTATAATCACCCTTGTGACGTCCTCCACAAAGTCTGTTTTTGATTCACACACTCAGGCCTATTCGCTGCTGACAAACCACCTGAAAGAAAGAGAAAGAGAGAAAAAAAGAAAATTATGGTGTAGGTCATTAATTGGATATCATTAAAGTATTATTTGTTATCCGGTTCCACTCTCCCTCCTCCTTCCCCTCCTTCCCCTCCTTCCCCCCCTTCCCCTCCTTCATCCTCTTCCTCCTGAGTGTCAATGTAAGTAATGAACATGAGGTAGGAAGGCTTGCCCCAGGACGTGTTTCCTTCTCTCTTTGATGGATGAGTCTTGTTCTTACGGAGTGATTTATTTTTCCCATTGCCGATAACGAAAAAAGATAAAAGTCAAGAGCTTTTTTCTCCTCTGTGACTTAGATTGAAGACATATTGATTGCTCTCCATTGTAAGTGTTATTGTATCTTATTATTATCGTTATTATTGTTGTTGATAAAGTTTTTGCTCCTTAATCAGCATGTGAATTGATGGACTATTGAGCAAACATGAGATACTTTTGCGAGGTTCAATAAATACAGTTAAGAGAAAGTGATAAAGTAAAAAGGCAAACCCAATACCTTTTTCCTCCCCATCAATTTTCTTTTCTTTTTCACTCTCTCAACCGTACCCTTCCTTCCTTGCTTCCTCCTGCTCCGCCCTTCCCCACCTCTCATCCGCCTCTCTCCTTTCACTCCTTTCACTCCTTCTTTCATCTCCCGCAAAATTCTGGGAGAAAACAATAAAGAACGCGAACAATATTTTCTTCTTTTTTTTATGCTCTCAGCGGGAAACACTTTTAGAGAGCAAGATGGCTGCCGTCCGGACAAGGATATTGCACACAGTTTTTTAATATCGTCCTCCCGCAGTTTCCGCGGACGGACAGCCAGACCGACGGACTTGAAGAGTAAAGACAGACAGGAGGACAAGCAGGCGGAGTGTGAAGTTTGATTTTATGTGTGTTTTGACTTTTGATTAATGGATAGAGTGGATTGAACGATTAATACAGATAGATAGATAGATAGATAGATAGATAGATAGATAGAGCGAGAGAGAGAGAGAAAAAAAAAGAGAAAGAGAGAGAGATTCAGACCACGAGCCAGTCCATCCTTCAAGTAGACATTAAATTTCTCACATTTTTCTCGTCGACTCTTGGGACTTGAAGGAAATAAATCAGTGTTAGGCGTGGGGTGGCAGATGGCGTTCCAGGTGGCCACTATCTCTTATCTCTCGCTGCGGGACACGTGGGGCTTATCGCAGCGGCGCGTTAATCCGTCTCTTTTCCCCAGTAATTAGGAAGAAGCAGCCATATTCACCCTTAACCAACTTCACCATTGGAGAGAAAAAAATGAAATTGAAAAGGTTATGTAGGTTAGGTTGTGTGGTTGAAGGTTTATGGGATTGTAGAGAGAGATAATGTTGAGTGTGTGTGTGTGTGTGTGTGTGTGTGTGTGTGTGTGTGTGTGTGTGTGTGTGTGTGATAGGATTATGGAATGCCAGTAAGAAGAAAGTTATTAGATGTTGTTGTTGGAGTGGTGGTGGTGGTGGTGGTGGTGGTGGTGGTGGTGGTGATGGTGGTGGTGGTGGTGGTGGTGGTGGTGGTCATTTTAAGATAAACATTTATTGTCAATGCGTCCCCAGGGAGGGTTGAAATCACTCCCTCACAATTTACGTCCCTCCTCCTCCTCCTCCTACTCCTACTCCTCCTCTTCCTCCTCCTCCTCCTGCTAAGCCGTTCATCCCTTCCTCTCCTCGCCTTCCACCACACACCTCTCACGTCAACCCCCCCTGCCCCCCTCCCCACCTTCCACTCCACACTCCCTTTACTTCCACTCTCAGTCCTTTCCTTCCGCGCACTCGAACACTCAGGAGGAAGGAAAAATTCGCTGCGTGGAGATTTTAGTGCAATAAGAAAATGTGTGTGCGAGTGTGTGTGTGTGTGTGGGTGGGTGGGTGTGTGGTGTGGGGTGGGGTGTGTGTGTGTATGTATGTATGTATGTATGGTGATGATGGTGTGATTAATGGTGTGTGGGAGGTGATCTTGAAGCCTTTAATCCCCGAGCCTTGGACACCTTGAAGACGAACGATCTGTAGGTCTCTTGATGATGGTCCAAATTAATTACACGTTCCTTAATCACCTCGACCCAAACTTACTCCCTCGATGAGACACTAGCTCCTCTTCCTCTTCTACTTCCTCTTCCTCCTCCTCCTCTTCCTTTTCTGTGTCCTTAATTACTCTTGTTTCCCTTCCCTCATGCACCGCCTCTTTCTCATTCTCCTGTTATTTTCCTCTTAATCTCTTGTTCATCTTCTCTCCTATTCCTCATTTTCGTTCTCCTCCTCTTTTCTATTTTCATGTTCTGTTTCTCTTCATCTTTATTGACTTACTTTTCTTTTTTTTCTTTTTTTTCTGGCTTTCTCTTTCTCTTACAATTCTCCTTTTTCCCAGTTTTTTTTTCATCTCTTTTACATCTTATTATTTTTTTTTGTTACTCTTCATTATCCTCCTCCTCCTCCTCCTCCTCCTCCTCCTCCTCCTACTACTACTACTACTACTACTACTACTACTACTACTACTACTACTACTACTACTACTACTACTACTATTACTACTACTATTACTCCCTCTTATTCATCTTATTCATGTATTACCTACCTTGAGTAATTTTTTCCCCAGTAGTCCCGCAGATATTTGTGCATTACTTGATTAAAATGAATATCGTTGAACTGCTTGTTAAAAAATTCTTGCATAGTATTTTTGTGCTGAAGAAACTATTTACGTCCAGTTAAAGAGAGAGAGAGAGAGAGAGAGAGAGAGAGAGAGAGAGAGAGAGAGAGAGAGAGAGAGAGAGAGAGAGAGAGAGAGAGAGAGAGAGAGAGAGAGAGAGAGAGAGAATATGGTTTTGACAGGCATAAAACCCAGTCAGAAGGAGAATGGAGATATGGTGGTGGTGATGATGGTAGTGATTGTGATGATGGTGGTCGTGGTGGTGATGGTGGTGGTGATGCTGTGCTGAGGGCAAGGAATGGGTGGAGCAGTTTGTGTGGGGTGCGGCTGGGCGGGCAAAGGTGGGCAGGGGTGGGCAAGGGTGGGTAGGGGAGGATGAGGGTACGAGAGGGTGGTGTAGGGCGGGGACAGCCACTATTATGTGTCACTTAGCTGAGAAATACGGTGCACACGACCACTCTTGCTTCAATAAAGCGACTGTGTGTGTGTGTGTGTGTGTGTGTGTGTGTGTGTGTGTGTGTGTGTGTGTGTGTGTGTGCGTGTGCGTGCGTGTGTACGAGTATATACAGTATTTACAAACGTTGTTGATCGTCATAATATTGATAGTTGTGATGGCTGATGTTGAGAGAGTAAATGAGAGGAGGAGGGAGGAGGAGAAGGGGGGAGGAAGAGGGAGGAGGAGTTAATGGGGAGGGGTAAAGTAGGTGGAGGAGGAGGCACCAGGGGAGGGAGAGGGGGAGGAAAAGCACAGTGTTAGCAGGAGTGGATATGCTGCAGACAGTAATTGTCAAAAATACATAAATCTAAAAAGAACAAAACGCATTTTTGCTATTTTTCAGCAAAACTGTCGTGCAATGAAACAAAAAATTACGTATATCAATATTTACAAATTTACATTCATACATTTTTAGGCAAATGAATCCGAATGCAATCGCACAATAAATTTTTACATGCGATATAAATGTGTGTGTCTGTGCGTTTGAACTTCAAGTTATTACGAATTGAATCATACATGACATTGCGCCTCACTGCCCTCCCCTCACCCTAACCTAACCTGCCGAGCCCCACCTTCCTTCCACACACACACAAGGGGAAGCAGCAGCATCCAGTCACCTATCACTCCTATCACCAACCTTCCCTTACACACACCACCACCAACAACAATAATATTAACCTTGCAAAACATTCACCAGCCATAATAATCCATAATAAGGAAATGTTAAGTTCATACATGGTTGTTTTAATTGTATGTAACGGCCCCTTGCTGTTCCTGCCTCCCGCTGCTCTCCCTCTCTACCCTTGTGTATGTGTTGACGTGAGGCCGCACCATGCAGGTAATGGGTGACGTGTAGTAATAAGAGACACCTGGACCAGTAACACGGCTTGAACACAGCTTAAACACAGCTTGAACACAGCTTGAACACGGCTTGAACACGGCTTGAACACAGCTTGAACACGGCCACAGTAATTGTCCGGTGCCCCTCAAGCTGACTGGATGTATAGCGATCAAGACTTTAATTTTTATCACTATTATTATTATTACTATTATTATTATTATTATTATTATTATTATTATCATTATTATTATTATTTCATTATTATTATTCCTATCACTGACAACTGATTTCTTTTTCTATCCATGAACGAAAAATTGAATGCGCGCCAACGATGTGTCTTTTTTTTCATGCCTATAAAACTGATGGCGTGTCTCCCTTGCGCTTGTTTCAGCCATGATGGAAGCTGCGAAAAAAAAAGATTAAAAAAAAAGAAAAGAAAGAAAAACTGTCACCGCTTTTATTCTGTTTGTCAATTTTTATTATCAGGCGACAATCGTTTTTCTTTTTCTCTTTTTCTCTCTTCTCTCTCCTTACCTTCTCAAAATGAACACTTTTGCTGATATTTACGATGTATTTCTTTTTGTTAATATAGACTCACAACCTTGCACGAGGAACTTAAGGTAGAAAACTGGGTGACGTTCTAAAAATTCATGTTTGTATATCCATCAGAAAATTGGGGTTTGAATCTGCTATTACCATCCATCACCCTGGTTCCTATTTGCTTCCTCTGTCGCCCACGTCACGTCACCCTCGTCCCTCGTCCTCAACACCACTACTCACCACCCTAACACCACCACCCTCTCGCCCTCGTCTCAACGTCAATCATTCCTGCGTCTCACCATCACGTCAATACTGTGGTGCCTCACTTTTCATTCTCACAACAGACGTGCTTCATAGAATTTACTGATCCTCGTCATTAACATAGTACCATACTGTTTCGTGTTCCCCCTCTTCCCTTCGGCCTCGTCTCTGTTTTGCTGCATAATTATTGGTGAAAATATATGAAAAACAACGCATAAATCCCACAATAATGATAACAGCATCGATTTTAAAATACAAAACAAATGCAGTGAAATAATTAGCTGGGTATAAAGATGAATAGATTGGATAATTGAAAAATATACGCATAATGTAAATTGATAAATACGAATTGTTTTATCAAATGCGCACTTTTTCATGCCGCGAATATGATCAAATAGGTGAGGAAACGAAATAAACGACTGTGATCACTGTGTAAAATGTACCGACACTGCTTAGGCGAGTAAGCCACCGCGATAACAGTATATTATTTCGTTGGTGGCTTCATATGTACAAAATGATAAATGCATACCCGTGTATTTGTTTTATGGGTGATTAAAACGGCGGCTGTGTTAGTGGAGCTTTTAATGGAACGGAATCAGTGTGTGTGTGTGTGTGTGTGTGTGTATGTGTGGAGGTGTGTGTGTGTGTTTGTGTGTGGTGGTGTGAAGGTGGATGTAACAGTGGATGACGTTCTTATGGAGTCTGTTTGGGAATGTACAGGTAAAGTGTAACCCTGCATGTTGTCATTGGTAGTAAAAAAAAATTTAAACTAATAATAAAAGTAATGATGGTAATAATGATAATAGTAATAATAGTAATAATAATAATAATGGAATTCCTGCTGTAGAATTATGTCGATGATCCTAAGAATATCCTAGAGGAGAAATTTGAAGTAGATGAATAAAATGTAGATTGGATGCAAAAAAAAATGTATATATTAACAGGGATACGCTTTTAATTATCCCGAGGAGAAAAAAAACCAGTATATTTGAAATTATGATATGATGAACAGATGGAAGATACAAGAGAGAGAGAGAGAGAGAGAGAGAGAGAGAGAGAGAGAGAGAGAGAGAGAGAGAGAGAGAGAGAGAGAGAGAGAGAGATAAAGAAAAAAGAGAGATGGAGAGAGTTTTTAGTGCAATTATTTATCAGCTCATAGTGAATCCTTGTTAATTTGAGGGAAATTAATATCCATAATAAAAGTCATAATTTATGGACGCTCAACAGAGTTCCGAGTTTGAATTAATTAAAAAAGTTGAAATATTGCTGTACTTTTGACGCCATTGACCGATTCTGTCTCTGCAATCAACTGTCTGCCAACGAATATAATGAAAGAGCAAAGGCCAAGAAATATAGAGGAAAAAAACTTTGAAATAGACAGATAAGTAAAAGATAGATAGATAGATAGATGGATAAATAGATAGATAGAAAGTCAAATAGTCAAAATAGAAAATACTTAAAGAAGAGAACAGCAATGCGAATTATCGAGATGAAGATATATGGACGGGGTGGTAAGACAGCTTGTAGGAAGATAAGAGTTCACTAGATCGAGGAAGAGGAGGAGGAGGAGGAGGAGGAGGAGGAGGAGGAGGAGGAGATAAAGAGAGAAGACAGGGCTGGTAATGGAGACAAAGCAGAGGAGAGGTACTTAAGAGAGAGATAAATGATAGGAAGGGTAAGAGAAGAAGGAAGAAGAAGATGATGACTGAAGGGAAAGAATAAAGAATGGAAAGGATGAATACAATAATTAGGGAAAATTTGAAAATACTGAACAATGAAAACTGTACTTAAAAAATTGAAAAGAATTGAGGGCAACTACAGAATGAGGGAAGGGAAGAGAGGGGGAAGAAGGGGAAGGAGGGGAAGAAGGGGGGAGGGGAGAACAGAGATCAAAGAAAAATGTGAACAAAATAGAAAATGTGAAATGAAAATTAAAAATGAATGGGAAAAAAAAAAATTGTGCAGAGGACAAAGCGCCAAAAAATGAATAGATGTAGTGAACGTTTGTAAAACCTTGGCTACAATGGAAAAAAAATCTAAATAAAATATTCGGAAGGGAAAAAAAAATACATGGAAATTTATTAGGAGTGAAAACAGTTATGTAGATGAAACAATACGAAATAAATCAAAACCATGAGCTTAAGAAAGAAATATAATGACGTATAATGAACAGAGAGAGAGAGAGAGAGAGAGAGAGAGAGAGAGAGAGAGAGAGAGAGAGGAGGGAGGCAAGGCGTTGATAGGCAGTAAATTGAAGGGAATGTCATAGTGGACAGTTAACTTATCGAAACGATCTGCCGCTGCTTAATGTGAGCTGCCAATTACTCGCTAGTGAAGGGGAGGAGCGACCGCGGCGGGAGGTGTCGGGGGAAGGGCGGGAAGGGGAAGGAGAGGGAGCTAGAAAGAAGGGAGGGTGAGGGTAAGAGGTGACGGGAGGAGACAAATGGTGCGGGTGAGGATAAGGGAAGGAGGGAGAGGCGGAGGAATAGAGGAGACGGTTGGTGAGGGGACAGGAAGAGGGGAGAGAGGGTAGTGGTCTGTCCCTAGGAGGTAAAGAGGTGTTGAGATGAGGAATATAGTGGCTAGTGGGAGGCAGGGAGGTAAGGAGGCAGGGAGGCAGGGAGGCAGAGGGTGGGAGTGTTGTATGTTTGGGTCTTAAGTGGTGGGTGTTCTGAGGAAGGAAAATAAAGTGTTTATACGCGTAAGAAGGATATTCAGATGCAGTGGATAAGGAAAGGTAAAGAATAGTAAGAGTTTTAACTACTTACACAATGCAGTTTTACATTTACAATCTTTTTTTTTGGAGGGGAGACTGTTTGAGTTTAAGAAAAAAATATATTAATTCCAGTATTGTTATATAAGCCACCGAGTTCGTTCAGTGTTATGTTCCAGGCAGTTATTTGTCCCACATGGTGTTAGGATGTGATAATAGGTGTGTGTTATCTACGTCCTCGTGTTATCCGTGGCATCCTAACAAAATAAACTCAATGGGATGACGAAGGCTTCACAAAATACTCGGGTGAATGATTGACATGTGTACCAACGAAGTATAAATATTTGTATTTAAAAAAAAAAGAGACTGAAATATAAACACACACGAACAATTAATCTATGACAAAATAATGAAATTGTAAAATAAACAAATGAAATAATATAATAAATAGACACAGGGATAAATAATTCAATAGATTCCACAACCATTTGAATTTCATAAAGTATTTCAGGTAGACTTACATCACATCTTGCACAATACCTTCCCTTAAGATGTGCTGTAGTGAACGTGTTAAGAAAATACATCAAGTCTGCAAGTGTCCAACTAGCAATAAAAGCAAGGGAACGACTCTACAACGTATGAGAAAAATGGTGTTGATTGTGTTTTATAAAGTGAAGGCGACATTTAATTCAGTGATCGAGTGTGGGATAAGAGACCAGCGTCGGGTTTACGGTCTCTCGCAGCTCGTCAGGAGGGGCTGTGGGGGGGGGGAGGGGATGCAGGGTCCGGCGTGCCTGGTGGTGACAGCGGCAGACCCTCCCTCAGCACACCTGTCACCCTCACCTGGCCGGAACAGCTGAGTCAAGGGGCGAGGATCCTCCCCCACCTCATGGAATGGGAAGGGAGGGAGGGAGGGAGGCAAGGACAGGGGGCAATGAGGAAGGGACGGGCGGTCTGAGGAAGGGAGGGAAGGGTGGAGGGAGGGAGGGAGATGGAGAGGGTAAAAACGGGAAGGCTGTCTTTTTTTCTAATATATATTGTAATTTCTTTAATTATTTGTGTTTCTAAAGAAGTCACATTATCCATTCAGTGATTTTGTTTCAAGTATAGATATAAACGTAAGTACATAGATGCTTACGAAGACTGGAAGAACAATGCTTAGTTGTAAGAGTGAACCAGAACACAGCATCACGTCATGAGGTTCTGTTCAGGATCAGAACCGCTGCCACGCACAAGTGTAGAAGTTCCTTAAGCTATCAGAACAAATAATTAACATCATGAAGGCGTACTGAAGTTACAGGAACAGCGGGTAGCAACATTTCAGGCGCCATGTCCTCACTCCTCAGCGACAGTCGCCAGCCGGGTCCGGAGATAGACCATGACAATCCAAAGTAATCCCGGGCGGCACGCGAGGCTCGGGGTGAGTAGACGGCACGCGAGGCGGTGGCCACACGAGGCTGCAAGACACGCTTCACGTTGCTCAACAAGTAATGCGCAGCACGGCCACCACCACACCACCGCTGCATCACCGCCATACCACCGCCACACCACCACACCACCACCGCCACACCACCACCACCACACCACCGCTCATTCCACCTTCCTCTGGCGTTTTTCTTTTTTGCAGCTGCATATGTAATGTGATTTTTTCAGTCTGCTTCAACATTTTTTCCTATGCAGTGATACCTTTGAAATGATGAAAAGGAAACCTGTGTTGGGATTCGAACGCGCAACCTGGATATATTATATTGAAACACAAATCATAAGGGATACAGTAAAAAAAATTATACTGGTGACTATCACACATTGTTCATATAATTCCTTAATAATTTATAAAGTAAGCGTCTAATTACTATTAAGTTTAGTTTGTCAACAGTCGTATTCTCGTTGCCCTTGCAAGTACTGCCTCTCGTGGTGATGCTGCTTTACGACTCCTGGGATTCTGCCGCAGTAAAGCCGCGTGGAGTACAGAGCCCAGACCAGCCGCGGCATCTCAGCTGGACACACAAACACCCGCCGCAACGCGAGACACATGGCCCCCGTGTATACAGTGGGCGTCCGGGATGTCACACAGTCATGGGAGAGGAGTTGACGGAGGGACATTGCCCGCCCAGAGAGGTGAGGGTTGGGTGGGATCGTGTGCTGTTTGGTGAGTGATGGCTGTGGAGTCCCGTGGCTTGTTTACCCGCCAGCCCAAGAATATACAAACAAACGCTTGTCCACACACACACACACACACACACACACACACACACACACACACACACACACACACACACACGCACACGCACACATCACTCCGTAACTTCATCCAATGTACATTAATTTATCCGTCAAATTAAATGCGTTCATTAGAGAAGATGTAAGATTTTCTACCTACAGGATGAAACTCTCTTATTATTCACGTGTATTTAACTGGCTTTCGTTTCCCTTTTGTTAGTGTTATATATTGCTAATTGCTGCTGTGCTTCGCTCCAAAATTTACAGTCGCTGTCAATTTTAGGAGAAACTAGATCGAGGTTGCCGCTATCATAACACCAAAGTGAAATAAGTCTTTATTTACACCATTCTATCTCACACTCACCCACGCACACCAAGGTTTTTTTTTCTCTCTCTCTCTCTGTCACACACACACACACACACACACACACACACACACACACACACACACACACACACACACACACACACACACACACACACACACACACACACACACACACACACACACACACACAATTGCGTGCAACAAGTCTTGGTGTCGAAAAAAGAATTAGGATTTGTCTGAGAGTTGGTACAGCATGCAAGCTTCTTTGTATGGAAAACGATCAGATCTCATCAAGATTGCGACGATTTGCAGCACACATATCTGAGGCCACCCTTCAGCCCGCCTCTCGCAGCCAGACACAGGCAATCCCCAGGGAGCTGTGGCCGTCGGAACAGGTACTGGAACCGTAAATTCTTAGTGGATACTGCGAGCTGTGAAATGGGTCTGGCTGGCCGACTAACGCGCTGCGGGCGGAGCTACACCCAGCCAGGAAAAGCTAATGCCTACCGACACCTGTCAAGGGATATAGATGTGGCGTCACAGAGAGCAACATAGAGCCACAGAAAGGGAGAAAATCTTAGGTTAATTCCCATAGAGGTATTTACAACTGTGGCGCACTAGACACATGCTGAGCCACATTGAAACTAAACAAAATTAAAAACAATGGTAATAATTGACTAACAGTAACACGCAGTCGCAGAGAAACAAAGCAAGGAGCAGAAAGTCGTGAAGGCCAAGAGCACCAGCAGTGTAAGAATGCCACCAAGAACCGGTACCACAGGAAACCCGCATCACAACACCCTGCCAAGGATACCTAGAACCCGGCAGAGGCATCGCACTAGCCTCACCCCCGCTCGTTCAACCTCGCAGGGCTAAAAAAATGTTATGACAGTCCGCCGCCCGAGTGACCACATCAGAGTCTATGAATAAAGTCCCGATCATCCCCCGGCACTACAATTCAATTTAAGGCCACACAGTAAGCATGATTTATTTAGTAGCGTTCACGATGGAAATTGAGGAGGACTAATGTGGACGATCTGCCGCAGAACCGAATTATTTATCACTGCCAGGGATCCGTCCTGAAAAATAAATATATATATAATTAACCACTGGCTCTAATAACGTCCACCTTTTAGTTTTAATGGCGGTGAAATCGTCGAACTGAGCGCCATTGTTGAATCCAAGAGATTACATCCAGCTTATTTTATCACATTCACTCCGATGATTCATTAACATTCATGACAGAATGACAAACATATACACTCAAACAGGAAGACATACACACGGATACACAGACACACAAACTGACATACACACAGATAAACAGGACACAACCGGACACACAGAGAAAGAGAGGAACGCAACAACCAAACAAATAAATAGATAAATAGACAGACAAATGGACAGAAATAATCATACTGAAAAAAAATATACATAGAGACACATACACACACAAAAAAAAAAAACACACACACACAGGTATCCTCGCTGCAATTGATCCGCACCTCGGGGAATGCAAGGCTCGGCTGCACACGTCGGTACAATATCTAACGGGCGAGTACTTTTCTTTATGGTGTCAGGAAATCTGGACCACAATACCCAACGCCGCTCGGGAGGAATCTGAATAGGGAGGAACGGGAGTCAATAGGAAGAAAACGAACAGAAGGAGAAAGAGGAGAAAGAGGAGTAGGAGGAAAAGAACGACGAAGAGGAGACTGCCATAACGTTTCTCTGCTTCTGTAACTTGAAATCGTCTCACCTCTTTTCGCTCGCCGCGCAGAACACTTTCCACCCACATACGCGCTGGTGAAAAGTTTGCATATACATCGGTTATCCGTATCCAATATAAAACTGGAGTGTTGCCTCAAAATGTGCTTATCGAGGCGAGGTATTGGCGGAAACGATGCAGTGTATTGATGGTTGTGACACTCTCCGACGGTATGATTTATCTCCTTACACGTTTGACACCCAATAAGATGTGTTTTGATAACCTGATGTGATTACTTGTCTCATATAAGTGTGTGTGTGTGTGTGTGTGTGTGTGTGTGTGTGTGTGTGTGTGTGTGTGTGTGTGTGGGTGTGTGTGCGTGTGCGTGTGGTGATGCTGCTACAGGTATTGTTCTCACCTGCAGCATCCACACAATAGCAGATACACAGGATACACTCACCCCTACGCCTCACCTTCACCCCTTCCCCCGAATACATGCAGGACCACGTTTTCATGTCACTGTCAGAAGCATGCACGAATCTATGAATAAGAATGGCTGTGGAAATGCAGAATTAGTAAAAAATAAAAATAAAAAGTGAATATATGCGGCAGCTCGACACTCTATGCAAATAAGTAGTGGAATTAAATGGTCTTCCGGATTATAGTGAACTGAATCCTGAGTTGCATGGCGACACCTGTCCATTACGGGTAAGTGATTCGGAAACGCGGTGTGGAGAGAGAGAGAGAGAGAGAGAGAGAGAGAGAGAGAGAGAGAGAGAGAGAGAGAGAGAGAGAGAGAGAGAGAGAGAGAGAATATGAACCGTCCGTCACTCGAGGCGTCAGTTAGGCCCGTAGGAGTGAGGGTCAGACCAGGGGGGAGGGAGGGGGGGGGTTGTGTCCTTCTCTTTATTAAACGCCAACCTGAAAGAAATATGAAACTGATATGTAGATGGAACGATACCTAGACATATAGATGAATATATAGAATGATATATAGGCAGATAGATACATATCAAGAGAATTATGAATGAGTGAAAAAAGGGAATTTTTATCTTTTTTTAGACTCAATTCGAAACAGATGAATCATAAATCACGTTTTTTTTCCCACCTGTTAGACTTTGATTTATTGCCTCAGTGCATTTAACAGAAATAGGATGTTTTTTTCTAACAATTCTGCAATAGGCATTTTTTTCTAACAATTCAGAAATAGGCTTCTTTTTTTAACAATTTAGATATAGGCCTTTTTCTAACAATTCAGAAATAGGCCTTTTTTTCTAACAATTCATGTACCAAAGAATGACGGTGCAACAGATTTGTGTCTTGTTACTTATTCATAAACTTACTTATATTTCCCTTTCCTTCTCCTTCGATGTGAAGTTTTGCAACACGCAACACTAAGCACTTTGCAACTACTCGACGCAACTATGTTTCCAAGTGTGTGAAAACTTGCACTCCACATTTCATATCTCTTTCTTGATAACTTTTTTAAAGAACCCACTAAAGATACAACATTTTTACCTCTCAACACAATCATTTTCTTTTTATTCCTACAATATAACTCTTTTTACAGTTTTTCTTTAATAAAAAAGAGAAAAATAATGTCATGTTTTCTATACCAACACTCACTTTTCTTACTTTCTTATCTTCACTTTTTTTTCCTTGGAGTCAGAATTTAGCATGTTTTCCAAGATATCGTCGGTCCTCGCGTCCCACAATGTGTCGTCCTTCAGCGTCACATTCCTCCGTTATCACAGGAGCCTCAGCACCCTCTGGCCCCACGTAAACACTATTTTGCCACCCTCTTGAAGCGATGTGTCACTGGCAGGTGCTGTTGCCCTCTCCATGTCTTCCTTTCTTATTATCTCTCTCTCTCTCTCTCTCTCTCCTCTCTCTCTCTCTCCTCTCTCTCTCTCTCTCCTCTCTCTCTCTCTCTCTCCTCTCTCTCTCTCTCTCTCTCTCTCCTCTCCCTCTCTCTCTTTCTCTTCTCTCTCTCTCTCTCTCTCTCTCTCTCTCTCTCTCTCTCTCTCTCTCTCTCTCTCCTCTCTCTCTCTCTCTCCTCTCTCTCTCTCCTCTCTCTCTCTCTCATCTCTCTCTCTCTCTCTCCTCTCTCTCTCTCTCTCTCTCTCTCTCTCTCTCTCTCTTCAGGACTACTGGCAGGAGCTCTGAGCGTTTCCTACCCAGTCAAAACTTTGGGAATATATTGAAACTAACTGCAGAGAAAGTCGTAGTCGTGGACGGGAGGGGAAGGAAGGATGCGCGGGACGGGAAGGAAAGGAAAGAAAAGAAGAAAAGAAGGAAGGAAGGGAGGCAGAGAGGGAGAGCGAGCAAACTGGAGGGTGGTGGTAGGAGTGTGGAGAAGGTGGGGAGGGGATAATTGACAGCTAAAGAAGGAAGGGAGGGAGGGAAGGATGGAGGGAAGAAGGGAGAGAAGGAGGGAGGGAAGGAGGCTCGCCAGTCAGATGCACTCTTTGTATCAACATAAAGCTGTGGCGTCGCCTTAATGTATTTCCTTGAGCCACCGACTGACTGACGTCTTCACTGAGTCTATCTATCGGCCGTGACTGATGACCTTAAGCACACAGGCACAAGAATGAGATGAACACAAAGGAACTTTACTTTTTCTTCTTCTTACATCTTCTTCTTCGTCTTCTCCTTGGTCGTAAATTTCATCTGCTTTTTTTATGGTGATGTTAGTATGCATCGTTGTAGTCATTATATTTGATTTATCCCGTGCACGACGTTCTTTACATGAACACACTCGCACTGTATTGAATTCCAGTGTATATTTTTGCAGAAGACGCGTTGAGAGATTGTAATTTATTATGAGAGATGACTGTTTATATTCATGTCGTCAAGATGATACATTTTATCTCAATCAGACTTGGTCAATTTGATCGTGTAATTGCCTTGTGTATGTTTGCACGAAATACAAATATGAAAGTTAACTAAACATTTATGCTAAACATAATTCGGTCGCTAGTGTCAGGTTTCGGGGAGGTGGAGAGGTTTGGGAAGGCATGAATGAGGGAGTGAGGGGAGCTAGAGGATAGAGGGATTTAAAGAGGAGTGAGGGATGAAAGGGAAGCGATGCTCAGTGTTTACGTTTGGGTCAGCTGCAGGGATGGAGGGTGACCAGGCTGTCCTTTAATAGATTTTTTTGTATATTTCATCAAGAATGGCCGCTGCTATCACTTATACATTCATGATTTCCCTCTCCTTTTTTTCCCTTCTAACACGTGTATACATTTTTTTCTTTCTTTCAAGGAAGAAGTAGTGATATTTCCATCACTCCATAGATAACTATTTAGAGTAGTTACCGCTGGCGCCACGCGTATACCACACACAGTCTTGGAACCCTGATCTAAAACATCCTTGAAAATTGTCTTCTTTCGCCCCTCGCCTTCCTTTCTCGCCCTCCCCTCACACTCACTCTTGATTCTCTCCCTCAACTCCTCCCTTCTTCCCGCCGTCGCTCATTCCGTCCTTCCTCCATTCTTCCCCTGCGTAATGGCACACCGAGACAGAGATGGATGGTGATAGAGTTAGACTGACGGTAAATATTGCTTTTGGATCACCGATACAGCGAGAGATATGGAGATGGACAGAGTTGGCCCAGAAATATTGCAATGGGAGAACGTGTCCAGGAAATAAATGGCGACACAGATACACAAAGAGACTGACAGATGCAGACGGAACAAACAGGACGAGAAGGGAGAGGATGCGCCATGCAGGTGGTCGATCCTTCTTTAGGTTTAACGGGGTGACTAAACCATCGTCCACTGCCAGTCTTATGTGCCATTTAAGTGTATCCTTTGCCAACATGGGAGTACATGGGACGCAGGCAAGTCACTAAGACCGATCGAAATATCTTTAAATCGATGTTATGGCTGCCCACATCCAGTGTAGAATGTTCTGGTAGTCGATATAATACAACATAAAGTAAGAGTCTATCCTGGTTGAAGAAATTTAGATGCGGAACGAAGATCTAAGGGGAGAGGACGCTGCTCAGATCTCTTCGCCCTTTACACTGTGATATAAAGAACGTAAACTATTGGAAAAACGTACACATATATTTTCTTCTATGGGGACTTGTCTCCTTCGATTTTTCCGGCAGAAGCCTAATCCCTTCCGGTACATTACAATCCCTTACAGGTCTGTCTCCGATACTTGCTTCGAGTTTATCAATAAAAAAATTGAAATATACTAAATAATAAATAAAACGTGTTACTGAAAGACTTGTACTGCTGCTCTCTTGATAGTGTTTTGTTATGGTAGTGTTATTGTTATTATTAATAGTATCAGAACCCGTAGTAGAAGCAGTAGTGGTAGTAGAAGTAGTGATAGTAGTAGGAGTAGTAGTGATGGAGGTAGTAGAAATAGTACCTGTTATTGCTGCAGGAATGAAGACAAAGACAAGTGTAATACATTTATAAACAAATAATCTTTTCCTTACATGCAAACTGGCATGAAGCAGGAAAACAGAACAAAGGAATTAATCCAAAGGAAAACGAAAAAGTAATAACTCAAAAAAGGTAATAAATTAAATTACTAGAATAGAGAAACACTCATACATGTTACATTCACCTGTCACTCACACACACGGTTTGTCGCATTCCATGGTGGTTGTTGTTGTTGTTATTATTACTATTATCATTATTATTATTATTATTATTATTATTATTATTATTATTATTATTATTATTATTATTGTTATTACCTGTCCCTGATAACTTGTTCTTGAGAGGATGCAGACGCAGTTTCACAGTGTTTCTCTGGAGTCTTGTTACCTTACAGCGTCGTATCTTTTCCAGGATCCAGATCGTGTTGTAATTCAGCGTGAATACCTGGGTGCAATGCTTTACAAACGTGTCACCTCTTCAATAGGTTACAATGTGTGCGTGAGATGGGGTCCAGTTTACAGTAACGGTTCCCTCTGTGTTGTGTATAGCACTGCCATTGTGAGGATGGCGTGGGTTAGATGCTTATTTTCACTATTATGTTTGCTTATAGAGGGAAGAGATCTCATAGAATCTGGGTTGACGAGGAGATTCAGCATCCATGAAACAGGATGTGTTTACATGGTTCAAATCATTAGCTGTAAACTGTATCTTTGTATGGAGAGAGAGAGAGAGAGAGAGAGAGAGAGAGAGAGAGAGAGAGAGAGAGAGAGAGAGAGAGAGAGAGAGAGAGAGAGAGAGAGAGAGAGAGAGAGAAACATAGTAGCAGTAGTAGTAGTAATAATAATAATAATATCATACTCTCTACATTTTAAAACTTGAATCTTAGTATGTCTTAAAGGAAAGTCATTACTCACTAAGCTTTGAGGTCGAGAATCATAACTTGCATCCTGTATCAAGGTTGCTGCTGGACCTATCGATCAATTGTATCATAATCGACTCAGATAAAAAGAGAGAGCATCGTATTTATCTACCTGTGAAGCGAGGACTAACCTGTTTTACCTGCATCTCATTTTTTTTCATCTATACAGTATTTACACTATTATTATTTTATTTTTTTGGTGTTCCTCTTCTTTCTTTTTTTCTCTTCTCTTGTATGATGATTTTCTCTTTTATTTTCATTTTCAATCCAGACATACACAACATGCACACACAACACACATACACACACACACACACACACACACACACACACACACACACACACGTCAGTATAGCTTCTTCTCTATTTACATTCCCTGCCATGCTTACTACGCGTATTTCTATGACCCTGTCGTGATGTTTTCTCAGCCACCAATCATGTTCCTCTCGCAGCTGTCTCCGAGGCGCCATTACTCACCTATACGTTGTCGCTGTGTTCTGTCCGTCGCTTGTGTTTGTCTTGCCTTCTGATACCTGTCCTGCCGTGTGCTTCTCTAAACTTTTTTTCTTTTCTTCTTTCGTTGAATCATTTTTTCTCCTTTTGTTTTTTTTTCTTGTACTTACTTTCTCATCATTCTTTTTTTTCGTTTGATCATTTTTCCTCACTTTTTTTTCTTGTACGTATTACCTCATCTTTCCTTTTCTTCCTTTCATCTATCATTTATCGGCTTCCAGGCTCATTTTTTTTTATTTTTTAGTTTCCATTCCTCAGTTATCGCTCCAGCATTACCTTGTCTTAAATCACCCCACAGCGCCTTCTCCTCGCCTGCACATCGTCTTCGCCGGGGGGTGGGAGGCGGGGAGGCGGCAGACAGCGTGGCACCGGAGGTTATCCATCACCCGCCTCACCCACACGTCCCCCTACACGTCAAAACGGACAGTGAACAACCCACCTCCAGGCCTCCTAACCCCTCCCCCTCCACACCCAATAACGCTCCCCTATGCCTCTCCCCTTATAAGTCCCCTCCTTCCCGGCACAGCCTCCACCTCTACCACACAACCACGGCCCTCAGGCGCTCTCCTCTGCGGCGGGAGTTAAAGGAGGTCACTAATCTCACGCCCTCAGAGGGACATGACATGAAACTTGGAGCCTCCGTAGACACACCCTTCACAGCAGAGTCTCCAGGGATGTGTACTGTGGTGTTGGTGTTGGTGTTGGTGGTGTTGGTGGTGGTGTTGGTGTGGTGGTGGTGGTGACTCATGTGCGTGCCTCGGTGTTTGTCTTGAGTGAATGTTTGTGAAGTGGTGAGTGATGATGCGGTTGGGTGGTTAGCGCAGTGATAGTGATAGGAGTTGATGGTTGTGGCAGGAGTGTGTGTGTGTGTGTGTGTGTGTGTGTTGTGTGTGTGTGTGTGTGTGTGTGTGTGTGTGTGTGTGTGTGTGTGTGTGTGTGTGTGTGTGTGTGTGTGTGTGTGTGTGTGTGTCTGCGTGTGTGTGTGTGTGTGTGTGTGTGTGTGTGTGTGTGTGTGGCTGCAATAAACGTTAACTGGCTACCTGCCTTAATAGTGATTCTAGAGATGACAACAGTAATGAATAATGATACTAATAATAATAATAATAACAAGAATAACAGTAAGAACATCATTAACATAGCTACAGTGACAGGGGTATTGAGGGAAAACAGGAATGGCAACAGCAACGACAGAGGGAAGAAGGGACGGGAGGGGGACGTGTGTACTGACGGAGGGGATCAGCCGCGGCATTAGAGGTAAAAGCCTTCCTGTGGCGGCTGGTTTATACCCGGAGTCATTGTGAAGCTGTAAACAAAGGCGGGTCTGTGCGGCGGCTCGGGTGTGGGTGCGGGCTTAGGTGCCGGGCGTGTGGAGGGGCTGGTGGAGGGACGGGTGTTAGGGGGATGAAGGGGCGAAGGGGCAGGAACAGGGGGAGGTAGCCATTAGCGCCACAGGGGAAGGGAGGGTTAGCATGAGAGGAGGGGCACAGGGGTGGGGTGGCTATAGAAAAGGAGGGGAAGGATAGAATGACTTACAGCTCCAATATGTTAATTTATTGCACTAAAATATCCGAAATATAGCGATAATCTCGTAGAAACAAAGGCTTGAATAATTACGACTTTCCTCCTATTAAATTTCACTTTAGTATTTATTTTCTTCTGTCTTCATTGAAAAACGGTGAACCTCAGGTAGATGCCGGAAAAAAAATATATGACAGTCGAGGAAGTTAATATAAAACTTGCACGAAGGGAAGGGTGTTGAGAGCCAAGAGTGTCGTGGAATGGGAAGCGAATGTATCATAGCGTTGAAACTAATGAAGAATTACGACGGCGGAAAGCGGAAAGGAATAATTCAAACTCATTAGGGAGACGAAAAAAAGGGGAACTACGGGGCAAGGGTGAACCTTATGGGGTGAAGTACCGGAGGGGGAAAACAAAGGGAAGGTAAAGACGAGGAAGGGAAGGCAAGGTGAGGCCGAGGGGATATCAGAAGCACTTTGAGATGGAACAACAACACAGAGACAGAGCTGTGAGGGGAGTGTCGCTGCTGCACACATGTCCTGCTCTTCAGGCTGTCTCGCGTTCCTTGAGAGACGCCACGACCAGCTGGCCTGCGTGACCCACTGACGGATGGGATTAAGGAAAGAGAGAAGGAGAGAGAGAGAGAGAGAGAGAGAGAGAGAGAGAGAGAGAGAGAGAGAGAGAGAGAGAGAGAGAGAGAGAGAGACGATGGTAGCACATGTGATTACATTGTATCCTCTTAACATCCAAGGTACATACATAAAAGTAGTTTGGCGTGATATGAATCAAGGAAAGTGTCTTCTTATCTTTTTTTATTCAATATATTTACGAAATTTGAAGTCCAATTTTGGATAAACAGATAAACGCAAACACAACAGCGACGTGTCATTGACCTCTGCTGTCAGCGGGTGTTAAGTCAGTATATTTATGTGACGCGTATCAGTCATGTCATATTAGTTCATTCTCAGCATTCCACCACCACCACAGCTGATGCCACAACCCCACTGTCACTACCCGCACCACCGCCACCACCGCCACCACCACCATCACCATTATTATTATTATCACAAAGGCCACATTACACATTTATCTTCCTTTTTTAATAGGTCTAGAACGGGCGTCTCCTGATTGTTATTTACTATTATATACTTTATCTACGTATACCTCATAGTTTTCGAGTTATTTGAAAAAAAAATTACAAAAATCCTAGGAAAATTCATCCCAGGATTCGTGAAAATTTCGACACCTCCGAATCTTATGAAAATTGGTACATAGAGATTCTTGGACATGCTGAACACCAAGGTGACTCAGTGTTATGATTGCTATAACATCATGCATAATTTCACCATTGCCTGTCTGATAAATATAATATAAATCATAATTATTTAGCTTTACTGCGCAATGATGGTTTCGTACGACAAAAACATCGCTCAGCGTCACCAGAACGAAGGGAAGGAGCAGTGTTTGTCTTCTTGTGAGTTCAGGATCGAGGTGACTTTTGAAAGACTTGTCCTTCAGCTTCCACGAGAGAGCTGCGTTGCTACTTACAGGCTGTCCCTTTGATCCAATCTCCATTCTTGCGTGTGTGATAACCTAAGGGTCTTTTAAT
Organism: Metacarcinus magister; assembly: GCA_029783475.1. NCBI lineage: Eukaryota > Metazoa > Arthropoda > Malacostraca > Decapoda > Cancridae > Metacarcinus > Metacarcinus magister. The sequence continues at coordinate 18,116,297 of JAPQNM010000040.1, read as the reverse complement.
GTCCTTGAGCGTACACTGAGGACACCAACACCTCCACCGCCGCCCGCACCAGCCACTCGCCGACAGTCCGGATGAAGTGGTGACATGCAAAGTAGCAACGAGCGAGGTAAAGAAAATAAACTACGTCGACGGGAAAAAAAAATAACCATCGTGACGCAGGGCACGCCGCCGCCTCCATCCCTCCATCTCTCCTTCCCTCCGTCCCTCCTTCCCTCCGTCCCTCCGTCCCTCCATCCCTCCTTCCCTCCGTCCCTCCTTCCCTCCGTCCCTCCGTCCCTCCGTCCCTCCCTTGTGCGGCTTAGCATGACTACGGCTCGTCTCAGCGGCCACAAGTTTTACGCAGCCGCGGCATAATTGCATACCTGTTGGACGGAGGCGGTAAAATGTTTCACGGGAGCGACAGGAGAGATGAGGCGCGAGGACGAAGTCGATGTGAGGGAGAAAGGGAGATAGAGAGAGAGAGAGAGAAGGGAGAAAGGGAGAAACAGACAAGATGAGGGAAGACGCAGCCATGTTTGTACCCTGCGCAAGGACGTGGGGGAGAGGGGAGTGTCGAGGCGAGTCCTTGTAGTACATTACCTTATGAGCTCCTGCGGGGAGACGAAGAAAGATATATGGAAGATTTCAAGCCAAAGTGACAGCCGTGTGAGTAATGGCGGGAGGAAGAGAGTTAAACCAAGGAAGGCCTAGAGGTAAATACATAAAAAAACAAGGTGCTGAAGGAGAGATGTGTCGGAATGGAATATGTAACAAGTGATACATAAATATTTCAAGAATTCTGCTTCATAATTGCTACTAAGACATGTTAAAAGTTAGCTGCCAAGGACGAGGGAGGGATGGAGGGAAGGCGGTGATGAAAAGTTTGCTTATATAAGAAACATTCTACGTTGTCAACACTTTCAGGTTTTCTCTTTAAGTCTCACATACTCCCAAATGACCCTTACAAGCCCTTACATTCCAACATCCACTACTTTAACCTTAGATCCAGCTCGTAAAGGCCGTGATGACCCTTAACACGTCTAGTTGAACGTTGCAAAAGAGAAAATAAAAATATAAAAAAAAACACAACAGTACTACCAGGATAGGAAAAAAAACATTCATGGTAATTTCCGC
>JAPQNM010000040.1:18107684-18110184 GCA_029783475.1 Metacarcinus magister | reverse complement strand
TAGTACATGGTAAAAATATATATTTGTTAAGTTGACATTATTCCTTCCACAAACCTCACCCGACAACCTTGCGCCACCCACGTGTATCCGTCCACAAGCCTAACGATGTCCCGCCGCCCCTATAGGTTACTGCACGTACATACATACATACATACATACATACATGCACACACATAAATTAGTGTGATTTTAGCATTAATAACTATACATAAGGTATGGCGTAGATAGGAAGATATGATCATGTGTAGGTCCCGCTGGTACGCATGCGACGGTGGGACGAGACTCTTGTGTTAATTACTGAGTCTGTGGTGACCGAGACGTAAATAAGGCGACGATTAATGAGTGAGCAGCTGGCAGGGGACGGGCGGCGCCGGGCAAGTGTATGTTTGTTAGTGGGGGAGGGAGGACGAGAGGGCAGGAGGGAGGGACGGAGGATGGGAGAGGTCAGGTTTAGGTACGGACTCGAAGGTGAATTTACTGAGGAAGGACCGTCACACCTGCTTTTCTAATGTATTGATCTGGTTAATGATGTATTTTCTATTTATATACATTGTGTTCTGTATTATTCGAATTGACAGCTTCCAGAGACGCTGTTTCATCAGTCAGAAAATGTTGTCTGAGTAAACACACACGCACACGCACACGCACGCACACACACACACACACACACACACACACACACACACACACACACACACACACACACACACACACACACACACACACACACACACACACTGCATCTTATCTTTTCGAAGTGGATAAAATTTCCTCCTCAGAGATACCGCTTCCTTGTTTATTTAGACAAGTAAGGATGTTTTTAAGCGTGTTTTGTGTACCAGATCGAATTGTATATTCATGATAACCTTAGTGGCTGCAGTGGCAATACAAGACAATTTCAAAATGGTTTGTTAAGGACATTTACGCTTGAATGTAATTTGATTTCAATTAGGCAAATTAACTCAGTGGAAGGGAGGATAGGAATATAAGATTCGTTCTGCGGTGTGTTAGACTCACAGTGAAAACTATAAAAGCTTATCTTGACGTAGCAAGCAAAAGTTGGAAAGATCAAAGGAGAAGGTGGAGGGCGTCGGTGAAGCGAGGGCGGAGCGAGGGTTAGGAAGGGTGTGTAGCAGTGAAGCTGTATCAGTGAAGCAACCTTTTTTTTGCAGCTGAGAAGTGACGCGGCAGAGCACCAAATGAGACTACGAGCGTACATACATTCATTAGGAAGGAACCCGACGCGAAGCACGAGGTGACGATAATGGCGACGGAAGTGGAGGAATGAAAGACGCTGGAGTGGAGGCAGAGGCAAGTAAAGGGTTTCAATACGTGGTGTATCTGGTGTTTAGTGTTGAGGCGCATGTCCAAAACACTTACTGCGGAACAAAAGTCCACACGAGAAATGAAGGATTAACTCCAAGGCAAGACACTCAAGTCCCTGTGTCCCGGCCCAGCACGGCCCGGCACGACGGGGTGGCAGCCTGGCCTCTGCGGGTGGCTGAGTTAGACCCCTTCCTTAGACCCTTCCTTAGACCCTTCCTTAGACCTTTCTTAAGACCCTTGGCCTCTCTGCCTGACAGCGAACAGGTCTACAGGTAATAGCCACACTTGCCATCTTCTTTCTGGCCACGTATAACCTGCCTCTAGGCCTTGACTCTCTCACGCTGCTTACATGTCTTTAGAAGGGAAGGGAGTGTAGGTGCTGTATATCAAACACTGCTTTCTCCTGTAGAATTGTTCATTACAAGGTCGATATAGCGATTTAAATGTTTTCAAGTGTATAACAAAGGAAGGATGAGCTGGGTCCATTTAGGCTTGTCCGTCCCTGCACGAACATAGGAGTCTGGTAATTTTTCTTATCAGTCGAAGGTTATTTTGCTTAGCCAGTGAAGGAGCGAATGGTCTTTGTTCTCCACGTAGAGGCGACCAGATCAAATATTTACAAAGGAATCTCATCACAGGACTTGGTGGTGCTGTGGAGAGAGAGAGAGAGAGAGAGAGAGAGAGAGAGAGAGAGAGAGAGAGAGAGAGAGAGAGAGAGAGAGAGAGAGAGAGAGAGAGAGCAAAAGCACCCCCATTTCCCTCTCATACTCACTCACTCTCTCTCTCTCTCTCTCTTTCGGGCTTATCCGGAAGGGAGGGGACAAATCACACGCAAACTACGTCGTTATCCTCGACATTATAGCGATTATCCCCACACATTTACTTATAAAAATCTCCTTTAGTGACCATTGTGTAAAGCATCGTAACGAGGTAGTTTTCCCTGGTTTGCTTAGCTGTGGCGAGAGTAAACAAAGGGGGCGGTGAAAGGTATGGGGGGGGGGAGACATTAGGGAAGGTGTGAAGGGGGCATTCATACAGGTAAGAGTGATGTGAGGGGCCGGAGGAAAGGAGGCGAGAGGAAGAGAAGGAGGAATTCAGGTGATATATAGAATAGAGGACAGGAAAAATAGAGTTTGTGTAAGTAATGAAATGAAGAATGTATGCTGGTAAAGGG
>JAPQNM010000040.1:18085184-18102684 GCA_029783475.1 Metacarcinus magister | reverse complement strand
TGACATCATATCTATACGTTTTATCAACTAATATTCGTGTTAATGCCGATCATATCCGTTCATGTTTACGGAAAGATGTCAGCCGCTGTTTGGTGTTTCACTCACCTTGTTCTCTTCTTTTTCCGTGTGGTATAGAAACACACTTATAAAACGTACTACATGTCGCTGGTACAAGGACGAACACAATCCTTTCTTTGTGTGTTTTGCTGTAATGCTTGAGGGTGAAGGGGCTGAGGTGCTGAGGTGCTGTACTGTACTGTTTTCAAATCTTATGATAATTAGTGTTGGCACTCACCTGATCCCATTCCTTCTTGGCACTCCTTCCACCTGGCACTACAGTAATGAACAGGTGCAGCACGCTAATCATTCCTATCACCTGTGTCTTGGGGTAGAAATGGTGTGTGCTTCCCGTATGTTGTGTTTTGTATGCATTAAGGAACTTCGTGTTTGTTTTGACGTTTATCATTATCATTGTTGTTGTTAGTAGTAGTAGTAGTAGTAGTAGTAGTAGTAGTAGTAGAAGTAGTAGTAGTAGTGTCTATTGTTGTTTTTTGCTTTATAATTTGCTTTGTGTGAAAGAAAACTATAATTAAACAGAGACAGAACCGGTTCGTTACTACTTCTCACGAAACAAAGAAAAAAAAAAGTAAAAATAGGAATTATGTTTCTTTGTCTTACGATTCTTTCTTCCTTTCTCGCTTTCTTTCTTTCTTTCTTTTTTTTTCGTCATCATCATCATCATCATCATCATCATCATCATCATCATCATCATCACTATACGTTATTCAGTGTTTCCGTGAATAGTGAACAGTGAGTAAAACAGGTCCTACAACGCGGCAGCAACACACGCTCAATACTCACCTGGCATTGCTTCCTCCTCATTTCCTTCATCACTAGTCATCAAGTGAAGTAATTTAAAGGCGAGTCTTTCATCCACCCCCTACCGTGCCTTGCTGATGGAGTTTCTAAGGTTTTCCGAAGAGGTGTTGGCTTTCTTCCGAGGCTAGGTAAAGTTTGGCGTGTGGGACTCTGGAAATGAAACGAGGGCATTCAGTTTGTACAGAGAGAGAGAGAGAGAGAGAGAGAGAGAGAGAGAGAGAGAGAGAGAGAGAGAGAGAGAGAGAGAGAGAGAGAGAGAGAGAGAGAGAGTGAGAGTACTACCATGTGTGTGTGTGTGTGTGTGTGTGTGTGTGTGTGTGTGTGTGTGTGTGTGTGTGTGTGTGTGTGTGTGTGCATAAACTAGGTTCGGGGTGGTGTCAGGTGTCAGGTGTCGGCGGTGTGTTATGAAGGTGGACACATGTGGAGTTTTGTTTATGTCCTCATCTCTCCTCCCTCCCTCTCTACCTACCCTCTGTTCCTCCCTCTTCCTTCCCTCTCTCTCTCTCCCTTCCCTATGACCCCCCGCGGCGTCACACAGAGGCAGGCTGTGGTGTTGGATGTGGGTCGTGAAGAGAGAGAGAAAAAAAAAAGGTAACGTTTGTCTTTCTCTCTCCACACTCGCCTTACAACGCTGCTGTAGGTACGGTGGAAGATGAGTAAGGTTCCATTGTTATTTCTTTATTATCTCCCGCCTCTGCAAGGACAATGAACCTAGGAGGAAGGTGAGGTTATTGAGGCCAAGTTACAAGCGGTTCCAAAATATTTACCCCATAACTTTACGGCCTCATAAAGGAGCCAAAGTTGGTATCTGTATATCAGGAAAGTGTCGCGGGCAAGGTTGGAGAAGGTTACGGAGCCACGGTATGGTTTAAGAGCCTTTATCCCTTACCCTCGTATTAACCTATCGCCTTGTGTATGCTATCAGTACGCCCCTCTCGACCTGCCACAAGTTACCTGCACCAGCCTGCTTGCCTGCTGTGTTCTTTTCCAAAATGTTATCTTAGTCATTAGGTTTTTAGTCTAGTTATACCCTTAAAAGGACCCAACAAGTCTCCCTCTTCTGCTTCACCATTCTTATGAACAAAAGGTCGACTGTACAGTACGTGACACATGTTCACTGTTCCTGTATTATTCTTCCTTGAACTCTTAGCTATCATTCTTGAAGGAAGTAGTGGTGTTGGTAACAATGATGGTGGTGGAGGTGGGGTGGTAACGATGGTGTTGGTAGTAATGCTAATGGTTACGTCCTATATGTCAGTGGCCGCGAGTGACTGCACCACCGTTTTCTATTGCTGCAGCGCGATTACAGACAGCTACTTCGGTGCCAGTCAGTGTGTGTCCCTTACTGTGTCACTGCGTCAGGGTGTAACTAGCTTTCTTTTCCAAATTACATACACTGCTGGAGACTAATTATTTCGGAGTTGTTTTTGCAGCACACCAAATTTATCTCTACTAACTTCAAAGGTGGAGTGTGTCAGAGCCATTATTTTAGCTGCGAATTTATTTTTTGGAGAAGCCAGTCGCGGACACGAAAGAATCTAAAATCATTAGTGTGCCAGTGAAGTTTATATCGGCGACAATTTATTCCTAATGGAGGTGCACACAGGTCGGGTCTCTCATTACACCTCGGACTTGGAGCATAAGTCAGAGTGGAGCGTGCGAGGCGACACGTGGAGGATTGACACACGCGAGATAGGATATTCGATACCTGCACGGGTGGGGACAGTTTTCTAGTGTGTGTGTGTGTGTGTGTGTGTGTGTGTGTGTGTGTGTGTGTGTGTGTGTGTGTGTGTATGTGTATGTGTGTGTGTGTGTGTTGGTGTGCAGGCAAGGTATCGTGTATCAGGTGAGGGCCATGGCCAGGTATCCCTTAGGTGTACTGAGCAACTCGACAATTATTGACGTGGTCTCTTGTCACCTGCCTTATGTGGGCCTCCTGCTCCCCACCTGTGCCTGTCCCTGTCCAACTTCCCTCCCTACCTGCCCTTCCGACCACGCCAAGTGGAATAAGAGAGGAAGGCAGATGGGTAGGCGAGGGAAATCGGAGAAGAGGGGAAAAATCTCTTAATTGGAAAGTAGGGAAAGGAAAAAGAATACTTGAGTGTAAGCAGAATAGAAAGGGTTTTTTTTATTATCTTTCAGTTAATGTGGGAAAAGGAGGATGAGGGAACTGTAGGATGGAGGTGTAGGTGAAGGTGAGACGATGGTTATGAATAATAAGAATAGTGTTGTGCAGGTTATAGTTAGAAGTAATAGAAGTGGTAATGGTGGTGGTGGTGACAGTGGTGGCGGGTGATGGTACGAGGTGGTCAAGTTACATGGGTTAAGGAAAGCAGAAAGCCGCCACCAAACAGACTGGACGCACTTCCCAGAAGCTTGCCTTGAGGCCACAACAAAAGGGCCGAAGCAGAACCGGGTGGCAGACGGAGGGCGTGCTGGAGACCAATACGTCTGCGGCAGTGTCACCTGATACCTCTGTCCCTCAGTGGGCGGCAGAGGCGGTGGGCAGGACAGGGGGAAGGAGGCAGGGAAGGAGAAGGGCAGGAGGGGGAAGAGTGTTTGTGACGTATTCAATATTTGATAAAGGTATTTCTGTCGACAATGCAGCTGAATTATTCCCAGTGTCACTCCCGTTACGACGGCCGAGCGACGGGCGTCTCGGGTTTCTCATAATCATGAATCATGCACAAACGGACTTGGCTATCACGCTCCCTGGTCGAAGTAATACTAAACATTGAAACTCGAATGACAACCTTTTATTTTTTTTTCTCTCTCTCTATCTATCTATCTATCTATCTATCTATCTATCTCTATCTCTATCTCTATCTCTATCTTTTTTTCTGTACGTGTTCTGTTTATTACAAGAATGGAAGCATGTGTACGACTTACTGTTTTTAGATTTCTCACACGTCTACATTTGCAAATTCATTCGCTGTGTGATGACCTTTATAGATATATAGAATGTTTATTACCTTGACCAGTAGTGAGGGAACTGCATGCACAATAAGACTGAGTGTCGCTATGCATACACTGATTTAAACTCACGAATGCAATATCAATAATAACCAAATAAAGTAGTGCAGTTGAATGCTTTTCCTCCCCATCTCTTGATAGAGTTTATGTTGCAGGGTATGAGGAGAGTTCTTACTGTTGACGGCCATGGCATACCAGCCTAAAAGGAGAAACGGGAGTAATCTGCCGCTATACTAGATTCACTGAGGCGACTACTTCTTCAAAATAGACAGGAGTAGCTCACCTGTCTTGACGCTAAATGGTTGTCAGGACTCCGTGAAAAGTACTTAATATTGAACTTCCACGCATGGGACTTCAATTTCTGGAGATTGTCGTTCGTTACCTGGCTCCTTTTTCCAATTATTATATGTAGATGATAAAAAAAATCTTATAATATCAAAAAACATACAAAGTTGCACATTTCTACAATATGATAAATAATATAAGGATTCGTTTTACCCTCAGCAGCTCTTGTTACTTGCACTATTGAATAACTACAATGGGACTGATATTATGGTAAAGTTAAGAGATGAAATGCCTGATAATATTGACCACAAGACCTCAGCCAATTGTCTGCATTTAGGTCACGGATAAGGAACATGATGTCCACCTCTTGAGAGACACTTGTCCTTGAAGCTAATCAGAGCTAACTATGCCTAAGAGGCACACACACACACACACACACACACTCACATGCACACGCACACACACACACACACACACACACACACACACACACACACACACACACACACACACACACACACACACACACACACACACACACACACACACACACACACACACACACACATATTTATATATATGATTTATCAATATGCATTTTTTCCCTATCTATCTATAATTATCTGTGTTTGCCAGTCTGCCTTTTTGTGTGTATTTTGCTCTCTGGAAAAGTGTCCTCGCATACTATCGCCGAGTAGAACGCAGCGTTGCAACACCCAAGCGTGTACATACTTCACTCATGACAAGGGACCAATTCAGCATCGAAACGAGAGAAGGTAAATAGTTTGTCACTGGAACTCTGTAGCAAATGCAATTACCTTCACTAATGTTGGAACTCGTGTTGATACATTTGACTGAAACACAAGTACTTCGTCCCCAAAGCAACACTTGATGCATTGTGTTCACGTTCCTTCACTTAATGCCATTCACTTAACAGTCAACTTTTACTGTGTGCGCATGCGATGAATGTGTTTTGGTTCATGTTTCTAGTCCTACTTTTACGGAATTCATACTCAGTGAATGAATGTCTAATGAGGTAAAGGTCTTTTGGGCTGCAGTTTCGTTTCCTCAGACGTTTGTATATGTTTTTTTTCGAGACTTTGACTATAAAAGGATGTTCATAAAAAATTGAACAATAGGATAATTCAATGAAAACTCTAGGTTAAGTTTTATATATCTGATCTAAATACAAAATACCTACAGTCTTATTTATCCTCATTTTTTTTTACAGTAGGTTAATTTCCATCCACAGATCTCATCATTACACAAACCTTGTACAGGACGAAAAAATGTATAAAAAGAACTTAACCTAAATAGATTGATGTGGTCTTGTCCGCACAATTGTGTCTCCATGTATACAACACACATAGCAAGGACACTGCACTGAGCACCACGCAGGGAAGATATGACGATCCTTGAATATTTCGAGGGTAGCATTATTCTGAGTGTCTAGTCAGGGAAACGAAGACGAGTACACTCCATGCATGAAAGGCAAACTCATATAAGAATAAACGTGACTATTATAGTGAGTTGAAAATAGTTTGTGACTGGATGAAACCTTGCCACTGTACTAACCCAAAAATATAATGTAACGCGGATTCGTATCTCACTAAATAAGAAGATAACCGCAAGACAGTTTGATGCAGTATTCAAGAAACAAATTAGCCTCGTGTTTCACCTGTTCTGTATTGCAATTTCCACTCTACTTACCACTTGCACCACTTACGAGTTACCAGAGAAGGGTGGGTACAACGTACTTAAAGGTGGGATTACTGTCAAATAACTTCACACGGAAAGCGAAGGAACAACTGAAACGAATATTACTTTTTGTGAGGCGTGGATTGACCCCTTTTTTTGGGGGGTCTATAGGGGTCACTCTACCTTTTCTTGTGTGCTGAGGAGCAGACCCACCGTGCCCCTGGTAGCTTTTCTTTTTTTTTTTAGCAATCGTATATGTGGTACTGGTTCACACGCACAAGAAAAGATATAACACACACACACACACACACACACACACACACACACACACACACACACACACACACACACACACACACACACACACCCTGCCGTGCCAAGAACTACTCTAAGCTGGAACTTTATACTCGTGGTGTGCGGCTGGATCGTAACTCTGCTCCCTTGCTGTAAATTTCTCCTCGCCCGTAACCCGCATTAGAGACGTCAAAATTCCATGATTCCAGTAATCTACGTCGATTCCAGGTCAATAAAGATCTGGAAAAATGGCGGCCAGGCAGTTGTAAAGCCCCACCCAGACAACCAGGCTTAATTCTAATACATCTTTTTCCCCCTCTCACTAGACCTGTGTGTGTGTGGTGTGTGGGTGTGTGGGTGTGTGTGTGTGTTGTGTGTGTGTGTGTGTGTATGTGTGTGTGTGTGTGTGTGTGTGTGTGTGTGTGTGTGTGTGTGTGTGTGTGTGTGTGTGTGTGTGTGTGTGTGGGCGTGAGGGAGGGGCGTGGGTCGTTCCTTCGTCACAAGAGCCCCGGGGAATGATAATGAATGACCTTGTAAGGGAATTAAGGGGCAGAATGATGTATTGTCAGAATTTATGTGGAGTAATGCGTCCTTAACTGCGTCCACAGGGAAGACCGAGGGAAAGACACAAAAACAGGAAAGAAAGAAAAAAATATATATATAAACTTATAATTCTCCAGTAAATAAATAGTAAAGTAAATTCATATACGTACATTTATTTCACCTCCACCCGTATCACTTACAAACCTTCATTATTTATTCTCACTCAATCAACTGGTGCAAAATGACATTGCTTTCTACACCTTCCGCCTGCATGCACTAAGTCTTTCTTTGTCATATACTTTCATTTATTTTTTTTGCACGTATCGTATTCCCCGCGCATTCCCTTCATAACGCTGGCGGCTTCCCGGAACGTGCTTCTCCTATGTCGCATTCTATCGTACAACTTGCGTGTTTTTCTTCACCCTCGCGCCCGTTTGTCACACATACTTCCTTCTTTTCTCAGATCTATCGACTTATAAGCGCCTCACATGTCATATTCATCAATATTCCTTTTATTATCCGATCCTTCTTCATCCACGTCATGTATTTCTAAGGCGATCAATTTTCTAATCCTTTCTCCACTTCCTCCCCTTCCCTTCCCTGTCTCAGAAGTGGCGGAAGGAAACACAGATAGTTTGTCTAAAGGGAGCTGGAAGAAGCGAGAGAGGGAGGGAGGGAGGGAGGATGGTAAAAAAGGAGAAGGCTGTGGAGTATAGAAAGTATTAATAGTGCAAAGTAGTACATTTAACATAGTAAAGCCGATATAATGTAAAGTATCGTAGGTAGTTTAAATCAGTACCGGTAATGTAGAGTATGACCGGTATTAATATGAATCACAGGTAGTAGGTTATGCAGCAGTACAGGTAAGATGTATGGCAGACCAGTACAATGTGGCATCTCGTAGGTACATTACGTTACGGTGTGAGTGTTGTAGTGAAGAAGTGAAGATTAAAATAATGTTTGGTAAAATTATATTATTGTTAGTCTGCATCAACTCAGACATTTCTTATATATGAAAATTCTGGTTGTGCTGGCTGGCCTCAATATGCTTGTATATAAGAAGAAAATCAGGAATAATGTATCTTAGAATAAAAAGAAAAAAAGGAGTGACCGTGCAGAAAGTCGTTATAAATTCATACTTGATTTGAAATTTTGAAATTAGAATTAAATCTGACACCGAGAAAAGAAGAAAAGAATAATGAAAAAAAATAAATAATAATAATAAGACGACGAAGAAGAAAACAACACCCAGAATAAAAAAAAGCAGAAACAGAAGATAAAGGAGAAAAATAATAGAAAACAGAGCAAATGATAACAGATTTCCGCCAAGATGAGCCGAACAGACCCGGTCAACTCACAAACTCACTAACGTATCGCTTCCCGGCGTGAGGAAGACGAAGGCTCAGACCACGAGGATTACCGAGGTTGGCTTCTGGAGTTACAGTTTAGAAGCACGTGACGCTATATTGTGTGCGGGAGTTTGGTTGGTCACGGCGGGGCATCACGGAACCGGAAGGCGGCGGGGTGGAAGTTAAGTGACAGATACACTTTAAATTCTACTATTAAATGTCCATGTTTTGTTCAATAGCATTTAAACGATGAATGACAGAACACAATGAACACAGCTCATCCAGTGGTTTTTCAAAGTCGAGGGAGTCACTCAGAACACTTTAGCTTCGACATGAATAGCAAAATACGACCCCATATTCTGGCTTGGTTGGGCGAGATACGAATAATACAACAATAAGGTGTTTGCGCACGTAGTTTGTAAGGCTCCCGCGGCCTGAGTATCGTACAAGCGTCTCAAGGCGAGGAGCAGCCGCGGCTCTGTATGCAGCTGCCGCCTTAAGGTACAGTCGGCCCTCCGAGAGCTGCGCCTCCATCATGAATACTAATGGCGCCTAATTCTAACTTGCTTACTTAATAAAAATGGTTACGCTGCCTGGAGACCTGAGCATTGCAGGGTTGAGCTTACAACCTTGGTGCCTCTCCGTTAAGGAAATTGCTTCACTGCTACTGTACTGTATGTAACTTGCCCCCAAGAAGTTTGTGGTTGTGTGCTGTGACTATTTTATTGCCACACAATTTGCATACACCAAAGATTTGCAAAATGACAAATAGTTTCATGAGTTTTTATTGTTTAAAGCACGCAAGTTTTACTCTCCTTCCTTTAAAAATAAAAGAAAATATGGTTGAAATAATTTGATCTCTTGCGGACAACCTGCTTTTACAGTGTGTGGGTGTTGGGTCACGATACGAGTGAGACCCGCGGGCATTGAAACGTATTAGTATTCTAAGAAGCTTGTTATGTCAAGAGAAACAGACGATAAACCTTGCTGAAGATCTGACAGACGGGAGCTCAGTATGCAGGAGAGAGACAGGAATAGTTAGAAGGAAGTACAGGACTCTTGATTATGGGAAAGACAGAAACGAGTTCCACCTTAACTGTGCCGTGGGGACTCTAATGGAGAGTGATGTGCGTTGTGGGGGCATGTGAATTAGCTGCTTGATGGGAACCACTTTGCCGGTTAAAACTCTGTCATGGCCGCTGCAGCCGTCCTTTCCTGATGTCTAATTTACCTTTTGACATAATTGAAGGGAGCGTTTAGAGTGATTGAAAGTTCTTCCCGGTGGTCTTAACATTATGATCTTAATAGATTTTATGTTGTCTCTACAAATGTTTCTGGATCTTACACGAGACTTGTTTTCTTTCTTGATCAACCATTGGGAACATATAAGTTCAGTTCAAGGTCACATGCATGAAGGTGTCTTTGCCTCTTCCTTGACGCAGCACATCCTCTCCTGACAGCGTTCATGCAAGGCAGCCTCACTCTCCACGATGCTCATAACGCAGCACAACGAGCAATAACATCGAAATTTCCACCAATTATATACGTGTTTGATCTCCACCATTACCTGCACAAGCCTGAGCGTTCACCTGACTCCGGTGCGTTTGTCTGATAGTGTCTGAACGAGCGCCTGGGGAGACAGGGATGGACGCCGGCTTGAGGCATCCTGTCTTAATAGTGGGCACCAATTAAGTTAATATGCAGTTGTTCCCAATAGCCTCAACATACAGGAAGAAACTCATCAAGGTGTCGAGCGTGGAGCCTTGAGTATGTTCGTTCGGCCTTGAGATGGAGGTGTGTTTGGTTGAGGATAGACGTGTTGGGAAGGCCTGGGATGCATGGGGAAGGAAGGAGGCTGCGGCGATGAAACATTAAAGAAGCAAGGATGGGTTGGGGAGGCGAGGGAAAGGGTGTATATGTACCTAGATAGGGTGCATGAGATATTGAGATACTGCAGCGTTGCACTCCTCCTCCTCCTCCTCCTCCTCCTCCTCCTCCTCCTCCTCCTCCTCCTCCTCCTCCTCCTCCTGCTGTGTCGCTGCCAGTCGCCGCGTGGGTTCCCATAATTAAATAAACATATCAGCAGGTCTCCCTCCTCGCCTTGGTCACACTGCCTCTCTCCTCCCAGCGTCTCCAATGGTCTGCAAGGCAAATAATGCAGCAAAAAAGTAATTGAACAGGACAAGTTTCCCGCATGATTATAACGAAGATTTCACCATTGGCCTCATTATTTATGGATAATCTTCTTTGGGTTCAGCTCACTGCCTGCTCTGCTTGCCTTGACGGGCGATTTGATTGGTTAAATTAAAGGTTGTGTCGCCATTAGCGCAGTCTCGTGTGATGTTGATTAATTATGGTACATTGATGACGCTGGACGTTTTTATTATTTTTTTCTTCGGGGAGTATACCTTTATGTTGTTTAATTATGTGTTTGTTTTAAGTTTTGCTGGTGATTGTAGTTTTTGTAGCGGTGGTGGTGGTGGTGGTGGTGGTGGTGGTGGTGGTGGTGAGTGATAATTGTTAGACTGTAGTGTGTGTGTGTGTGTGTGTGTGTGTGTGTGTGTGGGTGTGGGTGTGGGTGTGTGTGTGTGTGTGTGTGGGTGTGTGTGTGTGTGTTCTGTTAATTGGTTAAATAAAAGGTATAAATAAATGTTGCAATACAGTCCAACCCAACACACACACACACACACACACACACACACACACACACACACACACACACACACACACACATGGGTCTCCTGGGGCAACGTGGTCTTTCTTTTGCCACATCACCTGCGGTGGAGAGATGAAAGACTTCGCCCAAAGACCAATATTTACCGATGGAAAAATAATTAAATAGGATACTGGAGCCGCACGCTTTGAGGCTGCCCACTGTGGGAGAATGATGCGTGCTGCTCCTCAACGCTATCACACTGCAACAAGAGGAGGATATGAACGGAATAGAGCAAAGGTGAAAATACTAATAAAAGTTGAGGAGATGAGTAAAGAAAGGATTATATATTAATAATAGTCAAAGGAAAATAATATTATAAAGAATCAAGAAGAGGATTAAGAGGATTATAGAAACCGTAATGATGGAGGATGAAAGGAAATTTTAGAATATTGCAAGAAAGAAGGAGAATAATACGAGAAGGTAATAAAAAGGATATCAAGGAAAGAGAAAATAATATAATATGATGGAATAAGAGAGAATCTGAAGGGAACGGAACTGTGGCAACGTAAATGAGGTTAGAAGAGAAAACCACACGCAAAATACATCATATTTTGTTAACATAAATTCCATTAGCAATTTGTGGTTTGAAATGGGTTGAACTTTCTAAGGCAATAATGATAAAAACGAACATGGGATAAGCTATATTAACTAAAAAGAAAAAAATGTGTTTCGCTCCGAGTCTTATATAAAACTTTATCAAAACACGTCACCTTGTTACATGTAGAGTGGAAGATTTGTCCGTAAAATCCTGCGGTGAGGAGGATGGCGTGCGAGGCGTGACGAGAGGAGTGTGCGAGACCTGGGGGGTGACGCAGTGTGTCGTAAAATTCAGGGATGACAGAACGGCCGTTAGTGTGGCGAGGGGAGAGGGGTGTCAAGAGGGATAGGAGTAGTACATACGGGGTGACGAGGTGCGATGTCAGGAATTCAGGGAGTGTTAGGGACGCAGGAGTGGTGGGGTGAGGCAGAGGACCTAGGAGGAGCCATCAGTGGTCAGCCTCGCCACAATAACATCATCACCACCATTGTTCCTCGTAGCCTCCAGGTGAAAGCCTCGCTGATGTGAACCTTCACCACTGATGCACCGGGAGGGGGAAGGCGTGGCTCTAAGGGACGAGGGAGGCAGGAGGATGCAAAGATAAAAAGCGAAGGAACCGAGGAACAAGGAGAAAGTTTTAAGATGGAAGGGAAGGTAAGAAAGGAAAGTGGGGAAGGTGTGATAAGCTTATGAATAGAAGAGAAGCAGATTAGATCTATGGTTTTGAAGGAAGTGTCGGATTTCCATTGTTGGTCGTCAGCAAGGACATTGGTTGGCTATTCATGGGTTTCGTCAGAGTCTCAGCTTAATCTTCAACGTCCACACATGCCCATTCATACCCTTCATTCACACTCCACAGTCGCCTTTGTTTCCACTCACACACCTCGCCCTGAGTACACCTTCTGAGCCTCATACATGCGTCTGAGGATTCCTTCACATCTCTCTTCCTTCACTGCCACAGTACGGACCCAACACACACACACACACACACACACACACACACACACACACACACACACACACACACACACACACACACACACACACACACACACACACGCATCCTAAAGGAGAGAAACTTTTTCGTGGTTGCTCCTCAAAGATAATGGACGAATTTTCACCCGAGATTAACACACGTCATCATCTTCCTTACACATCTCAAGTGAGCAGCGCCATTATACCAAGACACAGACGTGGGTTTAAGGCCGAAAATAAGGCGGAGTTCAGATGCAGGATGAACTCTGGAGCTTTAGTGAGAGTCTCGCTTCGTCCTCGCCTCGGATGTGCTTGACTGGAATCTCTAATGAGGTTCTTTATCAAAAACAAAGGAAGCACTCTGGTCCAAGGCGGGATTAGGCGTGATTATGGTGATAGAGGCAAGTTGTGGGTGTGTGTGTGTGTGTGTGTGTGTGTGTGTCTGGGTGTGTCTGTGTGTGTGTGTGTGTGTGTGTGTGTGTGTGTGTGTGTGTGTGTGTGTGTGTGTGTGTGTGTGTGTGTGTGTGTGTACTACAAATCAAAAGTAACTACAAAAGCTCTACAACATTACTTTCTCATTGTTCTTTCATCCACATAATTATTGTTCATTCCCTTTTCTATATGCAGTTAATAAAGCGCATTATTATTATTATTATTATTTTCTATCTTACTGTATATCATACTACACAAAAAAAATCCCTCGAATGGCATAACTTAGACTATACAGTGATGTCATTACCGGTAATTGGGAGACACTTACCAGATTCCCTCGCCATAAATGTGCATCGTCAAGGCACCTCATGCACAAGCCTAACGAGGTGGCCACTCCTACTCATGCGGCCAGACTCATTAACTTAGACAAGGGTGGTAGTCTGCCCCTCTTCCTCCTCCTCCTCCTCCTCCTTCTCCTCCTCCTCCTGCACCACCCAAAGCCTCCTGACAGCCCATCACGCGCCCTTTGACACGTGCAGTGGGGCTCTAGGCACGTGCTGGCGGAAGGGGAGGCGGTGTGTTCAGGGAGTGAGTGTGTAGAAGGGAAGGGCCGCGGAGTGGGGGATGGAGGAACGGGAAACGATGGAAGGGGAGAAGGAAGGGGAAGGGGAGGGGGTGGTGTGTTGAGGAGGTGAGTGTATGAGAGGTTAGGGCAAGGGCGTGTTGGATAGAGGAAGTAGGGGAGAGGAGAAGAAAAGAGCGGCTGAAAAAGGAGAAGAAAAAGAGGAGAATGGGGAGGAGGTTGTGATGGTGGTGGTGGTGGTAGTGGATAAAAAAAAACACGACAACAACAATAACAACAACAATAACAACATATGAGCTACCTCCCCCCTCCCCCCCCCTTCACTTTGTTGCCACCCCCACCTCGCGAGACACCACGATAAACAAACCCTGAAAGTCCATCTTGTGCCTGCCGACTCTTAATCCTCCGTTAATCCCCTTTAAGAGCGTCTTGGTCTCAGTACCCAGCCAGGCTCTCACCTCCTCCCGACCTCAGAAAGCTCTTATCTCCCTGAACCTCCTTTGGGAACCCTCCTTCGCCTCCTCACGAAGCTATGCCACTAAAACCTGTCTTGCTCTTAAGATCTCCTTCATATAGCATAGGAATCTTTATCGCTTTTTGCTATAATCATGGAGTGTTCTTTTTTTTTTGTTATCTAATGTAGGGAATATGTGTCCTTCTCATTGTCATAAAACTAGAACAGTTATATTATGTTAATGTTCTTTGTTTATCTTGTTTTCATGGTATGTTCTTTCGTTTTAAAAGGTTCTTAGGCGAGGCACAGAGGCCTTCCGTGACCACTTACCTGTGTGGGAAACTAAGGACATATTTCTCCTCCGCGACCTGTTGCATCCTTTCTTTTCTTCCTCCTCCTCCTCCTCCTCCTCCTATTCCTCCAGCTCATAACTATTACCTACAACCACCACCACCACCACCCGCTCTACTACTACTACTACTACTACTATTATTATTACTACTACTACTACTACTACTACTACTACTACTACTACAATACTCCCACAACCACCACATCAATACTACAATATACTGCACCTGACTTTATTTTCATAGCTTCTGTGCTCTGGTCGAAAAGAAAAAGAGCTGAATATCCCTTTGCTGCCGTCGGGTCATCCTTCAGCTGCTTGTTAAGGGCCGGGACCCGACGACCCTTCCCGATTCCCTTCATTACGAACCCAGACACGAAAAACAACGGGCTGGAAATTCGCCTTTGTCATTTTTGTGAAGTCGATGATCAGATAACTATTTTTTGTGCTTAATTGGGGACGAGAGAGAGAGAGAGAGAGAGAGAGAGAGAGAGAGAGAGAGAGAGAGAGAGAGAGAGAGAGAGAGAGAGAGAGAGAGAGAGAGAGAAACAGACAGATATAAGAGAAGAGACAGATACAGATGGAAAGAGAGCGTCAGACAAAAGAGAAACAGAGACAAAGTGACTATTATTTTGTTTTATACAAATGGCTTTCTGTAAAAATGTTCTCTTATATCACGCCCATGTGACATTCAAAGCCTTTCTCTCTCTCTCTCTCTCTCTCTCTCTCTCTCTCTCTCTCTCTCTCTCTCTCTCTCTCTCTCTCTCTCTCTCTCTCTCTCTCTCTCTCTCAAATAAGACGTTCTTCACAAGGGAGTTTATAACAACACGTGAAAGAGAGAGAAAACAAAAATTGAGAGAGAGAGAGAGAGAGAGAGAGAGAGAGAGAGAGAGAGAGAGAGAGAGAGAGAGAGAGAGAGAGAAAAAAAAAGAGAAAAAAAAGAGAGAGATTAATAAAAGATAGATAGAGAGAGACTAAATCCTTTCTCTATCATTATTGCAAAATTAATGAATATGGCACAATAATTGCATTGGGTCACAGTGGTCCGGCATAACAAGGGCTTGGGGCTGATTTACATGCATTATTAATTGACAGAGTAATTGCCTAAGACCCTGCAAGTGAAAATTAATGACAGGGTGCACCAGGACACACACATCTCCCCTTCCTCCCTCACTTCATGGAAAAATTGTAGTAAGAGCATAAAAAGAGCTGTTAGTTGGGTGGGCGGAGAGAGAAAAGCGACAAAATATTTACATACATAATGGGTTTCATTTAATATTTCAACACACACTCACGTCACATGTACCCACACACCCACACACACACACACACACACACACACACACACACACACACACACACACACACACACACACACACACAAACACACACACAAACACATACACAAACACACACACACTCATACATATACACATACATGAATCTATACGCACATACATAGTACATAGGCCTGAAAGATAAATCACATCACACACACACACACACACACACACACACACACACACACACACACACACACACACACACACACACACACACACAGGAAAACAAATAAACAAACATAAGTAAAGAGTTATTGGCACGTGAATAAAGAGTCAGTGTGTGTGTGTGTGTGTGTGTGTGTGTGTGTGTGTGTGTGTGTGTGTGTGTGTGTGTGTGTGTGTGTGTCCAATCAGCTGTTCCTCGTTATTCTAGCCTCACACACCCCAAAATCTTTTCTTGAACCCCTCCCTATTTTCTCTACCCTTACCTCGTTTCCTCCACCCATACCTCCATGCTCTACAACCTTACCTTCCTCCTCCACTCCCTTGCCATCCCTCTGTTCATTCATCCCGTGTCTCCTTTCTTCTCTCCACCCATTTCTTTTATCCCTCTCCTCTTACCCATCTCTCTAGTCACTCAAACATTCCTTCTCTCCACCCTAACAAATTCTATCTGTGTTAACCATATTTTTTTCTTCTTCCCTCACAAATTACAATACACACACACACACACACACACACACACACACACACACACACACACACACACACACACACACACACACACACACACACACACACACACCTTGACACATGTTTTGCCTCAAAGTGTGTAATACATAAAAGAGTGCAAGAGGAAAGTGAAAGAAATTTACATAGATGCGCCTCATTTTGTCCTGCCTGATGCGTTATTGTTTTTCCTTCAAGTATATGTATTCCTTTGATTTGTTCTTTGATTACCTATATATCTCATCGGAGGAATAAAAAATAAAGAAAAAAATATATCGAGTCATTTCTAGTTATTATTAGTTTTCATATCCATAACCTTCCTGTATGTAACACTCAAGTCATTAGAACTCCGTGTATTTCAAGCTGATAAGGTGCGTATATCAACCATTCGGTAAAGCAATTCAACTGAAGTGAATCCAAGACGGCATGTCGATTGCTTACCCCTTCTTCAAGTGTGGCATGTTTGTGTGAGCGTGTCGAGGGAGAGACTCAAAGCTTTTGCTCATGTCGATCTATTTCTGGCGAGGCTGTTCTTGTGTTCCTGCGGTGAGGCATGCGTCATCCCGAGAGAGAGAGAGAGAGAGAGAGAGAGAGAGAGAGAGAGAGAGAGAGAGAGAGAGAGAAAGAGAGAGAGAGACGCATAGATCAACAGATGCACCCAGCTAGACAAAAAGACAACCACTAGCTAGACAGACTGAAAAAAAAGCCCGTTAAATCCTTTCATCCCAACACACACACACACACACACACACACACACACACACACACACACACACACACACACACACACACACACACACACACACACACACACCATGGCATCTGATAGCACATGTGTCTCTCCTTCTATCTGTGTGCACATGGCCCTTTTAAGATAGTTCACGTGTTTTATTTGGTCACATTTTATTCGCTAGTATATACCCACCTGTCTCACCTTGCCAAGCCTCACCTTTCAACACTACCTTGATATGTATATAGCCTCATCTATATCACCCCCCCCCCTCTCTCTCTCTCTCTCTCTCTCTCTCTCTCTCTCTCTCTCTCTCTCTCTCTCTCTCTCTCTCTCTCTCTCTCTCTCTCTCTCTCTCTCTGTGGTGCCGGAAATCCTATGTCCTCCCCTCAGACGCTTGCCGTAAATATGGACTAATTATGTTAGTTTTAGGGAATTCAAGCGTCCCGGAGCTGTGTTAATTGGCGAGGTTAGGGAGGAAACGCCTCTTAAGGGACTCTCTCTCTCTCCTCTCTCTCTCTCTCTCTCTCTCTCTCTCTCTCTCTCTCTCTCTCTCTCTCTCTCTAGCAACATCAATACGGCCGCCAATCACGTAATCAAGGCTCTGAAATGAACCTAATCTAATGTGTTTACAGTAGGCCTTAGCAACACTGATTGGTTGAGAGAGAGAGAGAGAGAGAGAGAGAGAGA
>JAPQNM010000040.1:18077684-18080184 GCA_029783475.1 Metacarcinus magister | reverse complement strand
TCCCTCATCCGTCTCTGTCATCCACAAGACCTTCCCTCCCTCCCTCCCTCCTACCCTCCCTCTCTCCTTCCCTCTTTTCTTCCCTTCCATTCTTTTCTCTTCCCTAAACCTTCTCTTTCTCTCTTTTTCTTTCGTTACCTCTCTTTCCTCCTTTACTTCCACCTTGTTTCCCTTGTACATGTCAAATATTTCCCTCCTGCTCTTCATGTTTCCCCTCTTTTCCTACTCACCTTCTTGTTCTCCCCTCGCCACGGCTGTCTTTCCTCTCTCCTATTATCAACTTTCCTCAGCTACAACCTTCCGACCTTTCCCCTCCCTCTCTCTCTCCTCCTCTCATTCCCTCTCCCCTTCCTCCCCTTCTCGTGACACTCCCCAGGCTGTAACGTAACACCCTTCAGCGTCACAGCCGTATCTCACAGCCTCACCTTACGTCACATTCACTCGTGCTGGGAAAAACAATTATTCTCTCTCTCTCTCTCTCTCTCTCTCTCTCTCTCTCTCTCTCTCTCTCTCTCTCTCTCTCTCTCTCTCTCTCTCTCTCTCTCTCTGAAACGCTATAAAGGTGTTATTTCATGTCCCTTCAGTTTTGTTTTTCAGCTGAGATTGTTTGTCTGTCTCTGCGAGGACGAGGACAAGGACGACAACGACAGCCTCCTCGGAAGTCTTTTAACAATATCTTATATATATTTTTTATTCTCTCTCTCTCTCTCTCTTTCTCTTTCTCTCTCTCTCCGATCCTGAATTTTGTTGGTATTTGCATAAGGAGATGAAATTGGTTTACGTTGAAAGTTCCAAAGAAGTGTATTCATCACAAAGTTGCATTGAGAGAGAGAGAGAGAGAGAGAGAGAGAGAGAGAGAGAGAGAGAGAGAGAGAGAGAGAGAGAGAGAGAGAGAGAGAGAGCAAGATAATGCATTTGCTTCACATACATAGACTTTTTTGTGTATAGGAAGGATAATTACTTGTGATTTGATGTGCTGCTCCTGTGCTGTTCATTTGTATTATTGTGTTGCAGCGTCACCAGCGGCGTCTCTGGGCGGGTAAGAAGTTTGAAGAGATAGGGACTGAGGGGAGGAGGAGTGAGGGGATGAGGGGGACTGAGGGGAGGCGGAGTGAGGGGTTCAATGTGTAGGAGGGAGGGAGGGAGGGAGGGAGGGAAGGGGTGGAGGGAAGGGGTGTTGGTAGACGTGTTTTGAGAGGAGTTCCAAGAGTCGGATTATTTGTTCTGAAACTTGTAAAAGGATGGATTGTCCTTTGTGTCTTGATGTGAGAGAAAGAGTCTTGACGCTTATTGCCTCTGACTGCTTGCTTGCCTGCTTGCTACATGATATTTACCTACCTACCTACACACACACATACATACATACACATACATACATACATACATACACACACACCATCCTCATACCAATCAAACAATCACCAAAAAAATAATAAAACGAGATATGCGACGCTAGTGATGGAACGAAGGAAGGAGGGAAGGAGGGAATGAAGGAGGGAAGGGAGGGAAGGGAGGGAGGGTAGGAAGGGAGGGAGAGAGACACAGTACGCCCGTATCCCTCATGGCAGTCTCAAGTTCTCTTTTTCCTCTTCTTCCTCATCCTTTTATTATCGTCCTCCCCTCCTTCTCTCCCTTCCCTCCCTCCCTCCCTCCCGCTCTATCTTGTACCACTATCTTCCCTCATCTTGTAGCCCTCCCCTCCCTTTCTCTCCCTGTGTGCCTCTTTTCCTTCCCTCGCCATCAACCAACACTCCCCTCCCTTACCCTCTTGTTTGTCGATGTGGCGGGTAATATCGCATTGTTGAGAGAGAGAGAGAGAGAGAGAGAGAGAGAGAGAGAGAGAGAGAGAGAGAGAGAGAGAGAGTATTTGTGTATGTGTACGTGTGTTTGTTTGTGTGTATGTGTGTGTGGATTGATGAGGCATAAACATCTCTCCAGCAATTGTATTCCGTAATCTGCCCCTCGTTGCGGCCTCACTAATGGGAAACAGAGCCTCGCACAGCATACCACCACCACCACCACCACCACCACCTTCCTCCTTGTAACGGAACACTACCCGCCCCTTGGAAACACGCCACCAAAATAACGCACATACACGTGTACGTATTTACAGCCAACAACCAAGAGGTGAAACATGAATGAATTGTCTGACAGTCTTGAGTGTGGTTTTGTTTTATATTTTTGTCTTGTGTAATGTTTTGAGAGAATGTGTTCCGTTGTTGTTGTACTCGTTGTGGTATTCTTTTTTTCAGTCATTGCAAAAGTTGGTTTGCTCATTGTGGGTTTTTTCTCCATTGTTAGCCCGAGAGAGAGTGGTTTTATAAGGTTTGGCTGGTTAATTATGACCGTCGTGCGCTCTTCTGATGTTATTTTCATGGGTAGATGAAATTATTTAAAAATAATAAGAACTTTCCATTATTTTCATTGTAGCATAACTTTTGTGTGTCTGTGTGTATGTGTGTGCAAGCATTTATTTTTTTTCATGAGAATATAAAACAGT
>JAPQNM010000040.1:18067684-18072684 GCA_029783475.1 Metacarcinus magister | reverse complement strand
CTCTCCACTCCCACTACACAATCCACGCTTTTCCTCTCCTTCGTTCACATGTCCCTCTCCACTGCCCACTCATCCCTCCTGCGCCTCTCTACTGCCCTCTCCATCACCCCGGCATCCCACTCCTTGACTTTCACCTTATCCACAAACTCTGAAGCCGCAGTTGCCTTCCTTAACTACACTTAATCCAACCATTAGAGCGACTCCCATCCACCCTCATCCAGTTTTCTAAAAGGGGGAGATGCCTTGCGTGTCTTGCCTCCCTCTCTCCCTTCCTCTTTCTCTCCCTTCCTTCCCAACAGTTTTCCTACCCTTTCCCCTGCCTTCCTTTCCTCCCCTTATCGTCTTCCTCTCAAACTCTTCCGTTCCCACATTTTTCTCTGTTACTTCCCCTTCACCTCCTCCTCCTCCTCCTCCTCCTCCCACTTTTTTTTTTTTTAGTAATATTACCATGCTATTGTTTTCCTTGTGTCCTAAAATTCTCTCTATTGATAACTAAGAAAAATATAAAGTCGTCTAGTAATTGATATTGTTTTTCTTGTGTTTACTTTCGTTTTTGTATTCTCTATATAAATCCTTAAGTTTCGATGCGCATTTGTTATATCCTGTTTTCTTTGCTTTCCTGGTATTTTCTGCTTGATATTATAACCCCATTTTCTGTTGTACTTGAAGGGTAATTACGCCAATCTTCCTTCCCCCTAGTTTTCTCCCACTATGTGTTTAGCTCTCCCACCCTCCCCTCATTATCTCTCCCTCCTTTCTCTCCCTTCCTCGCTCTTCCTCTCTCTCTCTTCTCTCTCTCTCTCTCTCTCTCTCTCTCTCTCTCTCTCTCTCTCTCTCTCTCTCTCTCTCTCTCTCTCTCTCTCTCTCTCTCTCACTGTCCTTCAATGTCTTTGTCCCCGTCTTTCAGTCTCTCCGCCTGTCTGTCTTTCCATCTCCCGAGCTAACGAGTCTAGGAGGAGGAGGAGGAGGAGAAGGAGTAGGAGGATGGGGTAGAAGAGTAGGAGGAGGAAGAGTAGGAGGCAGCAGCGGGAGGTATGCGGGCGAGCAGTGAGATGTGACAGTAACATGATCCACTGGCCGTCCGTCCCCCGCATGACCCGCTGATAAGCTGCTTTCTGCCGGGGAGGAGGCTTTGTGCGGGGCAGATGCTGTTGTAAGGGAAGTCAAGGGGTTCACAGGCTTCCCTCCCCCGCAGCAAGCATAATGGTGGTGGGTAAGGGTATGTGCATTAGGATTCCATCTAGGGCTAAGTCAGAGGCATCTGTGCACATGATAATCTCTTGGGTATAATCAGGGAAGATTAATACTGGGGAACTAGTTATCTTTCTCGACTGCGGAAAATTGTGGACAGCATCTACCTTGGACTGTACTCTGATTAATCCGGAAAAATGGGTGTGAGGGTGAGCGGGAGGGTTATTAGGAGGGTGGGCGGGTGTTAGGGTTGACAGACTAAGGGTATATGGTAATGGTAAGGCCGCTGCTGTTTACCTTAGCGTCTTCAGTAGTGTAGTATTGATAGGCTGGTTCGGTTAGGTTAGGTTAAGTTAAGTTAGGTTAGGTTAGGTTTGGTTAGGTTAGGTTAGGTTAGGTTAGATTCAAAAGTACATTAGAAGCAATTGAAATATATACTCAGTTACTGTTACAATCAAGTTTTGTTTTCTATGATGTTGAGTTATTATACGTATGTTCGAAGATAATTGAGAGAGAGAGAGAGAGAGAGAGAGAGAGAGAGAGAGAGAGAGAGAGAGAGAGAGAGAGAGAGAGAGAGAGAGAGAGAGAGAGAGAGGAAGAGAAAGATTGCGTGTTCTGAAGTGATGGTGAGTGAGGTAGTGGTGGTGGTGGTGGTGGTGGTGTTGGTGTGACAAAAAAGAATTTAAAAAAGATGCTTAATTCATCCTCATTTGCATTCGCTACAGGCTCGGCGGGTTGAATCCTTCCCATTCCTTCGCTCACAGGGTGTATTTTCACATTTTATCCACTGTTTTTTATCCCCACCGATTAAAGTTGAAAGACAATTATTTAACCTTAGCGGGAGGGTGACCATTCATTATACCAAACACGAGCCACGAAGGTCATATGGTGTGTTAAGACAGGAAAGGAACTTGTATCTGACTCCATAGTATAATTGTTACCTACGGAAAAGCATCAACATTAATAGTCAATTAAGAGGCGTTGCCAAAGCCATTTATCCGTTGATATGAAGTTAAGTTTTGCAGATTTTTTTTAGGGTGGATGCAGGTATTTCTTTTTAATGCATTGAGAGACTTTTAGAAACATATGTAGTTGTATGATTATAGTGAGAAAGTGAAGAACATAACGAACTGAAGTGTTTCGTGAGCCGTGATTGTGGCGTCATGTATGTGTCATGAATTGAGTCAGCCAGCGGAGGACGCAATAAAGGATCGCAGTATTCCATGCAACACTCCATCATTCTACAATTATACCTTTCACACAATTATTTTGTTTTCCATTGCTACACGACTGACTGTATTAATTGGTGGAACATTTTTTTTAAAGTCGGGAGAGATAATTTTGAAATGTAAACATAGGCGTGTGCAAATAAACATCATTAGTATATCAACAGTTGGCTGGTAGTGTGTAGAACATATCAGAAAAACAGTTCACATTATTATAAGTTGTTTTTTCTAATCTTCAGAGTGAAAAGATGAGTTTGAATCTTCTTGTAAAAAACACACTTGATGACGGGTGATGATAAACACACCAGACACAATAATAATAAACACCTCCAACAACAAATAATTTAATGTCTATGAACATAAAAAACAGGACAAGTTCACAAAGCACTGCAACACAATTATTGCGACTTGCAACGGAAAATTCATTCAAACGTGAGCTTCGCAAAACAGACTGATAAAAGCAGAAACAATGAAATAGAAAAATAGATACAAGGAATAAGTTAGTGAGTGAACAGAAAATAAATGCAGCACACAAAGCAGCAGCAGCACACAGCAGCAGCACACAGCAGCAGCACACAGCAGCTGTCGTCCAAATAGTCGGTGCAGCCAAATGTTCTGTCAGCCGTGGCAGGAGTGGTTTTAAGTCAGCGTATTGAAAGTAGAGAACCTTTGTAGTACATATTACAAAGAGAACTGAAATCATATTATATTTCCCACACTTAATCATTTTCAAACCATTTGGAGTCACATTCAAGTTCATATCAATACATTTTATTTGTTTTTTGAAAATGTTTAAAACCTTAATTGTTTGATATTTCGAGGTTTTTTTGATAGATAAAACTTGGCTTCCTAATCTTGGTATATATAGCTACTATCACAACCTAACGCTCACATGAGATACACAAACCTTTTATAAATACAAGACAGACGATGTGATGCCGATTGTCCTGCCATGAAATAGTATATATGTGGCCGACACAACACGGAAGGAAGGACATGAGTTTGTAGGATTTGCGTGAAGCTACGTCGAGTCCTTTCCTATCCCTTAACTACCTTGGGCGTGAGGGAGGAGTGGCTAGATCTGCGCCTGCCGCTGGTAACATAGATGGCTCGTAAGTCTTGGCCGAGGGTTTATATACACACACACACACACACACACACACACACACACACACACACACACACGCACACGCACACGCACAGGCACACACACTCAGCCTCACGCCGGTGTTGTCCTGCACAGTATTCTCTTGGGCGTCACCACTGTATTTCATTAAAGTAATCCATGTATTTTCTTTAAAGTGACTGATCTTGTGTGAGTATGTATGTTGTGTGTTCATCCTTAATCTGTTTGTGTGTTATTCAATGTATGTTTGGTTAAAGTGTGTGATTCAATACAGACAAGCAATTTCCAGAAACTGCTGCGCCCTGAAAGTTGGTTGTAATTGCCTAACCTAACCTAACCTAACCAAATCTAACCAAACCAAACCTAACCTAACCTAACCTAACCTAACCTAACCTAACCTAACCTAACCTAACCTAACTTAACCTATCCTAACCTAACCTATCCTAACCTAATTTAGCCTAATTTAACCTTACCTAACCTAACCTAATCTAACCTAACCTTACCTAACATAACCTAATCTAACCTAACCTAACCTAACCTATGGACTGTGACCGGTGGTAGTAAAGGAGTTGATCTCTACCGTATTACTTGAACCGCTTTAAGATGCTCCAGTCTCATTAGTGTATTTAAATCTGAGATCTGTCCTGCTGTCGCCTCAGGTTAAGGTTAATGATGTGTTCCACGTCACTCCCTCATCTCAGACACCCAATCTTTGCTGAATATTTTTTCTCCTTTCGTTTTTCCTTGTACTTTTGATCTTATCTCATTTAATTAGGAAGAGATACGATCTTTCTCGTGTCACTAGCGGGAGGGGAGAGAGAGAGAGAGAGAGAGAGAGAGAGAGAGAGAGAGAGAGAGAGAGAGAGAGAGAGAGAGAGAGAGAGAGAGAGAGAGAGAGAGAGAGAGAGAGAGAGAATAGGGAAATTTCTCTCTATTTATCTATCTATCTATCTATCATCTATCTATCTATCTCCCTTCACCTACACCACAGACCAAGTCATGAAGGGATTGCAACTCAAAGGAAAAAAGGAAAACAAGTTACATGTTCGATGAATTGCCATTTTTTTTTAACGTGACAGATTTTTTCCCCTCTTTTTGTTGGATGTTGAAAAAGAAAAACAAGAAAAAATACAGAACAGGTCAAGCAGTATGTTTCTTCCTCTTTTTTTTTTAGTTGGTAATCTGTTGTGTGTTGTGAAACTTTATTGACTTTAAAGTTAACGATATTGATATGTGTTACGTAAAACTCTCATTGCAAAGCGTTTTTTTTATACTTCAATTAAATCATGAAAAATCTTTAATAGTATATGACTTTGATGTCCAAAAATGAAATCCTGGGCATGAAAAAACACCCCTGGATATTTTAGTCAAACTGGCCCACTAAAATCACATCCAAACACTGACATCTCTCACTACGCTCGTTAGGACTCCTCAGTAGAATGGAAACCTGCTCTACT
>JAPQNM010000040.1:18052684-18062684 GCA_029783475.1 Metacarcinus magister | reverse complement strand
TTATTACGAAGCAGTGACGCAGATCAATGGAGCAATCGCATCATGACGCTTGTAAACAACAGACTCCAAATAGATTGCGGGGAATACAAAAACATCATGAATAAACGCACCAAACCAATTGGACGAAATTGCCTGAGAATTGATTGCTCTTATGAAAGTTGCGGATTATAAAGCATTAGCAAGGGATTATGAGAGAGAGAGAGAGAGAAAGAGAGAGAGAGAGAGAGAGAGAGAGAGAGAGAGAGAGAGAGAGAGAGAGAGAGAGAGAGAGAGAGAGAGACAGAGAGAGAGAGAGCAACCGAAGACCACACTAGACGCTGAAATTCCACCTTCCACAGGAGACACGATATTGAATTAGTCAGTTGGTCATGCAGGAGTAGAATGACATTAGAGTAAAAAGCTGATAAAGATTAGAACAAGCACGAGTAAGGCGATAATGATGAGTCACGGAGGAGGAGGAGGAGGAGGAGGAATGAGTCAGTGAACCCCGAATGAGTGAGTGTGAATAAGAGTGAGTCTCTGAGGTGGTCAGTGTGGTGGAGGAGGCGGTCACTCACTTACCTACCACTTCCGGCATATCCTGGCGTTTCGAGGGTAAAGGGAAGGGAAGGGAAGGGAAGGGAAACGAAAGAGGGATGGTTATATAGAGTGAGGTAGTCATTCAGTGTCTTTTTTTTTTCTTTCTCTCTCTCTCTCTCTCTCTCTCTCTCTCTCTCTCTCTCTCTCTCTCTCTCTCTCTCTCTCTCTCTCTCTCTCTCTCGTGTGGTAATAATAATAAAGAGCTGCATATTACACTCATTCATTCCCTTCTCCCTTACCCTAACAATTTCCTTTCCTTCACACCGTTACTCTCTTCCTTTCCTGCTTACCACATTCCTCACCCTCACCCCATCCCTGCATCCCCACCCCATCCCATCCCCATTTTCATCCCCTCCCCATCCCCATCCTCATCCCATCCTCCTTCCTACCCTTCCCATCTTCATCCTTATCCTCTTTCCCTTTAGATCTGATAAGACAGTTTAGATTTATTGGAATAGATTAGTTTTGAATTCCTGAGGTCATAGAGGAGTGAGGGGAATGGAAGGTCAGGTAGAGGGGAGGAGGAAGATTGGGGAGGGTCAAGAGGGCATGAGGTCAGGTCTCGGATATCAAAAATGCTGCTGCTTCGTCTTCTTTCTTTTCCTTTATTATTTTTCATCTTAAGTGTAGAATATAAAAAAAACTCATCATTATTATTTGTTATTATTAAATCATTTCATTCATTTTGTAGATTAGAAAAAAAAAGTAGAAATAGCTAAATAACAACTTTTAGAACTGACCTTTATTTGACCTCATGCCTTCACTTGATGTTTGAAGTCACGTGTGTATTGGATTCTTAAGGCAAACAAAACACAAGAGTGAATACAACATCACACAACATGACCTTCTCAGACACTCTCTCGGGAGCACACTAAAAAACATCAGCTATTTTCCTTTGATTTTTTTGTTGTTGCTCCTCTGACACGTCCTACATTAGCTGTGGGACGAGGAGATGGGGAGAAGGAGAGAAGGGGAGAAGGGGAGGAAAGGAGGGAGAGAAGAGGGGAAGACACGGGAAGGGTGGGGAGGAAAGGAGGAAGGGAAGAGGGGAAAGGAGTGTGGTAAATAGAGTAGGAGGGAAGAAGGGAAGGAGAGAGAGAGAAAAGGAGAGACAGAGAGGGTGTTTGAAGATCACAGCAAGATGAGTTACGCAACAGACAGACAGACAGACAGACAGACAGACAGACAGACAGACAGACAGACAGACAGACAGATAGACAGACAGACATGGTATTGGTTCAGTGGTCCATGATATCCTTAACTCTTTTTTGCAATTACTCTCTCTCTCTCTCTCTCTCTCTCTCTCTCTCTCTCTCTCTCTCTCTCTCTCTCTCTCTCTCTCTCTCTCTCTCTCTCTCTCTCTCTCTCTCTCTCTCTCTCGTTGACAGAAGGATATTATCATGAAAGAACACAGGAGAGACAAGTACAAATAGTGACTACCAGCACCTCCCCCTCGCCCCCCACACCCCCATTTGCCACCCTGACGTATTATATAAACTAAGTCCCATGTGTCAGCCACGAGACACTGCAGAGGAGGAGGAGGAGGAGGAGGAGGAGGAGGAGGAGGAGGAGGAGGAAGAACATCCACGCGACATCTAGTCACTCTATAGCGTTTCCGGTTGAGGTAGAGAGACTTCCTGCTGCGATTCTCTCTCTCTCTCTCTCTCTCTCTCTCTCTCTCTCTCTCTCTCTCTCTCTCTCTCTCTCTCTCTCTCTCTCTCTCTCTCTCTCTCTCTCTCTCTCTCTCTCTCTCTCTCTCCTGTCCTCGTCACTCTCCTTTCTACTTATGTCTCTTCTCGTTACATAGTGTATTTCCTCCCGTCACCTCCCGCCTCTTACATCTCCCATCATAACTCAAAGAGAGAGAGAGAGAGAGAGAGAGAGAGAGAGAGAGAGAGAGAGAGAGAGAGAGAGAGAGAGAGAGAGAGAGAGAGAGAGAGAGAGAGAGAGAAAAGAGGAGTTATGCAGTTAATAAATAAGATGCCAGAATAAAAAATGATAATCCCAAGACGTGATATACGAAAAGAAACTGTCACAAGGAAAAACAAAAGCAACACGAGGGAAGGTCTGAGACGGAGCGAAGAATAATTGGAAACAAAAGGGGAAAGATGAGAACAAGGGAATGAAGAATAGGGGGGAGAGAGAGGGAGAGAGAGGGAGAGGGAAGCGGCAGTTAGAACAGCAGGGGAAGAGAGGGGAGAGGGTGGGGAGGGAAAGCATAATTAGAGGGGAGGAAAAGGGGAGGGTGTTTCCTTCATGTTCTGTGTCACTCTGAGGGGAAGGAGTTCTCTTGACAAGGAGGAGGAGGAGGAGGAGGAGGAGGAGGAGGAGGAGGAGAAAAAAGAAGAAAGAATACGAAACAAAGAGAGAGAGAAGAGAGAGAGAGAGAGAGAGAGAGAGAGAGAGAGAGAGAGAGAGAGAGAGAGAGAGAGAGAGAGAGAGAGAGAGAGAGAGAGAGAGAGAGAGAGAGAGAGAGAGAGAGAGAGAGGAGGGAGTGTTATAAGGTAATATTAGAAAGAAGAAGAGGATTAGGAGGAAAGAAGGGGAGAAAAAAGGGAGGCAGAGGGAGCCTGTGATTTTTGTATGAGAGTATCGACTAAGAGGAGAGGGAAGGAAGCGGCTTAAACAGAGGAAACAGAGGGACGTAGACTGAAATAAAATAAAAAAGAAATAAAAATAATAATAAATAAAATAAAGATACATGTTACTCAAGAAAATAGATTCTATGAAAAAAATACTGCAAAAAAGAAATATATATATATGGTTCAGTGTTGTTGATTCCACTGATGAAATATATTTTAAACCTGGTAAAAAAAAAAAAAAACTAAGAGAAAACACTAAAGCAGGAAATTGTCAGAGGAGATGCAAAAAAAAAATTGTTGATAGATATAAAATAGACAACACGAGAAAGAAGATAAGCTCCTTGCACATAAAAATAGTATCTTCCGTAATAATTATTTCTATATTTTAAAAAGTCAGGTGTATTCCAGATTTTGCTTGAGTGTTTGTGTTTGTTTTCCTGTGAGTGTGTGTTTGCTCTCCCCCCTGGATGTGTTTTACTGCCTTTAGACATACTGTGATGAAATCTGCAATGCAAATTGATACGGGATCCAGAGCAAACGAGTTATGTTTTTTAATGCCCCGGCTGGAGTGATTTATAAAAGGGAGGGTGAGGGCGAGGGTACACCGTCGGGAGTTTGCTGCATTTTCCTGTCACAGAACATATTGGACACGGGAAAAATAAACACCAGCAAAGGGAAAGCGAAATAACACACACAAAAAAACACACAGCACACGAGTCTTTATAGCTGTGTGTAGTGTGTCCTCCCCGCTGCTCCCTTTACCTAAGTCACGGCAGAAAGAAAATGACGCTCACCTCACATGAACTTCTTGTTAAAATTACACGTGGGAAGCCATTGAGAAAACCTTTAAACACAAACTACCTCCTCGAAGTGCTCCAGTTAGACAAATATTCGCACCAAAAAAAGGTTAATGAGTGACAGGTGGCTGAGATAAGGGTCTGAGGGAACACCTGGAGGAAGGGAAGGAAGGAAGGGAGGAAGGGATGTGGAGGTGAGGCAGATGAGAGCAACACAACCCTAGTCGCACGTAATGACCCCAGACGGCTGCCATCTCTCACCTGACAAGCTGACACTCTATGGTTGGCACTCTCTCTCTCTCTCTCTCTCTCTCTCTCTCTCTCTCTCTCTCTCTCTCTCTCTCTCTCTCTCTCTCTCTCTCTCCTAATCCCTTACCTTAGTTAGAATCTCGTGACCACACCTTAGAGAGAGAGAGAGAGAGAGAGAGAGAGAGAGAGAGAGAGAGAGAGAGAGAGAGAGAGAGAGAGAGAGAGAGAGAGAGAGAGAGAGAGAGAGAGGATGGGGCTTAGGCGGTCCGGATTGGGTCATGCATCTAGAGTGAAACATTGGGCATTGGTGGGCAGACAGGTGTGAAAAAAATAAAGTTATGGTTGCATGTGGAATAAAAGGTGAGGATATGTAGCTTGTTGCAGGTGGTGGTGGTGGTGGGGTGGTGGTGGTGGTGGTGGTGGTGGTGTGGTGGTGGTGGTGGTGGTGGTGGTAGATATTTTTGAACATGCAGCGTTTGGTCAGGATGGAAATGTTATCAGTATCAGCGGAGTGCAAGGAAGAGTGACTGTGGTGGTGTTTGGAAAGAGTGGTGTGTGGTTTGTTGTGGTTTGTTGTGGTGTGTGGTGTGTGGTGTGTGGCTTGTGATTTGTTGTGGTGAGCATCAATGGGAAATCTAATGCGCTAAAATCGTGTTCAGTGCCTCATTATTTGAACAAATCAATATTATTTAGAATTTTGAAGTATCCTATTACTAGATATCAAAGAGCTTATCAACAAACTTGCGATGGATGAAAAGCTGTTTCAAATGCAGTGAAAGGAAAAGTTTTGTGTCGAGTATCAGCTGTCAGCCATTAGGACGAGCTGTCAGGCCGCCGACAATAACAGGCGAAGGACAGAAAGTTGGCTGTCGGACGCAAGGGAGCTAACGGCGTAAGGGGAAACTATAGTATTGATTTCCGGCCTAAGTCACTCGCGGAGAGTTGAGAAGGTTTACTTGTTAATTGATTTCTTCAGCTTGGACGCACAGCTATGGGAGATGAGGGGAGGGAGGAAGATTCTGGAGGTATTGAGGGGAAGAAATGCGGAGAAGTAAGAGAGAGAGAGAGAGAGAGAGAGAGAGAGAGAGAGAGAGAGAGAGAGAGAGAGAGAGAGAGAGAGAGAGAGAGAGAGAGAGAGAGAGAGAGAGAGAGAGAGAGAGAGAGAGAAGGAGGGAGAAGAAGGACAACGGAAGTCTCAGGGGATGCTTGTAGAAAGAACCAAAGGAGAAAATTCCTTTCGTCTGGGGAGCTTCCTTCTCCCTCATTCACTCACACAACACGACAATATAGATGAGACTCTTTCGGAGGTGGGGGCAGCAGAAGGCCCAGGAGGAGAACAATTCTCAATCACGAGGAGCCAGAGAGAAAGACGTCCCGGAAAGAGGCACGACACATTTACGACGGCAAAGGAACGCCGAGACAAGAAAGATAAATAATTCAATAAGTCACATCTTCTTCCACCAAGCTTCTGCCATCAAGGGGAACCTCTCCAGAGTCACAACAATCACACAATCACCGAATCTCTGCCGCTCGTCGAATCCATGAATACGGAATTGAGGCGTGGAGTGGAGGCGCGTTGTGATGTGTGGAGGCCGCATGCCCCCCGGGACGCCTTTCACTAACGCTGGGGTGAAGTCCGACATCCTGGAACTGTTCGCACTGCTGGCACTGCTAGTATTTCGTGATGGATGTGTAGCCTTGTATAATATAGTGTTGGATGGTGGAATCCTTGCATAGCTTTAGTTTTTAGAAGGTTTACAAGAGAGTGTGGTAGTGTGGTGTGGTGTGGCTGGTGAGCGGGAGGGAGGCACGGAGGCAGTGGCACTCTCGGGGTGAGCGTGTTTATGCGGCGCTGTTGTGGGTGGAGACATTTTAAGTGGCACTGCGGCTCATGTTGAAGGGGAATTGTTTCTTATTCTCTCTTTAAGCGATATTTGTGATTTTTGTATATGTTTTAGACGCTATGATGACGTTCTGCAGTGTAGGAGATTAATAGTGATTGTCTTGTCGTTACGGTGCGACTTAAACTATGGAACACGACCGACACAAGTGGTTTTGAGTCTCGAAGTTAGGGCTTCTTACCCCCCAAGGCTGTTAGACTAAAGGGACGGAGATCAGCGCCGTGGGTAAGAGCAATTAAGTGCATCCCTCCAGCTATACTTGTTTTTGTTAGAAAGCTTTAAGATGACGGCATCCCTCTTTTTAAACACCACCACCTCTACCAACACACTCATTTCAACCCTCAACCCTCAACCCTCACCACCACCACCTCCACCACCACCACCACCACGTCCACCCGCCTCAGACCAACGCTCAGTTCTTTCCATTAATTCATCTTCGGGTTACAGTGAAAATTGTTAGCATGATTGAGATTTCATGGACTTGGAAGGATTGCAAGATGAATGTTCATGATACTAATTAACATTGCAAGCCATGATAGCACTGCCATTTAAGAACATATTATTCACTAGTGTCCTTATCCTCTTCCTCCTCCTCCTTCTCCACCTTCTTA
Organism: Metacarcinus magister; assembly: GCA_029783475.1. Taxonomy (NCBI): domain Eukaryota; kingdom Metazoa; phylum Arthropoda; class Malacostraca; order Decapoda; family Cancridae; genus Metacarcinus; species Metacarcinus magister. The sequence goes on along the minus strand of JAPQNM010000040.1, from coordinate 18,055,965 downwards.
TCATGATCCTCATTATCATTATCATAATCACTTGTAACCCAAGACATTAATTCTCAGAACCTTCCTTTCACTGACATCTGAGACAGTTCTTGGTGACGTGGGGTCGGTGCCTGTCAGATGGCACTGTGGGGTGTGGGCGGATGAGTTACCATGCAGGAGGGCGTGGGGGCGTGGGGGGGGGAGGGGAAGGAAAAAAGTAGCTGGTCATGTTAGAGATATCCTCAACAAGGGTAGTTACTCCATTTCAGATGAACTTTTAAATGACTACGAGATAATTAATATATAGATTTGTTATGAGAATTTGTTTGTGAATTTGTATACATCGTTACCTAAGTACCTGTTGGCTTGAAGTTTTGTTTTATTAGTGTATAATTACCAACGAGCGTAGGCGAGGAGTGAACAAAGGTGTTGGAATACTAGAAACAACTGCAGGTGGAGTTATTGTTTGCTCCTCCTCCTCTTCGTCCTCCTCCTCCTCCTCCTTCTCCTTCTTCTTCTTCTTCATCATTTTCCTAATTACCTTCCCAACCCCCGGTAATCATCATCACCTCATTACCTGCATACTTCAGCACCCATTAGCGCAGTCAGCACCAGAGTACACTAGCGAGGAGGGAGGCAGGAGGAGGGAGGCGGGAGGAGGAAGAGTCAGAATGTGGTGGTGAAGGCTGAGACGCGTACAGGTAGCAAGGAAAAGCCAATCCTTTACTCTATTAAATCACAGAGATATTCAAACATACGAAGATGTATTCTATAAAAAAAAAAATCGTATCATTAAATCGTGTGTAGCAAACCTTTCCCTTACGGACACAAATGCAGACAATTAAACAGTCGTGAATTTTTTGTATCTAGTAAGCATTTAACGAAGTCTCTCCAAATAGGAAATAATCTGCAGGTGAACCGATAATGAAGGCAGTAAGTAGTACTATTCCTGCCTGAGTGTTGCCTGCCTTCGTCAGTCGTTGTGGTCGTCGTTAGAACATACCATCGAGATACCAGTCATTACTGAAATAGACGCGGCCAGACCTGCTAATCACAAGTTTCCATAAAAAGACACTCGGTTAATAGCAGCAGCTCATCGGTGGTAATTAGTGTGCGATTCACTTTTTTGTTCCTGATCTAATGAACATAATAAAAAGGGAATGCAACGAATTACAGGTAATGAAAAATAGCGAAGTGTGAGAGGCAAAGAAAAGTGGATGAGATGTAGAGATAAAGGAAAAGAAATGAGGATGAGTCGGGTGGGTGAATGAGAGAGAGAGAGAGAGAGAGAGAGAGAGAGAGAGAGAGAGAGAGAGAGAGAGAGAGAGAGAGAGAGAGAGAGAGAGAGAGGAGAGAGAGAGAGAGAGAGAGAGAGAGAGAGAGAACAAAGGGAGACTGTAGGTTGCATGGTTTCGTTGTGTTAATAACGAGAGGTTATAATGAGTGTAATGATTTATAATAAAGAAGGGGAGAGAGGAAGATGAAGAGTAAACTGAGAGGAGGGAGAGGAGGAGGAACAGGAGGAGAAAATTGCAAGTGGCAGTGATCTCTGAAGAGGTGGTTGGAGGTGAAGGGTTGTGGGTGGGATTCTCAGGGGGAGTGAAGGAAAATGATGGGGAAAGGCGAGGGGACTGACGCTCCCTTGAGATAAACATGGTCACAAAAACAGGCCACACCTACACATACACACGAACAGAAATACACACAGCTATATGTAGTACATCCTGAGCCACACACACGCACACACATACACACACACACAAAAAAAAAAAAAGCGAGAGCACTGCCTAGACATCTTATACAAGCCAAACAATCAGACAGATGCTTAGGAAGGGGAAGAGCAATCAGATTTCATTGTTTGTAAAGGCGCCAAAGGGGAATATAATTTTAGAAACAGTGAAATTTGATCTTCGCGCCACATGAAGAAATGTTAGAATATTCGTATTTTGACAAAAGTTCCGCCATTTCCTGATATTATAGCTTTTTTCTCTCTTCATGCATGTTAATTTCATATTCGTTAAGAAAAAAAAACATGGATTACAAGTTAATTCCTTTTTATAATATCAAACTATTACAAGTTTCATTTTATATCTGCAAAACTGGAATATTAGTCATACATCCACATATTTTCACCCTTTCCTGCATCCTTCACCTTTATAAATGTACATAAGAAGTGCGTTGAGTGAAACCTGAAGTAAAGAAGATGACCTCAAATTCTCGAGTGTCGCCTTGATAAAGATCCTGATTTTCGTCTCCCAGCAGCAGCAACACCGCCACCCGGACCCCTGCGCACCCATGTAACCCTTAAATCACACGGCCAATCATCCTCCCGGTCATCCATCTGGCTAATGACTCTGCTGTCCGGCCTCGCATCCATCAGCGGGTGAGTTACAGGCCCTCAACCTTCTCCTCCATCTCTATCCCCTGCCTGCCTTCTGCGCTGGTGTGGTATTTGTGCAGGTAATTCTCGCTTAAGGTCTCGCATTACAGGTGTAGTTAGTGCCGATCCGTCATTGTTATTTGTCAGTGGGATCAGATGGCGTTAATGTGTCTCTAGTGATAGTGGTGATTGGGGTCGCAGTGGTGGTGGTGGTGGTGGTGGTGGTGGTGGTGGTGGTGGTTGATATAGATGATTAAGAAGCCTCACAATGGATGGCAAGGTGGTTTTTCCAAAGCAAACATAAAATTTTGTATTGTTCTGAAAATGTATCGTTGTAATACGTGATGTGAAGGAAAAAAATATATAGACGGATTTTTTTTTGTTGAGAATGTAGTACTGTAAGGCTGCAATGGCGTGGAAAAATATATTAAAAATAGCACTTCCGTTCCACCTTTTAGTGCCTGAGGAGGATCGGTCGAGGCAAAACCTTTCACGCAGGATATCGGAACACGAAGGGAGACGCCTGCTGGAGGTGACGCCGCGAGGAAATATCAGAGGAAAGCAATTTTAGCCTCCTACTTGCTACCAAAGATGGAGCTTAACATGTCTCCTTCAGCAGCTCTTAGTACTCAGTTCTCAGATTGGATTCAGACAGCATGCGGATATGTACTAAACATATCTGAACAAAAGAGGCTTCATGGGGTAGCAGCGCATCGTATTGTGGAAGAGGATTTGATAATTTGGGTGATTCACAAAGGAGGAAAAGGTCGCGAATGGAATGGGAAATGCGTCAGAAAGAGGAATGTGCCACGCGGATGGACGGCGTGAAGGGGAAGTGAGTTTACACAGATCCAACAGAACCACGAAACAATAAACACTTGCTTCACGGCGCTCAAACCATTAATCAAGGCTTTGTTTTGAC
>JAPQNM010000040.1:18032684-18047684 GCA_029783475.1 Metacarcinus magister | reverse complement strand
GGAGGGAAGAGGAGGAGGAGGAGGAAAAGGATGAAGGAAAAGGAAAAGGTAGTAGGAGTAAAGGGAGTTGAAAATAATATAGTGAGAGGCTTTCATCGTCGTCCATCAAGCCACTAAAGGCTCGGCAACTTAAGGAGTGAGGAGGAAGGACAAAAACCAGACGGGACCCCAAGGCAGGAGACTGACATTACCTCGAGCCTCGTTAGCGCCGTTAATGACCTCGTTGGCTGACACCTGCACAGTCACGCACACGAAAAAAAATAACGCACATACGTACAGTGTAAAAAGAATAGCAAGTTGTGGAGGTGTAAAGTGTAGCGACGATGTTAATGTGTTAGTCGGAACGTCGGGTCGTCACGCCGTCTGGTCAGTTTCCTAATTTGAGTTTAGTTTAATGGAGTGTTTAATGAAGTTTAATGAAGTTCCCCTCGTTGTGCTCCTCCGCCCCGCTGGATCCTGGCTCGCCGGTGTCGTTGTGCTGCTGCTCACGGTCCTGCTGCTGACGAATGAGACGCAGGAACCGACGCCCTCTTGGGGAGACCGATGCTGTATGGAACATGATTGACTCGTAGGAAGGAAAGCTTCTCCATACATATAAGTTACTTTCTGAAGTACATTTGTTCTCTGACTGACTTGTTACACTTGTTACATGCATCATAAGCTGCCATCACCATGGTCTTTGTTGTATTAATTAAATGAGTTTTCTAATAAAGGATGTGAGGAAATCATGGATGTTCTAGATAACATTGCGCCTCTATTGACCCACGCTGTCAGAAGTACGTGTTGTCTCCTGTCATATAAAATTGTAGATATAATGTTTCCTGTGATAGTTTACAAGTTGTGTTGTTCATCATAATGTTTGGTGATTGTGTTCCACCCTGAGGGAGCCTCACGCAGCCTCCCGTTGTAACTTTGATGTTCGTTACTACCCAAGACTACGTAACAGCTGCCGCAGCGCGTATGGTAACTCTAGAACTGAACAATTTATAATCACAATAGTTTTGTAATGAGGCGTGAAACCCTACCAATATCATTTACCTTCTGCTCGCAATTATAATAATGATTACTGACAATGACTATTTTGTCTGACCACACACTGCTGTTTGCAGAACTTGCTGTACAACACGATGCCATTATTGCTGAAAGAACTGATGCCAACACGCAGGCAGACAAATATGTGTGGGTACATTTTATATTGCATCAGATACACATATATGATGTTGCTTCTGAATTAATTTGAAACGAAGATATCAGTTAAAAAAAGAAGGACATGGGTTGGTGATGTAAGTGTGTGTGTGTGTGTGTGTGTGTGTGTGTGTGTGTGTGTGTGTGTGTGTGTGTGTGTGTCAGTTGGTTGCCAGTCCAGCGGCAGGCGGCTAGGAGGAGGAAGAATGGAGGAGAGGAGAGAGTGTGAAAGGAAGAAAAGAAGGAGGAAAAACAAGAGAGGGAAAACTAAATATGCAGTAGCACATTATCTTTGTGATATTTTCCTCCATTGTCTGTTGGGTGTTTACTTCCTTGATAGTGTTCTTGAGTGTCATCAGCGCAGAGTGTCGCCTTGCCAGTGTATAGAAGGCAGGGAGGCAACGCACTCCCTGTCACATCCATCCACACCCACAATGCCTTGCTGTCAACACACTCAAAACAGGAAAAGTGCACGCTACTGTACCTGTCTCCTTTCCTCCTTCCTTCCCTTCTTCCCTCCCCCACATTCCTGCTCCTCTCCCCTCATCTTCGTAACAAAGCATCATTAGCCGCAGTAAGAAAGGTCTCCTGTATAACGTAGAGTGTATTTTAGCCTTAACTATTTTTTCCTACGTTTGTTTGGCCTTTTGTTTATTTAGAGTTTCCCAGGTGCTAATTATCCTCCTTGTCTTTCTTACGACGTGATGGCGAGGAGTTGAGAGCCAGTTAGGTCGGTGTTTGGTTGGTGTTTGCTGCTGCTTCTTAGAAAGGATCAGTTTTGCATAGTATTAAAGGATATTTACACAGTTTCTCCCTAAGTTTCGCAGAATTATAAGCCACAAGTTTATTTTCATTATGTACCGTTTGTTCTACCTTCTCCTCACTACTCTGCTTTTATACAACGTTTACTCCTCATCTTAACGTTTGTTTCTCTTCCACTTTTTGAAAATCAGGCACGTTTTCCTCTGCTTTCTACACGCCGTTGTTTGTGTGTTTTAGACAATGTTATGACGACCGGATCCGCACTTCACCACATTCTTATATAGATTATGTGTGTGTGTGTGTGTGTGTGTGTGTGTGTGTGTGTGTGTGTGTGTGTGTGTGTGTGTGTGTGTGTGTGTGTGTGTGTGTGTGTGTGTGTGTGTGTGTGTGTGTGTGTGTGTGTGTCTGTGTGTGTGCGTGTGTGCGCGCGTCCCTCCCCTTCCACCGTGTGACACAGAGGCTCGTCACACGTTACTTTACATGTAAAGCTTCTCTGAGCCCACCGGCATTTGCATCACATTTACTCAATCTCTTAAAAGGCCTTAGCGTCTCCCTTTGGATTATTCCAACTTCGGGGAAAATTACATTCTTGTTGAATCTTGGGAGAGAAGGATGGACAAGTTGAGAGGGAAGGTGGAGGAGCGGTGAGGGGCAGGAAGGGTCCGTGGGAGACGAGCGGACACTGGGGAGGAGTTTGACAGGGAGGGGAAAACAGGAAAGAGAGGAGGAGAAAGAAACAAGGTTAGAGGAGCTAAAAAAAAATACGAATAAAAGAAGACTGCAAAATAGAACACATTTCTCTCTCATATGAAGTGTTTTTGTTTTTCATTTAAGAACAAAGTCTGATGCAACCTTAACAATATAAAATGCATTACTAAACGTGATGTGCAAGGCAACACAACAGCAATGGAAGACCCTCAGTTGGTGCTTTATATCAACACACTTCCTTCCTTACAACATCACTATATAAAGCCAATGCAGCATCAAGTAAGTATTATAGTGAGAACACGTTTATGATATAGAGCTGACTTACAATTCACTTAAACTTCACCATAAAATTATTACTGAATGGAATCACTGATGTCCAGCAAAGAGAAACAAAGATAATAATACTTTTTCGTAACAAACAGTAAAAAAAAGGGAAAAAATCGACCTGTTCCCTCGTAACAAAAAACGAAGTGAAAAAATAAATAGTTGTGTGTCTATACGCGATCGAGGGAATGTCTTAATGAATGAATGACCGAACGAAAAAAAGCCACACATACACACATACATGAGAGGTATTGGAACAAGCCTCACACACTATCACGTACTATAAGTGGATTCCAGAGAATATTATTTAGCCTCGGTGTTGCCCGTGAATGGAGGAAACTTTCAACTTTAGTCGTGAAGTGACACAGGATTAACATGCTCGAAAAAGCCGCCTGTATCCACACCTGAACGAGGCTGGCTTTCCATGGACGTGTGTGTGTGTGTGTGTGTGTGTGTGTGTGTGTGTGTGTGTGTGTGTGTGTGTGTGTGTGTGCGTGTGCGTGTATTTAATTAAGCGGAGATAACCTCGGGTGGATCAAATGGTCTGTGTGGTTTTGTAATTGACTATCTCTCTCTCTCTCTCTCTCTCTCTCTCTCTCTCTCTCTCTCTCTCTCTCTCTCTCTCTCTCTCTCTCTCTCTCTCTCTCTCTCTCTCTCTCTCTCTTTCTCTCTCAGATCAACATATGGCTTACATATGCATTTGTTTCACTAGTCCTAGAAAAATCTGTACGTTTCCTTTCCTCCTCCTCCTCCTCCTCCTCCTCCTCCTCCTCCTCCTCCTCCTCCTCCTCCTCTTCCTTCTCCTCCTCCTCTTTCTCCCACTATCTCTTCCCGCCAACCTTCGTAACTCGCTGCTCGACAGTTACGATTCAGTTAAGCGCAAATCTATACAGGGAATTTTGGCTTGAAGGGATAAAGTTGTCAGTGTTGTTGTTATTGTGTTTTGTGTGGAGCAGGTGGTGTTTGTTTGTGTTGCTGGTGCCGCTCTAGATGCTGGGAGAGAGAGAGAGAGAGAGAGAGAGAGAGAGAGAGAGAGAGAGAGAGAGAGAGAGAGAGAGAGAGAGAGAGAGAGAGAGAGAGAGAGAGAGAGAGAGAGAGAGAAATAAATTATTGCATTGGTAGGTAATAATAAGGTAATAGTAAGGTGGTCACGAAAATATAATAATACCAATATAGAACAACTGGAAATTGGTTTTATTACTAAATATAAAAAAGTACTAATAGATAAGCCTTCTTGTTTGAATACGACGATGCAAAGTTATGAACAAAATAGAATAAAATTGGGGAAATAAAGTCGACTTAAATATATATATATATATATATATATATATATATATATATATATATATATATATATATATATATGAAACGAGTGAAAATTTACAAGCCATAAAGATACGAAAAAGTATAGGAAACTATGATAAATAAAAACGGATACATTCTTTCAGTGACTCACTAATGAACCTTCCATAACAACCACACACATTTATATGCAAAAAAAAAAAATATTAAAAAAAACGTATAATGAGGATGCATAATTATTTCTTGCAACACAGAGAGAACCCTGAAATCTGAGCCGTCTGAAGGAAGAGCGTTGAAAAGAGTTTCTTAATTAATTAGATAAAGATTCGGCTAATTAGCTTTAAGACCCTCGGCTGAAAGGACCGAGTCAGCCCCCGTCAGGTAAGGGAGGCAGCGAGGACAGGTGAAGCGAGGACAGGTGAAGCGAGGACAGGTAGGGAGTATTAGCGACGTGATTCTTGCATATCCTAGTTTGGAGGATAATTTGTATTCGTTTGTCCTATTAGTGCCACGATATATGATAGGACTCTCTATCTATCAATCAATCTATCTATCTATCTATCTATCTATCTATCTATCTATCTATCTATCTATCTATCTATCTCCCACACCCATTAATTCCACCATTTCCACGTACACTGAACTCATCCTTTCAGATTCGTGTTCACTAAATAAAACCATTTAACTCCTTTTGTGTTCAGTTTCGGTCGATGAGTTAACATTTTTATATCTGTCCCCGTGTTCAGTAGTGTTAACTTTCACCCACAATATACGGTCAGACCCTCACTCTCCCTTCCCTTCCCTTCCCTTCCCTTCCCTTCCCTTCCCTTCCCTTCCCTTCCCTTCCCTCCCCTTCCCTCCCCTTCCCTTACCTCACCTCAATATCTATGCAAAGGACACTACGTATTCTTCTTATCCTCAGTGACACTTTTATTATGTATGAACTTTAGCGCCAATTGGAATGAAAGAAAACGGAATCAAAGTGTTGCTATAATAGTTGGATGTAAGAAAGATTATTCTATTATTATTTCTTAGGATCAATATTCCATCTTTTATAGACATAATTAATTTTCTGGAGTTTATTTTTCTTTCTATTTCCTTTTCTTTCTTTCATTCATGGAGTTTTATCATTCTTTCCGCGAGGCTTAGTGATAGAAATGAGGAAATGTTACAACCAAGGAGAAGGAGAAATAGGATGATAGTATTAAAAGAGAGGCATCAAAGCGTGAGAGAGAGAGAGAGAGAGAGAGAGAGAGAGAGAGAGAGAGAGAGAGAGAGAGAGAGAGAGAGAGAGAGAGAGAGAGAGAAAGGGGTGGGAGATAAATGCTGGAGAGAAACCAGTGTAACCAAAACCTTGCACAGATTGCTCAGTGTGTCTCCTGGGAGGGAGGAAGGGAAGGAGGGAGAGAGAGAGAGAGAGAAAGAGAGAGAAAGGGGAGGGAAAATGGGAGAGTAGGGAAAGAGAGGGTGAGAGGTTATTGAACACAAAAGAAAAGTGTGGAGGAAATATATGTATGTTATCCCACTAACGTTAATTGCTTGCGTGTTGTATAAAATCGCAGCAAAATTTTGAGGGTTTTTTTGTACTATTTGAAATGACAATGATAATGATGATGACAGAGTGGTCGAGGATGGCGGAGTCTGTTTGAACACTCTTATGGCTTACATTGCCTTCCATTAAACTTCCCCACTGCTGCTGCATCAAGATAAAAAAAAGCCAGTCTTACATATGTAGAGGTAGATGCACACCTTCCCTCCCTCCTTCCTTCCTTCCCCGCTGCAGATGGTCTCAGTTCGTTCTCGTGTCGGTAACTGAGTTCGTGAGAATCCCCGCCTGCTACTGCCTCGACAGGTTTTATATAGAGAGTTTAACTAAATCTTCTCTGGTCGTTGCCCTTCTTATCTAACACTTTCCTTTCATTAAGTAAAACGAAAACTTTATAACTAAAGCACATAACGTTCTTAACGTTTACCCCGAAAATCTCTCGTGGAATTACCGTGAAAATTAGTTGTTATACATTTTATGCTCTCAAAAAATGTATATATAAAAGGCAGAAGCAGGCAGATTAGCGAGTAGATGGCTGCAACTCACGCCACCACGGTAATTATATTAAAGCTCTTAATTCGTTAAGGAAATTAAACAGATGTCTCTTGAAAATCTACATTAGACGTTTTAAGACCCTACGTTTAGTCGGATCATTCGTGTTATAATCAGAAAGAAGAACTGAGTGAGTGAAACTAATTCTCTTAAATGTACTCAGTCTACTTAATCACCTTTTAATATACCAGTTTCGTGAAAATCCGGAAAACATGATTTAAACAGGTCAGGTCACCATGTTTCAACCCTACAGACGAGGCAGCTGAGTGTATGATATCACAGCTTAGATGAAATACGATTACTCTTCTTACACAAGCTGGGTTAAGACCGTCGTGTGCCCTTCCTAATAATGGTTCGCTGGAGATGAAGCTTTTACGACTACACTTTGCAACATATTTCAACAACTAAAACATAATTTGCTATTTCAAAGATAAAACACTATAGTACAGACATTAATAAACTTTTTTTCTCTCCTCTCTCTCTCTCTCTCTCTCTCTCTCTCTCTCTCTCTCTCCTCTCTCTCTCTCTCTCTCTCTCTCTCTCTCTCTCTCTCTCTCTCTCTCTCTCTCTCCTCTCTCTCTCTCTCTCTCTCTCTCTCTCTCTCTCTCTCTCTCTCTCTCTCTCTCTCTCTCTCTCTCTCTCTCTCTCTCTCTCTCTCTCTCTCTCTCTCTCTCTCTCTCTCTCTCTCTCTCTCTCTCTCTCTCTCTCTCTCTCTCTTAAGGTCGAGTGTCAGCAGCCGGGCTGACACTCGGGCTTGGGCTGGAGGCTTAGCGTGCTGTCTGGAGGGTGAAGGAGGTTTGAGTAACATTACACTACCATTCCTTGACTAGGCCTTGCTGTCTTCCCTTCGCTTCCCTCCCTTCGCTTCCCTTCCCTTTTCTCCTCTCCTCTCCTCTCCTCTCTTCTTCAGTCCCTACCCTCCCCACCCCACCCTCCAGTGATTGTCTTTTTATGTGATTTTTTTTTTATATTTTTGTTGTAGAAAGTTCGCCAAAGATTTTTAAAAAAGGCTTGTTATATTCTTTTTTCTGATCTTTTCTGTTCTCATCTCTTCTCTTCACTTTTATTATCTTCTCTTTTATTATCTTCTCTTCTCTTCTCCTTTTTTTTTCTCCTCTCTCTATCTCTCTCTCAGCACATTTCCGTGAGGTTCACAATCAACGCAAAAAACCATAGAAAAAAAAATACATAACACATACTCAACAAAACATTCACGCTTAACACTCACACACTTACATACAAAGCAGAACCGCTCGCCCAACTCATAGACTAAATTACATACGTGCGCGAGGACACAAACGCACGCAGACACGCGGCTAAACATTACACGAGGGGGACGCAGAGGTGAAGATGAAGAGGAGACGAGGAGAGGGAAGGGGAGGCTGGTGGAGGGTGGGTGGGGGTGGTTGTCGGGGAGGAACAAATGGTGTTATAATGTTGTTAGCGAGGGAGGCTGTAGCTACCATGGCACCTTCCCCTCTTCCTCCTCCTCCTCCTCCTCCTCCTCCTCCTCCTCCTGTCCTCCCTCCCTTTTCTCGTTCGCTCCCTTTGCCACATTTCCCCGAACTGGATTTCTCATATACTAATGTACCGGAGATGTGGAGAGAGAGAGAGAGAGAGAGAGAGAGAGAGAGAGAGAGAGAGAGAGAGAGAGAGAGAGAGAGAGAGAGAGAGAGAGAGAGAGAGAGAGAGAGAGAGAGACAAAGGAGAACGCGGGAAAACATAAAACAAAAATTTAGCAGCTCTAGCTCGTCGTGGGACAAGATATATATAATAAAAGTAGAAAAAAAGTATGACTGTTTTAACTAACTATGAAGGAGCGAATTTTTATTGCAGAAAATAAACTGGACACGAGGCGAGGTTTTGAGTGTAAGGTTTTCCTAATCTTGATGTACTCTAATAAAGGATTGGCGAAGCTTGACGTCACAGAGGCGATACCATCACGAACCTCTTGTTAAAGTGTCGAAAAAATACAAACTCTGCTAACAAGTGTTGGAATTACGAAACATAACGTGAAAGTGGAGGAAGGAAGCAAGTTTTGAAAGTTTTATTTTTTTCTTCCTTCATTTTTATTATTTTCGTGACTCAGTTTTCAGAGCATTGCAAAACAAAAAATCAACACTATGACACACACTTTAGAATATCGTGTTTGTGGACCGTAAAGACAACAATAAAATGAAGTATTAATAATGACAATAATGATAATAGTGATAATAATAACAACACTAATGTCAAAATACTTACCATATGGTACTACAAATTATTCCCATCATGAAAGGCAATAAAATCCACAATGATTCTTCCAAGCCAAGTCTTCCACCCAAGCCAGGCTATCACCACCACATCATCAGACAACAACCTTCCTTCCTTCCTGCAGTCCTTCCTTCCTTCCTTCCATCCTTCCTTCCTTCCACACAAACACTCCCGTTCCAAACACAAACAAAAACAAGCAAACCATCTGATAACGACGTGAAAAAAAACGGGGTGGTAAAAAGTTCCTGTCGCCACAAGAACTCCCTGACAACCTGACCCAAAAAGAGGCGCCTTTACTGTTTTTGTGGATGTAACCTGACGCGCCTGTCGGTGACCCAAGACGGAATGTTATCAGCGTGGTGGGAGAGAGAGAGAGAGAGAGAGAGAGAGAGAGAGAGAGAGAGAGAGAGAGAGAGAGAGAGAGAGAGAGAGAGAGAGCGAGAGAGAGAGTATGATATAAAGCCGTGTGTATAGAAACAAGGGCGTTACTATAGAGATGTGCGTGAGCGAGGAATAAAGGGTTCAAAAGATTATACCTATATAGAAATATAACTTTTCTTTGTGTTTACTATTTAGCAATTAATATATAAACAAGAAGCAAAGGAGGAGGGAGACGAAGAAAAAAAAAACTGATATAATTTTTTGAACGCATATAAGTACATAATAATAATGTAAACACACGTTCCTTCACCCTTCATCACATTACTTCGCTATAACTTGAGGAAAACTGCGAGACTAAACAAGTTATGGATAAGTTACTACACATAACTTCCTTATTAATGTCAGGTATTATCCATTGATATGAAGGGGAGGGAAGCAGTCCATCTCCATTCCCAGCTGAAGGATCTCGATTAAAATATCTGGTGAATTGACAGGGCGTCTGTCTGGCAGCTGATTCAAGCAGAGATAATCAACGGTGGAGCTCACAGCAGTCAGGTGGAAACGAAGGAAGATGCTTTCCAGAAGATTGACGTGTAACTGTAGACTGCGCAACTATTTTATGTCTGTAAACTGATCCTTTCAATAAATGTTTGACTCATTTTTCGTGCGAGTTGAAATGTATTGAGTTTGTAAAGGTGTGAAGTGTGTGTGTGTGTGTGTGTGTGTGTGTGTGTGTGTGTGTGTGTGTGTGTGTGAGTGTGGGTGTGAGTGTGAGTGTGTGTGTGTGTGTGTGTGTGTGTGTTAACACACACACACACACACACACACACACACACACACACTGCAATCGCCCCAATGGTTTCCGGGACAGAGAGAGAGAGAGAGAGAGAGAGAGAGAGAGAGAGAGAGAGAGAGAGAGAGAGAGAGAGAGAGAGAGAGAGAGAGAGAGAGAGAGTGAGAGTCGGTCACCCCCTCACACAGACCTCGTTTTTACGGCAATTGAGTGTCACGTCACCCAGCTAAAGGTCAGCAGCTAATTGTCGTCGTGTAGCGGGGTGGCGGCGGGTCCCTGGACGGCTCATGGGCGCTGTGAACACCGTCGGGTAATTTTGTACGACGCCGTTGGGGAGCAGGTGGCGTGTTGGTGCTGCTGGTGCCCTGCTGAGGGAGTAACATGCGCGTATAGTTCCCTGCTGTTAAATAGGTGATGAGACACGAGTGACCCGACCTGATTTAGACCACAGCATGGGGGCAGTGAGGTCAGGGATGGATAGATAGATAGATAGACGTGTGCCTGCAAGTGTGTCTATCTCGCTTCTTTTTTTTTTCTCTCTCTCTCTCTCTTTTTCTCTCTCACTTTCTGTTTTGTAAGTTGATGTGTCTAAAGTTGTTTTTCTGTTAATGTATGAGTGATTATGTTTTCACGATAAGATAAATAAAAGTATATGATTCGTTATCTCCATCCAAATTGGAAGGATAAATATGGAATTCGAAAAATAATATCAAAATTTAATGGATTTTTTGCTCTTTTTTAATATAATTCACTCCGACCAAATTGTGTCCTGAGGCTTTTCCCCCATTTCACGCCATCTTTCTCTTTCCCCTTTCCCATCTCCACTCTTCCCTTTCCCATTCCTACCCTTCCCTTTCTCTCTTCTCCGCTGCGTGGGCGACACAACGGAAAGGCAGGGACCCCCATCCTTCCTCCCTCCCCTTCCCCTTCCTTCCTCCCCTTCCCCTTCCCCTTCCTCCCTCCCCTCTGCAGCACGGTCCACGTCCTTCTCTCTAAAGCATTTCCTCCCTTTTCAGAGTAAGTCTTCCAGCGGGTTCATCAGCTGCCTCTATTTTCCACTGTTTCTCTGCGTCCCTGGCTCTGACTTCCTCTCTGCCTGATACTCTCTGTCTCTTTTTTTCTCTTTCTTTCTCTCTCAGTATCTTTTTATGTGTCCTTAGTCTGTTTTGTTTTCTGCCTCGTAGTTCTTTTGTTTGTGTGTCTGTGTATGTTGCATTGATACTTCATCTATGTGTCTGTACGTCGGTCTGTCTGTCTGTTTGCTTGTCTGTCTATTTCTTAGTTTCTCCCTCCTTCCTTCTTTCCCTTCCTCCCTCCCTAGGAAATAATATCTTCTAAAATATAATGATTTTCTCTTTATATTGATATGATTTCCCTAATTCGTTTCTATTTGCCTTCTTAGTCACCTACCATATTTCTATTTAATTTCCTTTGTAAAATGTTGTGTTGAAAATGTGTCATGCTGTGCACGAAACCATCTCATAATCGGCGTGACAATAAAAGGGAGTAATTTTGAATAAATTCAGTAAAATTTGTTTCCACCAACCCAACATGAAAGAAGATTTTTTTCCGGCCTCGTTATATTGTCATGCACTCGTTGTTATTGTGGTCGTTTCATCTAAAACTAAACCAATTCTTTTCGCTTTGATCGTTAAACAAAAGGCGTTTTCAGGCGTGTTATAAATAGACGAGTCCGTGACTTACAGAACCTCTTTTTTAAGGCACAATAAACAAGGATAGACTAAATTAGTATTCCTGGAGGCGTAAGTCCCTAACATCCCTAAGATTTACCCACGGCAGGCAGTTTACAAGCAGCTCTAACTCGCCACAAAGAAGAATTTTTAACGCACGCCAATATATTGCATAAAGGTGAAGAGTATGTGGCTTACCATGGAAATAGGGACGACTGGGTGGAGGTGGAGGGGCGTTGAGAGGGCATGTAGGGCGTGGAGGGCGTGGAGGGCGTGGAGGGCGTGGAGGATGGAGTGAACTGAAACTCTATTGCTTGTCACTCCTACTCTGGCCCTCCACCATCCCCTGTCAGGCTCCATCTCTCAGCGTGGTGGACGAAAGGTAAACACTAGCTCCTCGCTCAGTCCCTTGTGACGTGTTTGTGTGTTTGAGCAGCCGGCGTGAGGAGGTGCTTGGGCGGCAACGAGAGGCTCACCCAAGAGACGACCCAAGTCCACTGATATGTTTGTCTTTATACAATACCATCAACTTCCTTTTGTCGTTACGTGTCTTTCCTTTGTGTTCTAATATTGTTATTGATATTATTGTTTTTTGATCTTTGCAGTGATAGGAAACTAGATTTGTTTTTAGCTTTTATTAGGGTTTTCAATAGTGTTTTGTTGAAGGGGTAATACTTTAACTTTCCGATAGTACTGCTTCCTGTTTAATCTTCATGATGATTTTGTAGTGGTTAGAGATGCCCCACGTGTAACACCCTTCATTGCGGGGTCGAAGTTTAGGCAGCATTGTCCGCCTTTCATTGTTATTTCCCTTATATGTTTGTACCATTGGGGTTTATAAAGAAGTGTAAGAGAGTAACACCAAATTATTAATAAAATCTTGAAGAAAAACAAACAAAGGAGAAAGCATGAGGGATATTTCCTTGCTTCATTATTAGTATTCAATGCAAGATCACCTGAGGTTATATTAATAAAGGGAATCAATGTATTATGTATATCGTGTGATCTTTGGGGTGATACAGCCGGACCGACTCCCGTGTTTGCCGACGAGGAGACCACATGAAGGGGGAACACTTTTAATTCTACGCATGTGGCTGGTTCTGTTATTTGTTTGTGCTCTCCAATTAATCATTCCGTGCTCTGCCGGGAACAATGTTAATTTTGATTCCAGGCTATGCCATGGTCTCCAAAATTTCAGCCGCTGTAATTGCTAAACGGGAAAAAAGGGATTGTGGAAAAAGAATCACACCGAAACATATTTTTTGGAGGTTTAGGATATTTTTTGGGTTACACACACACACACACACACACACACACACACACACACACACACACACACACACACACACACACACACACACTGCGGCGGCACGCACGATTGTTAGCCTATGAACCGGAAATAAAAAGGGGACGGATGAACTACTGTGAGAATTAATTGGATATGCCAAATAGCCGCGTGTGGATGGCAACGTGGGTGACCGCAGGGTTTTGAGGGACTGTAAAAGTGTGCACGTGCTGATCAGCGGCTCAAGGGCGGGAAAGAATGCACACAACTCTAAGTGGTGGAAGGGAAAAATAGATGGATATCGTTCATTCTTCTTGCTGTGAATTTTTCCTTTTTATCTCTCTCTCTCTCTATTTTCTTCTCTCTCTATCTCTCTTTTTCCCATGAGAGAGAGAGAGAGAGAGAGAGAGAGAGAGAGAGAGAGAGAGAGAGAGAGAGAGAGAGAGAGAGAGAGAGAGAGAGAGAGAGAGAGAGAGGAGATTAATACACAACTAAACTATTTTTGAAAACATTTTACACTTTTATTGATCAAGAAATGAGAAAATATTTATTGTGTGTGTGTCTGAAACGCGCAGTAACTGAAACGTAATTATTTCCTCTTAACTTTGTCTCTTATCAGCAAGAAAATGAGTGAAATTTAAATATAATCCTAAGTAAAGGTTAGAGTATGGAGGCGAGGAACTGACTGAGTGGCCAGGCATCCATCCGTCCATTAGCTTTACAAACTCCAGGGACTAGTTTGAATCCTGTAATTCTGGAGTGGCTTCATAGAACTTGTGTGTTAATTATCAAAAGTAAAATCCAATTACCTGACGATGAGGAGCATGAGACCTCACACAAGTACGAGTAGTGTAAATATATACCATTAGCTGACCAGGACACAAGACTCACATGAGAGAGAGAAAAAAGAAAATATAAATAAATACCTGTACCTAGTTGCTATCTACCTGTCTTACTGCTATTATGGAGGAAAGAGATTTTTTTTCTTCGTATTTTGTATCCTGAAAATATGACCCAGTCCAGTCCGTGTCTTCTTCCTGTTTTAAATTTGTCGTTGTGATGAAAATTTATTATGATTATTTAATGCGATTGGAATCCGTTTTCTTTAATTAAACCTGAGAATGTCGTACTATGGTATAATTTTTCATATTTTCTAATGCTTCCATCATTTTACATAACTCAACCCAAACTTCTTCTGGCTCCTCCTCCTCCTCCTCCTCCTCCTCCTCTTCTTCCTCCTCCTCCTCCTCCTCTTCGTGTACCTCGTCCTCCTCGTGCCCTGAACCCGCCATCCAGAATGTGTTAAATAAATCAGATCCATTTTTGTCCGTTTCGTGAATTTTGCTCATTAGCGTTGGGAAGAGACGGCAATCAGGGTGTTAGCGCCGAGGGAGCCTTTGGCCGCGGTAACTCTGGCTTATGACCGCTTTTTATGAAGGCTTCCCAAACGACGGCTTTTAACTACACCCCCAACCCCCAACCCTCACCCCTTACCCTCACCCCCTACCACCACCCTCACCCCCACCATCCCCATCGAGGACACTTTCTCATAAAACCTAAATTAAGATCCAACTCGACATGGCAGGAAGACCGCCTGGACCTGCCTCTCGACCCTTATTGTCGTCGTGATGGCTGGCGATGAGACTGGTGGGTGTGTGGGTGTGGGTGGGTGGGTGGGTTAATGCGTGTGTGTGTGTGTGTGTGTGTGGGTGGGTGGGTGGGTGGGTGGGTGCGTGGTTTGGGTGGGTGGTTGGCAGGGGAAGCAGAGGTGTGGTGAGGCAGGGACGTGGCTATTGTGACAAGGGCGGAAAAGGAAGTAAGGGAAGGTGAAGTGGAGTGAAACATCGATGAGGTTGACTACGTAGTAAAACAAAATAAGGTAGGGACTATTTGAAAAAATTTATTATAACTAAGTTACCTCAAAGAAAGAAAAAAATGATGTATTCCTGTTATTATGTCTTAATTCTTTTCCGTTAAATCTTTGTCCAGATACGACCCTTGAATGGACACCTTCCAGGCTTCCTCCTCCTCCTCCTCCTCCTCCAGGTACCAAGGCGTCGTAAAGCCTTAGCCGCACACTGTATAATCCGTCATTGCGTCACTGTGCTGCAGCTGGCCGTCACCGCAGCCACTGTCTGTGTGGGGATGCAGGTGTACTCTTCCCCGGGAATGTATGCATTTTCAAATTGATAAAATAAAACGTCAATAAGTGAAATGG
>JAPQNM010000040.1:17997684-18025184 GCA_029783475.1 Metacarcinus magister | reverse complement strand
AGCTGCGGTGAGGGAGGTGAGGGAGAGGAGGCCAAAAGGTGATAAAAAATATATATACGAGGAGAAAGCAAAACGGAAAGTCATGTGGTTTGAAAGTTTTGTTTTGTGTGTGTGTCTGGAATGTAGGATTTTGTTCGATTTCATTCGTGTATAATTTTTATTTGGCAACAGAAGATAAAATATATATAGAGAGAAATTATAATATTCTAACACTACATTCTTAACCCTATAGACACGACATTTTTTTCTCTTTCTTCTTTTTCTCTCTTTTTTTCTCTCTTTTTTTTTCCTCTTTCCCTCTCCCTCTCTCTCTCTCTCTCTCTACTCATTCCCTTTGCACATGCCTTTCACATCACATAACACACCACTCATCTCCTTCCCCATCCTCACACCAGCCTCCACTGACCCCTTTACAGCCACCCCTTCCCCTTCTATAATAGCATCCCCTTCCCTTACCCTCATAAAACCCCTCTCGACTAAACCAAGTATTACCCACTAGTCCGTAGGCGGCCCAGCTTCCCCTTCCTCCGTATCCCCTGCCTCTCTCCCCCACGTCTCCCTGCCTCGCCCCGCTGCTCACCCCCTGCCAGCATAGCGCCGTAAACAAACATAATTAAGACAATGAGGTAATGTGGTTGGGGAGCATAATGGGGAGGCAGGACAGGGTACAGAGTAGAGGGAGAGTAGGTGGGCTTAGGAGGGTGTGGAGGCGGGCTGAAAAATGCATGGTAGAATGAGGGGGATGTTTTAAGGCTTTGTTGCTCAGTTTAAGAAGAGAGAAGTGAGCAGCGTTGGTGAAGGTTAAGTTAAGTTGGTGGAAATGGGGGAATTTGTGTCTTCTGCGAGAGAGCGAGAGAGAGAGAGAGAGAGAGAGAGAGAGAGAGAGAGAGAGAGAGAGAGAGAGAGAGAGAGAGAGAGAGAGAGAGAGAGAGCGAATGACAATGGTAAGGAAGAAATGATGAGATAATTATAGTCATGCAGAAAGGAAGACAAATTGGGAAGCAGATTAGTAGACAAAAGAAAAATAATTGTGATAGTAATAATTTCATAAAGTCTTGGGTAAACAAACTCCCCTTCGATCGTATTCCATTCCCTTCCCCTTCTCCTCCCCTCCCCTTCACCTCCCCTCCCTCCTCTCCTCTCCCCTACTTCGCGGGTCGTTAGGGGCCACCGCAACCACTACGCCCCATGGGATGTGGCCCCTGGGGAGGACACACACACACACACCCACACACACACACACACACACACACACACACTGCACATGCCTTTTGTATGAGCTTATGTTACCTAATTCTTGTTTCCTTACATTACATCCTCCTTTCATTCTTAAACTCTCCTCTACTTCTTCCACATTCTGCCTTCCTTCCACCCTTTCCTTTCCCTCTCTCCACCTGCAACCACTAAAAACTTACTGCCGCTCCACACACGGCTGCTCTGTAATATTTAGGTCAGACATTTCACTCAGTTTTCGGATCAGTGCACGTTAGTTATTATACCCTTTGAGCTTGTTGTTCATTCATTCATTCATTCATTCATTCATTCATTACTTGATGAATGACCGACCGCCTCTCTTTCTCCTCGTCTCACCGTGAATAGGGAAATAATGTATAAATTAAAATTGCCAGAAGGGACAAAAAAAAGCTTTGACTAATTACTGTGATACATTGACGGAATTGAATAGCTGATGTGAATATTTGAATGTGAATATATTTTTTTGTATTTTTTTTTTGTCTGATGCGGAAAGTTGATTAATAATGCATAGTCAAGAGTAGAAGGAAGAGAAGGAGGAGGAGAAGGAGGAGGAGGAGGAGGAGGAGGAGGAGGAGGAGGAGGAGGAAGAGGAGGAAGAGAAGGAGGAGGATATGACTCCTAGAGGAAAAAGTTGAGGCCTTTGTCTTGCACCTTTGCTCCGACACTGACAAAGTACAGAGCGAGTAAAGGAGTTAGGGGGAGGAGGAGGAGGAGGAAGAAGAAGAGGAGAAGGAGGAGGAGGAGGAAGAGGAGGAAGAAGTGTAAACTGCAGATGATTATAAACTCGAGGTCGTAAGAGTGGTCAGGGCTCCTGCTGCCACACAGACACACACACACACACACACACACACACACACACACACACACACACACACACACACACACACACACACACACACACACACACACACACACGGTCAAGGATAAACAAAGCATTGTTTTGTATTATCTATTTTTCATAAACATTAAGAAAGAAACAATACTCTCTCTCTCTCTCTCTCTCTCTCTCTCTCTCTCTCTCTCTCTCTCTCTCTCTCTCTCTCTCTCTCTCTCTCTCTCTCTCTCTCTCTCTCTCTCTCTCTCTCTCTCTCTCTCTCTCTCTCTCTCTCTCTCTCTCTCTCTCTCTCTCTCTCTCTCTTACAGGTCGTCACATAACCAATGAATAGAAAAACAAACAAATGTCTGGTATTAGTTCTTCTAATTTGCATAAACGTTGTGAGGAGTCATTGAGAGGTTAACGATGAGGGAGGGAGGGAGGGAGGGAGGGAGGGAGGGAGAGAGAGGGAGGGAGGGAGGAATAGAAGAGCAGTGGGAATGACGTGAAGAAGAAATGGATAGATTGAAAGAAGTTGAATAGGATAGATAGAAGTGAACGTGGAATAGAGGAAGAATAAATGCCAATAGTAGAAAGTTAGGACGGAATAGAAGAGAATAGGAGATAGCAAGAAAGAAAGTGGCTGGAAGTGGGAAGATAGATAGAGGGAAGAAGAAGAAGAGAAAGAGAGAGAGAGAGAGAGAGAGAGAGAGAGAGAGAGAGAGAGAGAGAGAGAGAGAGAGAAAAAAAAATAAAAAAAAGAATAGATAGGGTTAAGGTGGACGGTAAAATAGTCTGAGAAAGGACACGGCTTCATGATTTTGGGGTCCTGAGTCGACCCTTGTCCAGCCCACCGACCCAAATACAGATGACTTCCGCCGCTTGTACGCGAAATGCCATCAATCCACGAGGCGCCTCAGGGAAGGAACGCACCGACGCGGCTTTGTCCCGGAAACCCATTCAGGAAAAGGACGCGGAAATTGTCCCTATTCAGCCGACCACTATGACAGTTTTCCCTGACTTTGCAAAAATAGAAATAACACGTAAATAAATAATGATAAAAGCACAGGTAGATAATAGATTTGAGAAGGTACATTTTTTCCCTCACTCTCTCTCTCTCAAAGGATATCAAATTCGTTGGTGCTGTAGGACTCCAAAGGGACTGAGAGGCAAGAAGTCCTACATGACAGAACGTAAGAATTAGATAAGAAGTCCTACCAGGTGACACTTGGCATCTCTCCTTTAGACTCCTACTAACAGACTCTTTTTTCATGCGTTCTCCTATCTCACGTTTATATGAATTACTCCTGATTATTACCGTGTCAAGTTAATGCATCTGTCACTGTTGTTTTGTTTAGTTGTATTCAAGAGGGTTAGTGTATGTGTGAGAGTCTGTTACGTGCTATGTTTAAGAATTGTAAAGTTGTCATTCTTCCTCCTCCTTCCCTTTCTTCACTCTCGCTTACAGACCAAACCATCGCGGGCCGGACACTTAACTTACACCACTCACCTTTCTATCAATTATTCTGTTTGTTACGTATATTTTGACTCCACTTAACACTGGTACATTTTCTACCTTTTACACAGATCCTCCCCTCACATTTTCTCACCTTGCTAAGGGTTGCCCGTTCTGGTATTGTTAAAGAGACACTTTGGGAGCCGACCTCATTTCCTCTCCAAAACCCACATCCTTCCTTTCCCCTGGATCTAAACACTCCCCTTCCGCCTTTCACTTTCCTGACGCTTCCTCTGCCTCCTCGCCATTCCTTCATCTGGTTTCTCCGTCTGTACTCTTCACCTAATTTCCTCACCTTGCCTCTGCGCCTGTTGCTGCTTGCCTGGCTGGCTCTCATACTCATAAATCCAGCTCCTGACAGCCTGTTGTTGCTACTGCCGCCTCATCAAGGTAGAGCGAGAAAGATGCAAAAACGGAGGGAGAGAAAGCGTCAGACCAGCCCTATGATTGGTGCAAAGTGCAGGGGGGGATCGACAACTAACCAATCATAAGTTGAGAACAGATATTTACACTCTGAGAAAGGAAACCTATTTACTGAGATGAATTTCCGGCAGCGTTGGATGTGTACCTGTATCTCCTTTCACTTGGCCCTTCTCTCCCACTCTCTGTACACCTTCCTCCTTCTCCGTCTCTTCTCTATCCCTCTTCCCTTCCACCCTCCATCCAGCAAGGCGGGGTAGCTGAAGCCTCCTCTTGATGAATGGTGGCATAAATCAGTGGTGCAAATCTTTGTTATTTATGCAGGTTAATTCCACGCTCCCTTGTCTGCCTGTACGGACACTAAGAAGGATTAAAACGTCAGGCGTCTTTACCCGAGCAGCCGTCCAGTCAGGCACCACAGCTTGCCATGTTGATTGTCTGCGGCGGGTGACAGCGGCGCCCGGCGAGGGAGGTGTCATTAAGGATTTCATGGGTATAAGCGCAGAGGCCACGGCGCAGCGAGGTGCTTGTCCCGCGGTTCCAGCTGAGTGTGTCGAGGGTTAGAATGGATGATGTATTTCCACCACCAAGCGCGAGACGAATCAGTGATAAGAAACACTTCCGAAATATAATGACAAGAAATAGATACTAAGAAAGCGACAAGTGAAAGCGTACTCACATAGGTATAATTCCATTGTGATTCATGAGTCTAAATATTATATCTTCATGGGGTTTTTTTTCTTGTTTGTTTTCGGGATTCACATGTATATATATATTTTGTGTCAGGAGAAAAAATTGTTAAAGTTTCCTTCCTTGCCTTGCCTTCCTGCAGGCTTCCCATCGCGTTACTCTGTTATGACTTGATGGGAAGCGTGTTGTCGTGCTGCATTATATCTTCAGACAGCTAAAGAGCGCCCTAGTTTACCACGATATATATTAATGTATGTAGACCGCTTTTAACCACCGCTGCGGCAGGAAAAGTCTGTTTCTTGGTAAGATGAATATTAATAGTTCCCCCTCGTCCTATCGTCTTTAATCATGATCAACAAAATATAACATGAAGGAAATTACATTTTATGATGGAAAATTATTTGATTCGACGGATAGAAATAATGTTTTTAGCGGCACGCCTTCATCTGCCGCCTCAACTCACTCATACATAGATCACAGTGGAGCGAGGTAAAGGGTTAGGACAAGACGAATCTGTAGTGACATTAATATATTCCAATGCAGGAAGACGCGCCGTAAGAACCAGACATAAACAGACAGACAGACGGATGGCAACACACACACACACACACACACACACACACACACACACACACACACACACACACACACACACACACATTCACACACACACACACACACACACACACACACACACACACACACACACACACACACACACACACACACACTAAACGTACAGAAAGACACATAAACTGAAGTTACCAATTCCACAACGAGTATCTGAAGCAAATGACTATATCAAAACTTTACATTGTCCAAACAAAACTCATTTTCTTTTTATTTCATCCATTCAAAGATACAAATAGAGAAAGGGGATGAATAGACGTTAATTAATAAACAAATAAGAAATAAATATAGAGAAATAGATACGTATATGAATAAATAGATAAAATAGGAAGCACCAGAAGGATTTGAGAGACAAGAGGTGACAGGAGAAGGAACCTGATAGACCGGACACCTTCACCTTGATAAGAGTCGCCTAAACAGACACAAGTAACGCGGCTTAACAAACACTCCGCCTTGCCCTTCTCACCTTACCGTGTGTTTACCTGTGCGTTGGTGTGTGTTAATCTACAGTGGGTTATTATGGTGGTAGGTGGGCAGCTTCAAACACTGTAACCAATGTCTATAATTGTCTGTCACACTTTGTCCATCAGGGGAAGACAAACACATTCAAGAACCTCAGGAAAGTGTATGTATCGATGTGTGATTTGTGTTTTGTTGATGTGTTTTTTATTTATGAGGCTGAAGTTCTTTTTTCGTTTTTCACCAGACTTTGTACCTTTTTTTTATCTAATCCTTTTGTCTTTTCTATCACAAGACTTCCTCGGCAGCCACCACGTTTTACCTTTTTTTTTCACTTAACTTAATGGAAGCCCAAATAGCGCCTCGTCCACCGTCCCTCGTCCTCAAGCACCCAGACAACTGTACCCAATTGTAGACGAATAAGTGACCAATTTACACGCCGTCGAACCCTCCAACAAATGTGAGACAAGACAGTGTTCCGTTAGCACGTCTCTTAAGGATACTGATCACCCACTTTGCATGCGTAAAACAAACCTTAGGACTTGTATTCCTATTTTACTCTTCGGTAGACACCACGTATTGTTTTTTGATAGCGTGATTATTATGAAGGCAAACACGGCAAGGTACTAGTTCCCGTCAGTGGCTTAATGATGGGGCATAGACCTTGTTAAGCCTCGTAATGGACACTGGCCTTCACCACAACACTGCCCTTCACTCTCCCGGCGAACAGTCTGAAAACTTACTGTTGCTAATAACTCGGCGTCTCTTTGAAGCGTTGTTTCACTTTACCTCTTCACTCTGTTCACTCTGGCTAAGAAAGGAATAAATTGTTGTTTATTTCACATATATTTAATGTACAGGTAAAGTAAATAATCAGGCTCAATATATTCTCTTCATAGTTGGTATCGCTGCACAAAAATAACTAAAGGGTAACCTATGCATTTTCGTAGTAAAAGGGAAAAAAACTATTCGACCTCAATTCTGATGAAAAATTACGGGCTCCAAATTCAAAAATCCATTTCCGTCACAGAATGGAGAAAAATTATTAAAGTAAATGCTGTACATCTTATAATTTGCAATAAGATTTATCAAGCAGATGAAGTTCAAGTGAGTTTCTGGAGTGGCTGGGTCGCCTGTCTACCTGAACATTAGTATTTCCAGAAACTCAAAAATTTTCCTACAGTGCTGCCCATTTCCATTGTTTTCCTCATAGGCTGCACCAGGTAGGACTGAAGATGATAGTACCTGTTGTGTTGTTCCACGCGTCAACAACACAGGTAGAAAAGTCCCGTAATAAGACCCCTGGAACTGTACTACCAGACTCTTGATCAGCTGAAGGAGTTCGCTGCTTTAACAAGAACAACGGTGTAGGAAGCATCAAGCAGCGTGTGTGATGCTTGGTCTTGCTCGCTCCCTCGTGTCCCAAACGCCTCAAGGCATAATTACCTTAGGCCCGGTATTAGGAAGGTAATTAGGTTGGTAAAAACATCACGGTGTAAAAATATCCCGTGTCGCAGGAACTTTGTTATAAGACCTCCCTCCTTATTTTTGCCCCACGCGTAATTACAGGGTACAGCCAAGTGACACTGTACCCAGAAAATGCTGAAGAAAAGAGTCCCACGCTTTTAATCGGCCTGTCGTAATAGGGAGGGAAAAATAAAGTACAGGGTTACAAAGCAGAGGTGAGGAAAACAGCGATGTAGGACAAAGAAGAAGAAGAAGCAGTGAGGCGGTATAAGTTTGGAGAATTTAAAAAAAGATGTTAATAATGCAATTCTTGAGTAACGGAATAATGAGATAGAGATATTAATGGAGACTGTTATTCCAAGGCTGCAGGACTGGCTTGGTAAATATAATGAAAAAGATAGAAAAAGATGCTCTATGATAAAAGATATAGAAACTCAATAACGACGTAGAAGTTAACATAATAGATAAAGTTATACCTAAAATCAGTGTACATATAAAAGAAATAAATGAAGTACTTGAAAATTTGATCAAAATATGAAGAATGAAATAATGGATGCGTGAAAAAGATAAAAAAGAAAAAAGAAAAACAGAAAGAAGAAAAGAAAGAAAACATAGACTAGACAACATTTTAAAGAAAAAAGATGCATCAATTTTAAGGTCAGATTACTGTTCCTTCTCTTTCCTCCTCTTCTTTTTCCTCCTCCACTCAGCGTACAAGAGAACCCGTCCAAGCCTTCCCAGCCTCACCCTGAAACACAACACGGATCTAAGTGGGTCGGCCTTGTAGGGGCGACAAATATGGAAAGGAAGGTCCCGAGGTGTGTGTGTGTGTGTGTGTGTGTGTGTGTGTGTGTGTGTGTGTGTGTGTGTGCGTGTGTATGTATGTGTATGTGTGTGTGTGTGTGTTTTGTGTGTGTGTGTGTGTGTGTGTGGTACCTGAAACGTGTGCTCTATATTCTGAAATGTAAACACACACACACACACATACACACACACACACACACACACACACACACACACACACACACACACACACACACACACACACACACACACACACCGACTCACACACAGGCACGCAAATAAACACATCCAACAGATTTAGGACAAAATTACCAATGATAGGGAGACATTGCACTGGTTCTCTCTGACTGAGTATTCTTGATTGGGGTCCTTGAGTCTCCTAGCATGCGATAAGGGAACACACGACTCCCTCCAGCCTTGGGTGAGTGTGGGATGGCACGACAGGAATGGTGTGAGGCGGAAGACGGCGAGGAAAAAGAGGCAGAAGGGGAGAAGGATGAAAACGAGAACGAAGAGATGTAGCATATGGAGGAGAAGGAAAAGAATGAGATCGAGGAGGAGGAGAAAGAAAAGGCATAGGAATTGGGGGAGTTAAATAAAAAGGAGGAGGTGGAGGAGTAGCAAAGAGGATGAAAAGCATGAAGTGGAGGATAAAGATGTGGAAGAGATGGTTGTAGGGAAGATGGAGGAAAAGAAATTATAAGGAAAAGGAAGATCAGTGAATAATTGTGTAATCCTAGTATTTATAAGGGAGAAAATGTTACTTTGTTTATTTGTTTATTACCTTACTTAGATGTATAAGAGAGAGAATATAAAAGAATGAACAAGGAAAGCAAACATGTAAGGGAAATTATGTAATAAGATCATTATTAAAAAAAATGCATTGTTTACACATGAGAAGCAACGTAAAAAAATGTATGAAGGAAGAAGAAACAAGAACGATAAAGGAAAAAATATATATACATATAAATATAAATATAAACAAGATGCATACTTACATATATGGAGAGAAAGTTATTATTTTGTTTTATGTATGTGAATAATGAAGACACAGAGAGACGATAATATATGTATGATACAAGATTTATAACATTTAACAACATGTAGAGAGAGAGAGAGAGAGAGAGAGAGAGAGAGAGAGAGAGAGGAGAGAGAGAGAGGAGAGAGAGAGAGAGAGAGAGAGAGAGAGAGAGAGAGGAGATAGAGAGAGAGAGAGCGAGAGAGAAGGAATGTGTTTATTTAAATCTTTAAAAAAAAAGTTATTTATTGCGAGAAAATACCTTTGATTTATGTTTGCATATCATTATGAGCTTAGGATGTATAATTAATGGGAGTATTTCATGAAACTAATGGATGAGAGATGGATGAAATTAAACCTATCACCTAGGAAGGAAAGGAATATATTTTTTAAGCAATCATTTTGAGATGTGTTGATGTAGAAATAAAAGAGAAAAAGGAGGAGGAGGAGGAGGAGGAGGAGGAGGAGGAGGAGGAGGAGGAGGAGGAAGAGGAGGAGGAGGAGGAGGAGGAGGAGGAGGAGGAAGAAAGAGGACAATACGAACAAAGGTGAAAGGAAAATGACAAGTTAAGTAACATGAATAAGATTGAATAACGTGAATTGTGAGAGTGGAAAGGAAATGTGAAGGGATGAGAGGATGAAGGGGTGAAGGGGTGAAGGGATGAGGGGGTGAAGGGGTGAAGGGATTAAGGGGTGCACAACACTCACCTGTCACTCCTCTCATCTCCCTTCTCACACCTGTATTCTTCTCTTCTGTTTCTTTCTTCCTTCACCTTCCCCTAGTTTCACATCTTCTCTCTTCTCTATTTTCCTCTTTCTCCTCATTTTCCTCACACCTGCCGCCTCTTGTCACATCTCCTCTTCCTCCACCTCCTCTTCCTCCTCCTCTTCCTCTTCCTACATTCCCCTTTCACCCTTCCATATTCATCCTCACAATTCCACCCTCGCTTCTCACTCGCCGACATATTTCCTTTATTTTCCTTTCAGTTTTTCCCTACCGCACCTATTTGAATTTCCATCCCTCCCAACCTTCCCTTCACATTGCCTCCTTTTCTTTTCCTTTCCCTTTCAAATCCTTCCCCCTCCCCTTCCCCTTCCCCTTCCCCTTCCCCTTCCCTTCCCCCTCCCCTTCCCCCAGCTGTCACCGAACGCTCACCACAACACTGATGGTAAAAAGAGAACACAATTCCATACGCCGTTATCCTCTCCACCGCGAAACACACCCGAGCCGGCAAATTAATTTAGTAATTAGTGCACCGACCGTGAAATATTAAAAGGAAAAAAATATATGTGTAGTATGTATCTATGTGTGGATATACGTACATACATAGATACATACATACATACATACACGCCCGGTGCACTTTGTCATGTTGTAGGACTATAGAAATACTGGTTTCCATGTATACTAGTTGTGTGTTTTTTATGTGTATATAAAGAGTGATCCAAAACGCTACTCTGGAAAAAAATATAAATAGTATTAGTATTAGTAATGATAAATACAATGGTTAATGAATTCGAATCTGTAAACGTTTTTAGGAAATGCATGATGATGATGACACACACACACACACACACACACACACACACACACATACACACACACACACACACACACACACACACACACACCTCTGAGACACACACTTAAAAACACTTGGAACAAACATTTACCTCACTAGAAAAACCACACAAAAATCTACAGTAGTATAAATAAATAAACCAAAATTAGAGTGAAACACACCCACATACACTTCAGAGGTAAGGAGTGAGGGCAACCACAACTCAAGGCCGCGACACTCCCTCCTAGTCTTCCTGAGTGACAATTTGGTTATGCAGATTTTGTGCCATAAAAGTTCCCCCAAAGTTTCGTAATGTCACGGGAATTAGCTCGGATTTATCCCATTACGCTTCAGACCCGTGGTTGTGGGGGTGGAGGGAAGGGTGGTGAGGTGGTGCCTTCTGTCCTCTTTGATGCTGTCTCTGTCTCTGTCTCTCTCTCTCTCTCTCTCTCTCTCTCTCTCTCTCTCTCTCTCTCTCTCTCTCTCTCTCTCTCTCTCTCTCTCTCTCTCTCTCTCTCTCTCTCTCTCTCTCTCTCTCTCTCTCTCTCTCTCTCTCTCTCTCTCTCTCTCTCTCTCTCTCTCTCTCTCTCTCTCTCTCTCTCTCTCTCTCTCTCTCTCTCTCTCTCCTCTCTCTCTCTCTCTCTCTCTCTCTCTCTCTCTCTCTCTCTCTCTCTCTCTCTCTCTCTCTCCTCTCTCTCTCTCTCTCTCTCTCTCTCTCTCTCTCTCTCTCTCTCTCTCTCTCTCTCTCTCTCTCTCTCTCTCTCTCTCTCTCTCTCTCTCTCTCTCTCTCTCTCTCTCTCTCTCTCTCTCTCTCTCTCTCTCTCTCTCTCTCTCTCTCTCCAGTATACAGCTTAATATGGATAAATATATCTTTGTAACTTATCTTATCTTATGGAACTTCTGCAGTAAGTGTAAGATATGTTATCACTACATATATATAGTTACTTTAAAGGTCATGTGTGTAGAGACTCGTGGCGCTACACATATTACCACAACGTTTAAATTACTAAATAGCTGGTTTATCAGATATATATATATAAAGATGCTGATAACTTTTTCATGTATTTTGGTAATGAAAGGATTAAAAAAAAAACCTTACACATTGCGCCGTCTGGTATTCCAAAATATTTCGCTGAGACACATAAGAGAAGAGGAGGTTCTGATATACTGTATTATGTGCTTCATGAAATGGTTACGAGGAGACCTGAGAGATAGCATCCGAGAGCAGCTGTGTGTTTGGAAAGTTACGGAAAACTATTATATTCCAGTTCAGACTTTGCTACCGAGCTTTTTAAATTTCATAGTGTTGTAAGCAGCTTTTTGAAAGTTGTGTTTTCTCTAAATACTGGGAAAAGAGATTGAGTGAATATCTCATTTTTATCATTTATTGTTTGAATACTTAATTGAAGTTTTTTCAAAGCACATGATAACATTTTTGTGTTATATAATTCATCTTTGTCAGGACGTTTTCAATTTTAAGTTGATCAAACGTTTCTTTCCCTCTTAAGCGACAGCAACAACCTTGACTTTCTATCTAAGTAAATTCTTGTTGTGTTGACATTCGTTCCCTGCGGTCAAAATCGGCTTTACCTTGTAGCAGAGCGGCTGGAGGTCGTTGGAGTCACCTTTGGAACATTGCTAGGTCGCTTATGAATAATATACATGGAACCAGATTTGCTACAAGCTTTACTGGAATGGATTATCAGCGCCTCAAACCCCCGCCGCTACACTACTGAATAAGGCATCGTTGGATCTGTCGGCTGGTGTGTTTGGGCAAGTTAGATTATGTTCAACGTTAGATGATTCGATGCTCTCTGAATATTGCAGTCGCTGAGGGTTTCTGGCTCATTTCACTGGCTCATTTTCACTCTCCTCATTTTCCTTCACCTCCTCCTGGTCCTCCTCCTTCTTTTCTACCTTTCACCTTCTTCCTCTTCCTCAGCAAACTCATTATCCTTTATATTTTAATTTTTTTCTGACTTTTGATTTTTCTTCCTCATTCTTTCTTTTTTCATTTTTTCTCTTATTTCCATGGATGTCTTTTTTCTTCCATCACTTTACGTCCTTTCACCTTCCTTCTTCCTTCTTCATTCTCTCTCTCTCTCTCTCTCTCTCTCTCTCTCTCTCTCTCTCTCTCTCTCTCTCTCTCTCTCTCTCTCTCTCTCTCTCTCTCTCTCTCTCTTTTTTTTCGTCTCACTTCCATCTCCCTCCGTCATCCTGGCTCGTCCTTTCTGCCATCAAATGTTGACTGAAGCAAAAGATCAGTCAAAGTTTTTTTTTCTGTGCATTTAGAGACTTTCTTTCTTAGCCTTTTATATATATAGTTTATTAATTCCCTTTTGAAACGTTCTTAAAGTTGACGTCACTGAGGTTATCTTGATATTTTTAATCACCCACCTAACAACATAATTTGGGTTCTGGTGGAGTGAATAAGTAGTATATGCTATAGATAAGGACGTTAGGATTAAATTTGTACGTCATCTGCAGCCTTGGAAGGGAGTAGCGTGCAGAGCGATGAGGTTTGAGCCCGAACGAGTAAAAACAAACCATCTTTCTTCCTATCATGAGTGAGCAATTTTATGCCACTTTGTACTGTAAGGACCGTGAGACTGCACGAGCTGCTCCCTCCGTGCACTGCGGACTGAAGGAGGAGATCAGTAGGAGCTGTGGCGTATACAAATAATATGACCCCAACACACACACACACACACACACACACACACACACACACACACACACACACACACACACACACACACACACACACACACACACACACACACACACACGTCGTTCATTGGTCATGTCTGCAACACAAACAGCAAAATACAGTTCAAATGACAAACAAAATAGATATGTTTATGTAGATATGTTTGGTAAATACTAAAGACGAATGTGTTTTGGAAATAATGAGATGACCGTTTTAAATTATTGAAGCTTGATAAATACAGACGCTCAGGTTACCAAAGAAAATATACTCAGCCACTCTGATAAATAAATATATAAATACCAAGAAAACAAGTCCAACACCGCGCCAGCATAGCCAACATGAACCAAAAGTTTGAGGCATGTGAGCGAGAAAGTATAATCTGGAGTACTTAGTGTTGCTCGCGCCTTATCTACGGTGTCTAACAACGGTGGGAGTCCAGGATTAAATATGAGACTTCAATAATTGCATAACTAAGCTTGAAATACGTGCATGCGATGGAGAGGGAGCGCTCAGAGAGTAGCAAAAGGTAGTCTCGCACCTTTGAAACCATAAGCATGAAGGTCAGTGATTCCTAAATGGGTGCAGCGAGGTGAGAGGCAGCCTAGTGTGCGGTGGTCGGCCATCACGGAGCTGCAGGACGCCGGACGAGGTTATTGAGAACTTAATTGGACCTTAATGACTTTACTAATAAATACAATTAAGAGGCAAGTACGCGGGGAGCAGCAATGGCGCTACAATTTAGGAGTAATTTGGAGGTAGTGACGATTGTGTTGTTCTGCTGGGGAGAGAGAGAGAGAGAGAGAGAGAGAGAGAGAGAGAGAGAGAGAGAGAGAGAGAGAGAGAGAGACAGGGGGGGAGGGGGAGGTTTTGGCCGAGTCCCTCCGCTGCACGACCCGCCTCCGCCTGTTAATGGAGCACTATCCTACGCTCTCGTGCCATTATCTCCGACCCGGACTCGTGCCTCACGCCCTGAGCCTCCCTCCCGCCCGATCGCACGCTGATAAACAGACCCAACTGCGTATGACCACTCACCTCACGCTGCAGGGCCCTTGAACCACGCGCACACACACACACACACACACACACACACACACACACACACACACACACACACACACACACAGAGTAACATTCTCTTTATCAGAAATCATGTTGTATATTCTCAGTTAAATCTTGCACAAGGCGTCCCGTCCCTCCCCTCTGTAGGTAGTTAAAGTTTCATGTCGTTGATTTTGCAGCAGCGAGCAAGGAAACACAATAGATATGTATACTGTCAGGAGACTAAAGTTGTGTTGGTCCCAAGAATAGCGTAGCCGTGTGGCAGCTCACGGTCACCAACCAACCCAAGGCAGGCAATATAGTTTGTGCTTCTTGGGGAAGTTTGGAAATACGAGTGTGTGGAATAGTGTGGTGGAGACAGGTGGGTGAGGCTGGTCGTGTGTGTGTGTATTGTGGAAGGTGGAGGCAGGCTAGTGGCTAGAGAAAGAGAGTGGCAGGAAGGAAGACGGGTGGGACAAAAGCCAGATTCTTGTCATAAATCACCCACAAGAGGCCGGGTGACGGGTTGGCTTGGCACCTCACTGACGAAGCACATAGAGGCTGCCCAGGCGACAACACGCTCACCGGAAGAAAAGGAAACCATGAGGAAACATTACGGAATCCTTGCTTACTGTCTTGACGCCTTTCCATTGAGATAAAGAGAAAGAAAGACAGATAACCAGCTAGACAGCCATAAGTTCAATACAAAACACAAAAACACACGTATATGAAGCAAGAAATTCGCTTAATCAAATGCAGTGTAAATAAAAACAATACGACGTTCAGACTTACACATGGATTTCCTTGCATCATAAAAGTAGATTTACAGCTCAAAGCACGACCATCAACTCTTAGTTTCATCCATTTCTAAGCAAACAAAGCAACTCTCGCTCCTTGTTTGTGAGCTTCCAACGAGAAGAAAAAATGGGACAGAATAACAATACATATTCAACCTACTCAGACCAAACACTTAAAGCAATTTACCGTCATCAATTTACTTTTTATATTGTAGTCTAAGGAACCGGAATAAGGAGGGAAGTTAGGGGAAGGAAAAAGGCTATTATGGAAAGAAGCCTAATAGGAGGGAAACTTTGTAGAAGAAAGTGAGTAAGTAGCAAGAAAGATGAATGAAGATGGACAATATGAATTAAGGAAGTAATCGTATTATTACTATTATTATCATCATTATCATCATTATTATCAGTATTATTATTATCATTATCATTATTATTATAGATTAATGATTTGTGTTATCATTGTCACTTTCTTATTCATAAATAGTAACTAATGGTGATTGAAAACTATCTTAGAATTTAACATTAGGTCTGTAAAGTTCTCTCTCTCTCTCTCTCTCTCTCTCTCTCTCTCTCTCTCTCTCTCTCTCTCTCTCTCTCTCTCTCTCTCTCTCTCTCTCTCTCTCTCTCTCTCTCGCTCTCGCTCTCACACACACACACACACACACACACACACACACACACACACACACACACACACACACACACACACACACACACTTCATCATTACCATTATTTTTACACTCTCCTCTAGCCTTTGTGCACTAATTATGTACAACAGAGTGAATTATGCATCGTTCCCGTCTTTCCTTCCCTCCCTCCCTACGCCGGCCCTCTCTACGTTATCCTTCCGTCCCCCTCTCCTCTGAACACGTAAAGATCTCGTTACAATATGCAGATCCTTTGTCCTGGTGGCGCGACACGGAGAAACACGCTGCTCACAAGACGTAAATTGAACGACACACGACACTGAATTTCAAACGGTGAGGGAAGAATACTATTATCTTGACTTACTTCCGTCCACGTGTATGTGTGTGTGTGTATGTGTGTACGTCTCTATCTATCTATCTATCTATTGATTTGTTAACTTATCTATTTATCGATTTATTTTGCAATCAACCAGTGAGTCTATCTATTTATCTCTCATCTATCCTTTTGTTCAGTATTCATTTCAAGGCAATTTAGTAAGTTGCACCATCACTTAACACACCACAAGGCCGTTGTGACGTGGCATTTTGGCTTTCAACTCCCTCCTTCTCTCTCTCTCACTCTCTTTCTCTCTCCCTTGGTCCCTTCTCTTCTTTCTCTCACCTTATCTCTCTTTCTCCCATCCCTCCCTCCCCTCCTTTCTTTTTTTATCTCTTCCTTTCTTTCATATTTACGTTTGTCATGTAGGTTGCAATGTGGTTTCTTTTGTACTATTCATTTTGTCTCATTACTTAGCTCACTTCTCGCTCCTTCATCTGTCTCTGAGATTTCGCATGTCCAACTGACCTCTCCCACGTTTTCTTCCTCCTCAATCCTCACTCCACACACACACACACACACACACACACACACACACACACACACACACACACACACACTCTTCAACCACCGCACTCATTCATCACCCACTGCTCACACCATCACGGTTTTGGTACCTCTTTCCCCGCCTACACCTCCCTCCCTCACGCCCGGCCACTCTCCCTTCACCACTCACTCACTCGACACACACGCCCCACGCACCTCTCACTATTGTTAGTCTCCCTTCGTTGCTGTTGTCAAGGTCACGAAAAATACTTTACCTCACGAGAAAGGATGAAATTGGTTATGTTCGTGTCATTCCATCTCACCCTTGTCTTGCTTGGTCTTGCTTGGGTAGCGAGTCTCCCCTCACGCCGCCTCCCCTGACTGACATCTCGACCGTCGGGGATCTGTGAGTCTGACAGCGAGGACGTGACCAACATAGACCTCCCGCGGGAATATCTGCAGAGTGCACGTCATCCTTGTCAGTCACATGTCAAGTCTGTCACTTAAAAGTCACGTTGTGTTACTTTGGCACGAGATTCTTAAGACGTTAATAGTAAGCATCGTGAGGGAGGCAGTCAGTGGTGGCGGGGCTCCATACGATGTGCTTTTTTTTATGCTTAAAGGAATATTGTGCTTGGAGACTGCACGGAGATCGGTGACTGAGCTTCTCGTTATCTCTCTTCCCTGAAAATGACTGTCTTTTGAAAACCACAAACAATAATGCCATCGGGAAATCGTGGCTTGCTAACACACACACACACACACACACACACACACACACACACACACACACACACACACACACACACACACACACACACACACACACACACACACATGAAACGTCAGCCTCATGGATACAGATCTCACCGCTACGCATCCTTCAACACTGGGCAGTACTTTCCCACACCTTACTACACCCAAATACACCGTCACATAACCTCACATCTGGGATTATCAATTCAACCTCACCTTCAAATACTATGTCTGTGCTAACCCTACCTTACCTAACCTCTTCCTCTGATTCTCATTTCTCCGTCATTCTTTTCTCTCTCAGTCTTATCTCGCCCAGCCACGGGTAGATAAGGGTTTAGGGAAGACGAGGAATGTTAGAGAGAAGGACTAATACATAGGCGGGAGGCACAGCGCTTGGTTATCAGGGGAGATCATCGCTGTGTGACTCTGACCAACAGGTTTCATATAAGACAGTTTACCTTGCCGAGTGTTGCCGGAAAGAGGCGATGGTGGTATGAAGCATTTTGTGTCTTTTCACACACACACACACACACACACACACACACACACACACACACACACACACACACACACACACACACACACACACACACACACACACACACACACACACACACACACACACACACAGTCCAGTTTCATCATAATAAGCGGTGCGATCGTCCGTGCAATGGAAATCATTTTCTCTCCAATTTACTGATTCAGTAATGAAAACTAGTAAATTATACGCAATGTTTTGTTTTCACTGCCGCTGTTCCATCCGAAAAAAATAGTTGAGAGGGAAAAAAGGACTGGAAATCATGTTAACTCAGTAAATGGTAATTTCATGATTTGATAATAAATTAATTCAGGTAATGAGTGAATTCTGTTATACAACAAAATTTTTCTCAATGATTGTAAGCATATTTTGACGTAAAAAACAAGTATCAAGTGTTTTAGAGACGATGAAATTATAGGAAAAGTTACTAAAAGGAGTTAGTGGAAATCTGCTTACATACAGAATTTAAAGTAAAGCTGTGTATGAGAATTACATTGTGAGAATAAATAGGAAGAGCGCGAAGAGATAAGCGGCTAGATAGACACTGATTCATACATGACTACCTACATATACACATGCGTACGTACACATACATACTAGTACATACACTGACAGACATACAAATAAAAAAAAATAAGAATATAGAAAAACTAAGTAATAAGCAATCAGAGAAGATCTGCTTAAAGGTACTAAAAACAACGTAATTAAATTTCTATAAAAAGAGAAAGAGTTTTCATAACACTTATCTTAGACTGAAGAACATATAATGAAAGACAATTTGTAATCAGAAAAATACTCACTTCCATATATTTGTTTTTATTCAAGAGTCAGCAAGCTACGTAATGTGATTCTCCAAAATAGAATAAAGACAAAAAGGAAGAATAAGAAAAACACAATAATAGTGCATAACAGGTGAATAACTTGGAGGAAGAATATTTTTGTTGGAATTAAACCTTTAGAAAGTGGTCCGTTTCTTGGCTAAATTGTAATGCATACCAATGAGAGCCTTTCGTCCTCAGCCTGCCTGCTTCTTTCTCCTTTCCTCTATCTCTCTCCCTCTCTCTTCTCTCTCTCTCTTATTCCTCCCTTCCTCATTTTTCTTCCCTCTCTTATTCTTCCCTCCCTTCTCTTCCCTCTCTTATTCTTCCCTCCCTTCTCTTCCTATTCTTATTCTTCTCTCCCTTTCCTTCCCACTCTTTCCTCGTCGCTCATTCAGTCCGTGTGCTAAGAGTGCGTGAGGGAGACTATTTAAGATCTAATGCAACGATGCTAAATTAATTTGTGAAGAGAATAATTGGACACCTTGTCTAATGTGAGGTAAGAGCGAGGTGGAAGGTGAAGTTAATTAGCAGTGGGAACAAACGAGGTAAAAGGAAGATGCTGTGAGGAAGGGAAGGAAGGGAGACAACGTGGAGGGATGGGAGGAAAGGGATGGTAGGTAGGTAGGTAGGTAGGTAATAAAGAGAGAGAGAGAGAGAGAGAGAGAGAGAGAGAGAGAGAGAGAGAGAGAGAGAGAGAGAGAGAGAGAGAGAGAGAGAGAGAGAGAGAGAGAGAAAGAGAAGAGGGATGAGTTGGTGTCAGATTATGAAGAAAATTGTTTATCGTGATGTTGTTAAATACATTTTTTTTAATCATTATTTCATGTTAAGAAGTGTTGAGTGAATGTTTGACGTGGCTATGTGTGCGGGTTATTTTTCTCTATATATTTTCTTAATGCGTGTGTATGTATGTGTGTGTGTGTGTGTATGTATGTGTGGGTGGAGTGGAGGTAGAGATATGCTTTGCGTGCGTTGAATATCTATATCCGCATTATTTCCACATTAGCATTAGGAGAATGTTATACAAGAAAATCACAGGAACCCATTTAAGGAAGGAGGGAACATCACGTCCTTACCCATGACCCTCGACGCCGGTGATTACGTCTTGCAAAAACAATTAAGTCATTAAAACATCCTCAAGGTATTTAAAGAACGGCTGCAGCGACAGGTTTAAGGTCCCATCAACACGATAATAGGAGCTAATGACAGGATGGGGAGAGGGAGGTTAAAGGTTATTCATTTACCCCATACAACCTTCCCCTTACCTTTCCCTTACCTTATATACACTACCTATTATCTACCTTTCCTATCTTACGTACCCTATTCCTTTCCTTTTCCTTATATTATATTTTCCTTTCCCTTTCCTTTCTCTTCACTTACAAGTAGTAGTAGTATATTCTCTCTCCTTCTCTATCTTATATATTTTCCTTCTTTTCTTCCCCTTAATATCGTCCCTCTTCCCCCTTACGCCCCCTTACGCCCCTTTTCACTTTCCGTACCTCTGGCTGATGTACTAGAATATGAGACAGCGGGAGGAGGAATGAGGGAGAGTTCTCAGGGTGGAAATATAACAGGTTGAAGGTTGTCAGGTAAGCAAGCTGTCCGCCTCTCTAAGGCAGTGGACGTGGAAAGGGAACACCAGGAGATTAATGAGTTTTCTCTTTCTTTCTTTCTCTCTTTTATTATCTCTCTCTCTCTCTCTCTCTCTCTCTCTCTCTCTCTCTCTCTCTCTCTCTCTCTCTCTCTCTCTCTCTCTCTCTCTCTCTCTCTCTCTCTCTCTCTCTCTCTCTCTCTCTCTCTCTCTCTCTCTCTCCAGTGTCTCTAATTTCCCGCTGTGTCTTTCATTAATTATTTCACTCAATACGAGAGAGAGAGAGAGAGAGAGAGAGAGAGAGAGAGAGAGAGAGAGAGAGAGAGAGAGAAGAGAGAGAGAGAGAGAGAGGGAGAGAGGGAGTGAGTGAGTGAGTGAGGGAGGGAGTGAGGGAGAAAAGGATTCGATAATACGTAAATATGAGAGAGAAAAAAAAATAATGACACAATGATATAAATTTATTTCTTCCTATTGGAATTAACTACGATTTCTGACACATCAATGAATGCATCTTTCTTATATTTGCATCACATTACCGGACTAACCTTTGTAGACAGTATTATACATTAAACACGTGATCGGAAGGATTATGCACGGATACACTTCTCGTTTACTGATTACAAAAGGAGGATTAGCATATTCTACCCATTAATTACACACAGTTACAGACTCAAAGCTTAATCCGATGATGAAAGTCCCATTCCCACTGACCCCTTTCTGTCCCATCCTCCTCAGATAACACCTTTCACTCTCCCCATTACCACTGTACCCCTTCCTCGCTTCCCTCTACATCCCTTTAACCTAATTCCTCCCCCATTTCCCAGTTTCCGTAGTAACCAGAACACGGTTGAGTTCTGATTAAAGGTTACACAGCACACCATCCACTCGTGTTAACAAGTGGCTGGACGGAAACTTTGGCTGTGATACATGACATAGAAACGGATGCTAGCTTGACTCTCTCTCTCTCTCTTTTTTTTTCTCTCTCTCTCTCTCTCTCGCTCTCTCTCATGTATCTTTCGTTTTTTGTCTCAGATTCAATTTTCGTGGAATAATTGGTGCCTCATTTTTATTCTCTCATTTTAAAGAACAAAAGCTGGTGTTTCAAAGCATGAATAAACAAATTTTTCGCCGCGGTGTGAAAAGCTTTGACCAGAAAAGTATTGTGTAAAAAGCGAGGATGTGATGTGTGGCTTCTTCCAGTTTTAATAACAATCCATAGGGAGATAAATTTTCACGAAGGAACACACTTACGTAAAAATAGAAAATATGAACCTGCGATGAAGTCTGTCTATATCAATCTATATTTTATTATCTATATAGCTATGTATAAGGAAACAAACGAAGAAAAATTGACGAGGAAGGGAATAAGAGAGATGAAAATAAGATTAAATATGTCTACCAATCCAATACACAATTCAGTTAGAGAAAAGAAAAATAATAATCCCCTAGGAAGCGAGAAAAATAGTCAATATATTAAAAACCATAAAAATCTATACATGATTCAAATACAATGAAAAAAAACACTTGCCTGAAATAAAAGAGTGAGATAGAAAAATGATGAAGGCAATAACAGAGGCGATTTATGAAATAGGTTGGCATATAATTATGTAAAGTGGATATGCATATCATTATCTACAAAAATTAAGGTTATCCGGCCGATGATCAAAATTAACTGGAAGCCTTTGAAGCACCTTAATTCAGAGAGAGAGAGAGAGAGAGAGAGAGAGAGAGAGAGAGAGAGAGAGAGAGAGAGAGAGAGAGAGAGAGAAGAGAGAAGAGAGAAGAGAGAGCGAGAGATAGACTGGCAAATAGACACAAACAGAAAGATAGACAAACAGAGCAGAGATAAACACACACAGACATACAGAAATATAAATAAAACTATAATTTCAAACCAGAAAACTCATGACCTTCCCCTGCCTACCCATCCCTGCCGAGCCCTTCCTTACCTGACCTTTCCTTTCCACTTCTTCCTTCCTTTCCTGAACCTTTATACTACCTGATCCTCCCGTCTGATCCTCTCCTTCAGTACCTCGCTCTAGCACCTCAGCGCCCTTCCCTTACCTTATCCTTCCCTACATAGCTCTTTGGATGCTTTCTTCCCCTCCCTGACCCTACCTTTCTCTCACATTCCCCTTCCCTGCTAACATGATCCCTAAGTTCAACAAAACAAAGTGATTGCTTCCATCTTTTCAACAGTGCGTCGGGAAGCCTCACGTGTATCCTAATTGTAATTGGAATCTGAATAAGTGGTTTGATTTGAGGTCATTTAAATGCATGAAGCTACGGTGGTCTGGTCGGATCCTCAGCCCTTAAGAGAGAGGAGGTCAGAGTCAGGCAATTAGTCTCGTGTTGTTTCTCTTGGATTGTCGAGGAGATGGAGATGGGGTGAAGCAGCCATAAACTTATCCTGGATCGGTCTGGGGAAGGAGACTCGTTTACCACCCACCCTTTTGATGGTATTCTCAGCCCTAGAGGTGTGTGTGTGTGTGTGTGTGTGTGTGTGTGTGTGTGTGTGCGCGTGTGCGTGTGTGTGTGTGTGTGTGTGTGTGTGTGTGTGTGTGTGTGCATGGTTCGTAAGGTTCGTTCATTACTGGAAGTGGTTTACGTGAAGGGAAAAGTAATGGTGATTGCCAAGGAGTTGGTTACGCGGGCCGCCTTGACGGACTGGCTGCTCCGCCGGTAACGAAGGAGGACCACTCAACGACCTGACGAAGCTTTACACGGAAACTTTAGTACTCTGTCGATACGCTAAAAAGTATGATAGGTTATGCAATTTCAAGTAAAGTGATAAATATATGAACGGAATGATAAGTTATGTGATCATGAATCTTACATACACGTTCGCCGTTGTTTACTTCTTAGCGAGCGGCGATGTCCATGTCTGAGCCAGATTCATAGACATCACTGCAGCCTCCATAATGCCTTGGTGGCTTTGAAGCTAAACAAGATTTGCTAACATTCATAAATTGCTGTCATGGCTTATAACTTAACATACTACATCAGGTTTACAGAGTTGCTTTAATCTGGTGACGGAATTCTGCAACAGGAATGTTGTTAGAGAGAGGAGAGCAAAGTTTTTACGTAGAATTTAATAAGGAAACAGCGGTGTTGGTGTTGGCTTCTCTGCATTGTTGTGTCTCCGAGGGGACTCTCCTGTCATACGTTCGTTGTGGCGGCAGAGCACCGCTAACTATGAACATGTTTTGGTATTGTGTGTGCATGTTCAACTTCAGCGTAATGTTACACTTAGGAGACTTGAATCATATCCTTGAAATATATTTATTCTGACTTGGTTATGACAACTTTAACAATAAACTTTCTTTGAACTCGTTTTCCTGTAGAGTTTGCGGCGCCTTATTAAAATAAAACAGCCTTAAGGATAAGCTAGTAACTCTTGAGAGTCAGCCAGGCACGTCAGGAAGGATTTCTCTCGTCTTTATGCAAAAGAAAACTTATTTTCCTGCTCAGCTGTTTTGCCTTAACGAGCCCCTTGTGCTTCTCAAGTAGAAGACGTTCAGTGTTGCCTAAAGATCCAGAGAAGCTGAGGTTGTACCGCTTAGCAAACTGCTGCTGACAGGAACGAGGCGGAGACGCCCGGGATATTTTACCAGCGGTGCAAGGCTGCTTCCTTCGGGGGTTCGACAAGGGGCGGGACACGAGGGTATATTTTACATCCTCACGGTGCCTCACCTTCCCTTCAAGTTCGGGGATAGCGAGCACCAAGTAGTCTTCTTATCTGGTCTTTTTTCATGGCCTCCAGTGTGTTATGGTTATGCAAACGTTCCCGCGTCTCCAGTTATTGTATTTATATGCTGGATAATTACACGGCCGCTGAGCTTCGTGACCCTTTAATTAATATTGATCTACAAAATACAAGCTCCCTGCCGCTGATTCTAATTACAAGGTTGTCTGTCTGTGATGCACAATTCCTCTTATCATGTCATCACCACAATGTCAACAACGGGAGCTTCGGCACGACTTACGGAACTTATTACTTGTATATATTTGTTTATGCATTTATTCACTTATTCATGCAAGCCAGTAATGTCGGTGTTGTTGCCGTTACTGGTGGTAAAACAATAGAAAAAGAGAAACAGAAAATGCGGTGGATAACAATTGAAGAGATCACTCATGGAGACAAAGAGACGAGGCGTTCAACCATGAAGAGTCGTGTTGGGTAATGAGAAGAAAAGGTCAGTACAAGCTAAAGGATGAGAAGGCTGAGATGTGCACCAAGAAGGAAGGAAGACAAGAACTTCAGGAAAGGTGGCGGAGGTTGAGGCTGCAATTGGTGAGAAGGACTGACTAACAGGTAACAGTCACCTTAAATAGAACTTTTATGACCATCTGCATTCAGGAGGAGGAGGAGGAGTAGAAGAAGAAAGAGGCGAAGGAGGAGGAAGAGGAGGAAGTGGATACGATTGTGAAAATGTTGGAGACGTGGACCTACAGCAAAGAAAAATAACAAAGAAGAAAAGTGGATGGAAGACTTCAGAAGAAATGGGAAAAGTCAAGGCACTCGGCCACTTCCTCTTCCATTTTCCGCTCACGCCCACACAATATTTCCCTCCGTTTCCAAGGTTTCCGCTGATGTCTCCCCCTTCTCAGGCTCCTTGGTGGGCGGGGAGGCTGTTCTCGAGGGGCAGGAACGATTTCTTGAGGAGCGAACGTTGTCTTGTGGGTGGAGGTCCTCGCAGGCAGCCAGTAATCTTTGGCTCATGAGGATCCGTCCCCTACCGATGTCTCGCTAATTGTATTGTCCGTCTTATCTGATGCCTCTGTTTGCCTCTAACTCCGTCTGTGTCTCCGGAATCTATCTCTCTCTCTGTCTCTCTCCTTTACTCTCTCTCTCTCTCTCTCTCTCTCTCTCTCTCTCTCTCTCTCTCTCTCTCTCTCTCTCTCTCTCTCTCTCTCTCTCTCTCTCTCTCTCTCTCTCTCTCTGTGGATACCTTTGTTTTCCACGCACCGAGTAAGTTCAATTTCTGTTTGTTTTCCTAATGGTGAATCAAGCTTCTTTCGATCATCAATATCCTCTGGACGTCATATTT
Organism: Metacarcinus magister; assembly: GCA_029783475.1. Classification (NCBI taxonomy): domain Eukaryota; kingdom Metazoa; phylum Arthropoda; class Malacostraca; order Decapoda; family Cancridae; genus Metacarcinus; species Metacarcinus magister. Next base: position 17,999,741 of record JAPQNM010000040.1, on the reverse strand, counting down.
GCTCGCGATGGTGTTGTCCCGCGGGGAGAACCTCTTCCATTTGTCTCTGTCTCTCCTTGTTTCGTAAATACGTGCAGGCAAAGACGAATGGATGTCCTTTCCCGGTGATATTAGCTTGAGTAACCCGTGAGGCCTCTCCGTGCCTTGCCTTGCCTTGCCTGTCTTACTATTATTGTTTCTTTGTGCAGTGGGTACAGTATATTGAAGCCGAAGCTGAACACAAGGAAGAAGAAGAAGAAGCACGTTTTCTGCCATAAAAGTCACACCGACGAAAATGAGTGACTGATGTATCCTAGGCATGAAGGAGAATAGAATATGAGACCAAGTATTGACGAAACACAAAGAAGAGAGAGAGAGAGAGATAGGATGATATAAGAGGAAGAAATGTAGAATAGGGGAAGACGATAATAACGATAATGATAAGTGCCTATGATCATCTCTTGGATCCAAACTTAAGAAAGGGGACAGCCAGCAACCTTCCTTCCCTCCTCCTTCCCTCCTCCTTTCTTCCTCCTTCCCTCCTGCTTTCATCCTTCTTCCCTCCTCCTTCCTTCCTCCTTCCTTCCTCCTTCCCTCCTGATTCCCTCTTTCTTCCCTCCTCCTTTCCTCCTCCTTCCCTCCTGCTTCCCTCCTGCTTCCCTCCATCATGACGCCCTCTCCCTCCACCTCGCGCCATTGACACTAATGCTCGATTATTAAGACGATCCTGAGCTCAGCGTGGCGGCGGCAATGAGGTCGTGGAGTCTCATAACAACGGGAGCACGTAATGAGGCAGCGATGAGGGACGCACGGAAGGACGCCCACCCGCTCACCCAACCTCTGTTATTAAGGGAAAGGCGAGAAGAGTGTTGAGGAGAAAGATAAAAAAACACAAAAAAGAAGATAGAGCATTGTCATATAAGTTAGAAAATAGATACTAATCATAACGAAGAAAATATGGAGACAGGAAGAAAATAAGATAAAGATTGCATAGATAGAGGGAAAGTACGATAAGAATAAAAGAACAAAAAGTTTATAAGAAAGTGTGGAGGTGATAGAAGGCTTTGAGTGACCATTTCAGATGAGTCAGTGGTAGTGGAGGAGGAGGAGGAGGAGGAGGAGGAGGAGGAAGAAGAGGAGGTGGAGAGGCGGCCGTCGTGTGGTGTAAAGAAAGGAAGGTGAGAAAGAGAGACGTAAAAGAAGGTCAAGGGATCACGCCACAATGACCTGCAGCAGGAAGGGTCACGCTGACCTACCTCGCCCTCCCACCCCATCCACTCCACCTTCCAACCCCACCCACTCCCCCTCCCATCATCCCCCCCCCCCAGACCTGAACCCTGAACCGCTGACTCACTGGAGGAGGCTGAGCAAAGGAGAAAAATTACCGAAGAAATGAATTGTAAAGAAATAATAATAAGAAGAAAAAGAAAAAAAAGACAACAGTTATATTATTAACTGAATCTTTTTTTTTTTTTTATGAGCAATATTATTTCCTCGATAAAATTATGAACATAGGAATGAAAAGGAGTTACGAAGAAAATTTTATTAACCTCTGATGAAAATATGTTGACTCTTAATATGACTGTTTACTGTCTAGCCTGAGATGAACAGTTATGTCTAAGTCTTAGGCTGGCGGTGGGGGGGGGGAGGGTGGAGGAGACGTGAAGTAGAAGGAAGGAAGGGTAATAGAAAGACGAATAAGTGAAGAAGCTAAAGTTGAAGGAGGAGTAGCAGGAGGAGGAGGAAGAGAAAAAGTCCGTTTGAAGTAAGCAATAGGAGAGAATATGTAAAAACAATTCACTTAACGAGAACAGCCACAAAACTGCACTATGTAAATGAAACTCCGCCAAGACAAATACGATGATGCACACTGGAATGTTTCGTATTTCTCAAAGTAAGAAAAACCAGTGAGATATATGCTGTGTGTGTGTGTGTGTGTGTGTGTGTGTGTGTGTGTGTGTGTGTGTGTGTGTGTGTGTGTGTGTGTGTGTTTGCCTTTTGATGGAGGGAGTTAAGAAGGGAGTTGAAAGTTTGTAAATATGTAAATGATCAGCGGATATACTGTTGAGCGATACAGT